>KQ962116.1:225456-259496 GCA_001563735.1 Leucoagaricus sp. SymC.cos | reverse complement strand
CTGCCCCCCAGTCACCTTTGTGGCCCCAAATCCATGGTTCAGCTGAATAAGCTGCCACTATTTCAGTTGAGTGCTTTTTTGCACTTGACTCATTCTTCTTCTTTCAGGCTGGGTTTATTACCCTGGTCCATCTTTTCTGGTGTCAGCATTTTGCTGGTGCCTCTTTCAGTGTTGAGTTGAGTTCACTCCTCCATCTTCTTCTCTTTTTTTCCACAGAGTTGTAGCATTGCTCCTCTGTTCTTTTGCCAGATGGTCATGGTCACCCTGTGGCTTTCATGACCCTGTGCTGGCATCTTATGAGGGAACCCCATGCCCTCCCACTGCTCATCATCAAGTGTGATGGGCGACTGTATATCCCCACACTGGTGGCTAGTCCATGCATGTGCTATCCTGATGCCACTGGGTTGAACCCCTTTGGATCAACTACTATCTAGTATCTCTGTTTGGTCAGTGACTGGAGGGTGGGAAGTGTTGGAGCTGAGCTGTGACAGACAGTCTCTCTGGTAGCTAAGGCCAATAGATGTGTAGTTAGAGTTTGGCAACCATTTGTATTTATTTTAGTACCCCAGCTCTTCTGGGGGGCAGACTGCTATTGTGCACTGCCTTATAAATTTTTGAGTTAAAAAAAAAAAAAAAAGAGTGCTCACCTCCTCTTGCACTCCTCCTCTGATGTCTTCTGAAAAATCTTCTGGAACACCTTCTGTTTGTTCAAAGGAGCTGACTTTTCAGCTAGCTACTCCTAGTTGAAGTGGTGACACTAGAATGGGCAATATTAGTTGTTCATGCTGTGATCCCCCTTACAGTTCACACAACAGGTGGCATGCAGGCATGGGGCTCCTGTGGGGGTCAGTATCTGGGATGGCTTTATAGAGGGATTTTTTATTTTTTATTTTTATAAATTTATATACTAGTGTGTAGTAGCAGTCCAGTTGCAACAACTACAATAGTATGCTACAATTACTCTACAGGAAACTGAAATCCCCCACAGCTCAGCTAAACATGACAGCTTACACTAAAAATAGGTCCTCTCTATACCCAAAGCTGGATGAAGAATAGGTAGAGGCTGTCATGCTCTGTGCTGCAGCCCATGACACACAAGGTGCTAAAGCAAGACTAGCACAGCCCCTATCAGCAGCCAATACCAGACCCTCCAGGAACTAAAAGG
This sequence comes from Leucoagaricus sp. SymC.cos, assembly GCA_001563735.1. NCBI lineage: Eukaryota > Fungi > Basidiomycota > Agaricomycetes > Agaricales > Agaricaceae > Leucoagaricus > Leucoagaricus sp. SymC.cos. The sequence goes on along the minus strand of KQ962116.1, from coordinate 258,331 downwards.
CTCCCAGAGAACTCAGCAACTGCTGAAAGGTGGCTATGCCATTGTTACCCTCCAGGAAGGTGGGCAAAGGAGAACACCCTAGAGTTCTCCTTGCAGAAACTCACAAGCCCCTCCCAACACTTTAGGAAGGGCTGTGGATTGCCGAAGTCAGCACATTCGGTCAAAATATGCTCATGAGTCTGCAATCGAGCAGACCCACAAGGACAGGAATGATCATCAGAAAGCTTAAACCAACATCTAAACTCCCTGATCAGCACATGATTAAGAACTGCCCAGCACACACATGAACAGAATGGGGAATCATGCAGAGACTTAAGCTATATACTCCCAGAAAGGTAGGTAGGCATCAAGCACTTGCCCCTCAAATCTGTGAAGTGCAAAAAAATCTCTCCCAGAGGAGCTTGTAGAAGTGAAATGTCTAGTCCACTCCCTACAACAGGCCTGAGCCTTGGCCATATGAAGATAGTTAAGAGTAGTGAAGGGATGCACCCCCACCAACTCCCATCCAGCAGAGTCTGTGACATAGTGATGAACTGAGTAATGCAGTGGCTACTCCAAAGAGGAGCAGACCTATACAATTCCAAGTATGCAGGAGAGATCATCCTTGAGCCATGTGGCAAACAAGCAGGGCCTGAGCCTGTCTACTGCCAACTGAAGGGTTCACTGCATGATGAGCAGATGCTGGATGATTGGTGAACAAAACAACATGACAAGCACCTTCATGAGCACAAGCCACAAAGATGCCCATCTGAATGGCATGAAGCCCCACATCTAGAGCAGTCACCCTACCAGCAGCCTGACAAGACTGCCAAACCAGCCTCCCATTGACCCAAACACAGGCTGCAGAAACAGCCTGATAAGCTCTGTCACAGCCCACTAACACATCAGTGATGACAACAACACTGTCATCTGAATCAAGAGTGTGATCAAGCTCAGCATTCAAAATATGCAGTACATTGATGTCCTCCTCCTTAGGATCAAACTCAATGAGCCAAATGCAGTCCAAAAACTGATCAAGTAACTGCCACTCTGGCCAGACCTCTGATGCATCAGTGTCAAAGGTCTCCAGAGTGACTGGAACACTAAGATATGAGAGCATATCAATAACAGCAGACCAGACCTTCTCAACTGAGTGCCCAAGCCTGGTCAAATAGTATCAATGTGGGTTGACACCTGGAAATTCCCTCATCTCCAGGAACTGCCTAGTAAGATGGGTAGGAGACAGAGTGAGAATGCAGTATGCTGCCTGGGCCCTCAACTTCCTCAAGTGAAAATACATGGGGATGAGGCCCATCAGCACTTCAATCCCACCAGTAGGAGAGATACAAAAAGCACCCACAATCCAGATAGCAGCCCTCCACTGCATCCTTGTAAGAGAGATGACATGGGCCTTATGTGGATGCAGCTCATGACACTAAAGACAAAAGCCATATGTAGCAATAGGCACCATGCATAACCTGTACAGCAGTTGCTTCTGCTTAGGAGACAGACCCCTAAGTGAATTCCCAAGCATTCCCATGGTGTAAACTGTAGAAATAGCCTTAGTTGAGTTATGCTAAACATGCTCACAGAAATTGGGCTGTTGATCAAAATAAAAGCCCAAGTATCTCCAAAAGATCTTTGGGCATAATGGAGAATCACCTGTATATGAGGCATACCTCAGGTCAATAGGCAGATTGTCATCCCCCTTACAATGTGAAAAATAGAAGAGCTTGGACTTTTCATGCTCATAAACAAGCCCAAATGCCACAAACAATTCAAACATAAATCTATATGCATTCTTCAAGCACACCAGATTATTAGCTAGCTCTTTAGCTTGAGCAATGAGAGTAACACTGTCAACATAAAACAGAACATCCTATTCCAAATGTGATGCCCTGAGGTCAAAGATCTTGATCACAGGAGCAAGGTACAACATAGAGAGGACAGGGGACAGAGCAGACCCCTGGCTGATGCTCACATCAGCAGAATAGAAGCCAGAGGAGAATGAATTCCATGGATACTTTGTTCTCCTCCCAACTAGATAAGAGGCAAAGAACTGGTGGACATTAGCCAGAAAACTCTGCCTGGACAATATAGCCATGAGCATGTCATAGTTTAAAGACAGGAAGAACTGAGCGATGTCAAAAGCAACAACACTTATCTTGAGACCTCTCACCCACCCTGCCTTAATGAGATGGGTGAGGAATAAACCAGCATCCTCAGTCAATCTCTGTCAAATACTGCCTAGCTGATTTGAATGAAAAACATCATACTTAATACTGTCAAATTGAAGGTGGACAGACAGCATCCTCTCAATAAGCTTCTTAATTGTACTAAGTAGCACAATTGGCCTAAACAACTTAGGCATTGAATAAGAGGGCTTTCCAGGTTTAGGAATAACTACAGAAACTGATTCTTTGAAATGAGAGGGCCAGCACCCAACCAAAAAGCAGACATTGGCTAGCATGAGGAATTTTCCAAAAATGACATCATCTGCAAGAACCTCCTTCAAATAGACACACATAACATGGTCTGGACCAGGTAAAGAATGAGAGGAGCACACTGATAGTGTCTCTCATGCCTCTAGTGCTGAAAAGGGAACCCAATCCTGTTCAGGCAATGGGGCCAGCTTCTCTAAAACAGAGACATCACAAGGCCACCCAGAACAGCATTGTACATCTGATGAAGCACCCTCCACAGGATGTCCATATCATGGCACAACTTCCCCCCTATGTGAGATAGCCTCACAAGGCAGGAGCTGGCAGGGTTTAACCTAGGCCATGAGATCCCAAGGCCAGCAGTTTTCAGTAGCAACTTCCTCAATGTGCACATTAAAGAAATGCCACTTAGCTTGGCAAGTAGCTGCATAAAACAACTTCCAGTGAGCAGGGTCCCTAGACATCTGGTATCTGGCAATAGTGCTGGAGCACTCATCATTCCACCACAACTTAGAGTGCCCTGTAACAACAATCTTCTTGGCATGGAATACCCATGCTAAGAAGAAGACCTCAGCCACAGCTACAGCTGCTATCTCAATCTGATTGGGAGAAGACAGGTCCTTGATATTGAGGGACCTAAGACCAGAGATGAGATCAATCAGAAACCTGGATTCCTCTGGAGAATCCCTTGGAATCACTATACAAGTAATCCTAATCTCAGTTTCAGAGATAATTGGAACATGATCCAAAGGTCTATGCCAATCAAGATCCAATCTAGAAAGATTGTGAGAAATGTGTGTCAACCCTGAATTAGAAGGACAGGCCCATTCAAGCCCAATGTCTTCACAGAGAGGTTATCCCTGCAGCAGGCAGTGTGTTGTTAATGACCAGCCTCAGTATGAGGACCAGCACACTGGGGACATTGGGGGGCCTGGAAACAACAGACATAAGTAGAGTATCTCCAGCACTAGCAGCACAAGCACAGAGGAATACTGGAATGAGAGTAGCCACATGCACAAAGTATGAGGCTGGGCCAAACTGGAAGGAAGAAATCAAGTGCTTGGCAGTAGTGCCTGATTGGGAATCAAGAACATCAAACCACATAGTGGCAGTATCAGCATGTCAGGAGTTGGGCATGAGCCAAGGGCTATTTGCAAGAGTAAAAGAGGCAGCCATGTGGAACTTCCCCATGACTGCTTATATATTGTCAGTGGTGACCTGCTGGCCATCTGCCTTGAAGAAGGGAACATCTATGACCTTAAGATAAAATTGTGAACAAGAAAGAGAGGCCTCAATGCCACTCTCAGCAAGAGAGAGGAGGCAGACAACACCAGCCTTCACTAGGTCTATTTCACCCTGGAAGGCAACATGAGAGGTGAGGAGGGAAATGTCCCCATACAGGAAATGGTAGGAGTCAACCCAAAAGTCACTCTTGCCAAGAGAGCAGTTGGCAGCCCCAACAAGGGCTGGAAATTGGGAGGAGGAAGGCAGAGGGTCAATCTTGACCAATATCTGACAACAAGAAGGACTGGGGACAGTCAACTTAATCTTGTGCTTAGAAAGTGTTAGAGAAATGGACATCTAATGTATTGCAATGATATAATCAGAGGAAAGATCAGGGACAGTCTTGGACAGATTAACCAAAGATATGACATCATGAATAGTGTCCACATAACTACACTTAACACTGGAGGGAGGAGGAGGGTGCTTGGCAGACTGAGCAGGCCTAGGAGGGGGGGCAGGCTTAAGAGTCAGGAAAGGACAGGCAGTGGCCTCAGGAGGACCATGTGCAGGGGCAGAGGGAGCAGGAACACCAGAAGGCATAAGATGAGGACAACCTACTTATTGGAAAGAGATCTGTACTAAATATAGAAACAGATCAGAAATAGAACAATAAGTTAAACATAGAGTTATTAGAAGGGAAAATACTAAGTTTTTCAATTTCACTTCTGCAGTTGGCAACCAAAAGATGGATCAAATGTGTAAAAACAGCCTTCCAAACTCCAAGTTCAAACTCATGGAAGAGGTCTGGAACAAAGAGTGTATGAAACTTGAGCTCAAATAGTCTCAAGTCCTCCAAAAATACATTCTGAAACAAATTGGCCAAATTAGTGACAATGAGAGAGTGTTCTTACACATCCTTGTAGGAACCTGTGATGTCTCTTTCAAAAGGTTCTCAACTGCCACACTATTTATCCCTTGGCCACATTGAAAAATCTCCTTTCAAGCTTTTTCAATAGTTGTCCTTTGTAATTCATTGTCCTCTTGGAAGTCATTCTGGCATTCAAAATCTATATCACTTCCCAGGGCATAAATGTCTTTCTTCTGAACAAAACATTGAGAATAGGAATATTGTCCAAGATTTCAAATTGTTGAAGGAAGAATCCTATAGATAATCAGAATACTAAATAATTAATCATAGAATAGATGTTACTTCTCAGGATAATTAGCAGAGTATGTCAAAATATGAGGTAACACCATCAGCACACTCATTCTCTATGCCATGTTCATAGGCAGCAAGAAACTCATTGTCAAGAATAAGCTCCCAGATTGCATGCATTAAGTCATGTTTGAGATGTGTGAGTACCTCTTGTGATGTCTCATGCCCAAATATCTCTAGGTAGTGAGTTTTAAGTGTGTCAGATAGCTATAGGTCATAATAAACCTCTTTGTTGTGAATCAAAAAGTAAACAGTACTCACAGAAGCAATATACACATTGTGATGTATAACATAACTCAATGGCTTTGATCAAGAATATTTTGACTGATTTCCAAAATAACAATAAATTAGCCAAAGTGAAGCATCTCCAAAACTCACCAGATGGATGGAATCTGACCAGAGCATCATTGTTGCAATAGACTGTTCAAGCTTGCATCCAAGATCTCTGGGTTTTCTCTGTAGCTTATTAAATAATTATCAAATTATTCTTGTAATTGTGATTTCAATAAAGCAGATAGACTATCATGAAATTATTATAAAAAATCATTTATTTTACCTCTTGGATTATTGTGAACAAAACTTGAGCAAATTGAAAGAAAATCACCAAGATAGTTCCAAAATATTTGTTTGATATGTCAGCTAGATTATTGAATTAATTTTGAAGACCAGACCTCAATAGATATTTAATAATACAGAGAGTGTATTGTTTCTGTATTCAGAGCTTATTCAGAGCTTGTTGACTACAATGAAAACAATAATATCAGAATCTGCTCAAGCTCAAAATTCAATAAGTTAAGTGGAGTACTGAACCTCAATTGTGACAAAGTGTCATAATAAAACAGGTGAGATATTGAAACATTATTGTATCATAATCAAGATGATTTACAAGAAACAGAATCATCAAAAAGCCAAGGCAGAATTGCAAAAATAGCAAGAGAGAGCAGATTTGCACTCTTTTTAAGAAAGCTAACTTACAGTTCTGCAAAATTGTGAAAAAGAGAATTTGTGATTGTGCAGAATCATGAGAAAGCTGATTTGTGATATAGTGGGATTGTGGGAAAGCTAATTTGTGATTCTGCAGAATTGTGAGAAAGCTAATTTGCAATTCTGCAGAATTGCAAGAAAGTCAATTTGTGGATTTTACAGAATTGTGAGAAAGACTAATTTGTAATTCTGCAGAACTACAAGAAAGTTGATCTGCATTTCTGCCAAAAAGCCAAGATGTAATTGTGAAAATACTACAGTCTCAGAGTTATACTATTATATGGCAGAATAACATGATTTTAGCTGATTCCAGTTATTTCCGGTTAATTCTAATGAGAAACAAATTTGTTTTTAATATTCTTTCAAATATAGTAATATATATATCTAGTTTCCATCTAGATTTAGATCTAATTTAATCTAATCTGGATATGATGGGTTAGATCAGGGACCAATTCAGTTATTACACATCTATAACAGTTTCTACACACCCATCTGGCCCTATAAAAAAACTGTTACAAGATGACAGCAAATTGAGATTAATATACAGTAGATTTATTAAAGCTATCTGATAATACAATAAACCTATTCCTGACTTCATGATCAAAAAACAGTTAACTAATTTGAGATAGCCTCAACACCAGGACCTTCTCACTTACACCTTCTGTTGAAAAGAGAATGCACATCACTCTGAGAAAGACAAAAATAAAATACCAGAATCAAAACATATACTAGAAGTTTTTTTCTTTTTTTTTTTTTAACTCAAAAATTTATTAGATGGTGTGTGATAGCAGTCCATCCCCAGGTTAGTAGCCTGGGATACTGTAATGAATACAACCAAAGGCAACTACAAAACTACAGTACAGATGGAAAGCAGAAATGTCTATTGTGATCAGTGTCCCACTAGTACTACTCACCTACTTATTTTCGGATAATAGTCTTGTTGATATTTCAGTTTCAGTAGCACTGGTTGAGCACTCTCCTACCCTTGCACTCTCCCTCCACTGTCTTCTGAGAAATTTCCTGGAGCCCCTCACAAAGACTAGACAAGACCAACTTTTCAACCAGCCATGCCCAGTCAAAGTGATGGTGCCAGAAGGGGCATCATCAGTGGGTAGCACTGTGATCCCCATTATAGTTCACACAGCACATAGCATGAGGGCATGGAGCTCCCTCAGGGGTTGGTTCCTTGGGTGGCTTGGCAAAGAGGTTATCCCTACAACAAGAAGCATGATTGTGATGACCAGCCTCAGTATGAGAACCAGCATATTGCAGGCAACATGGGGCCTGTGAGCAGCAGACATGGGTAGAGTGACCCCAGTGCTAACAATGCTGGCACAGAGATATGCCAGAATGGGAGCAGGCTGCACATACAAAGCATGAGGCCAGGCTGAACTAGAATGAGATGTTGATTGGGTGCTTGGCAGTAGCACCCAACTAGGAGTCAAGAATGTCAAACCACATGGTAACAGTATCAGTGTACCAGAAGTTGCACATAACCTGTGGGCTATTTGCAAGGGTAAAGAAAGTGGCCATATGGGACTTTCCCATGACCACCTGAATGTCATCAGTGGTGACCTGCTGGCCATCTGCCTTGGGGAAAGGAATGTTCATGACCTTAAGATAAGATTGCAAATATGGAAGAGCAGTCTCAACTCCACTCTCAGTGAGGGAGAGGAGGTGTGTAACACTAGCCTTCATCAGGTCTATCTCAGCCTGGGAGGCAACATGAGATGTAAGGAGGAAAATCCCCCTATAAGTGAAGTGGCAGAAGTTAACCCAAAGGTCACTCTTGCTTTCACCTACCTGATGATGTTAGAGCTTTCGCTAGCGTCGTCTTCAACACGCCACGTAACACACTTACGTCCACAAAGAAAGAAGGTGTTGTTGACAAGCCTCTTACGGTTTCTAATGAGGATGCTCAATACATTTTCGAGTCACTACGTTCAGTCTGGTCTTTCTTCAGACATGAAGACGCACCTGCTGCTTTTCATGATGTCGCTTCACAAAATCGCGTCAACTGGCATCTTTACTATGTGAGGCTCGTTGCTTTATTGCTCGACTCCTTCCCATTCCCTTACGGGGCATTTGATGATGTCCAATTAACCATCGGTGGCGAGGGCGGCGATACCGTCACTGCTACACAAATCATCGAGCGGGCGATTAAACGCATTCCATCCATTAACGCCAAAAACACGCCCCCTACACCTGGTTCTAAACCAGCGCCTGTCGTCAACCCTAAGCCCACGGCTAAGGGTCCGGCCAAAATGGCTCACCCACCCCCCAAAAAGCCGGTGCCAAAACCCACTGCGGACAAGCAACCACGCTCATTCGCTGATGCACTTCGTTCAGGGCCCAAGTCTAGGCCCTCTACACGTCATGATATCGGTCTGGTCGAAATGGCCCAGGCCTTTCCATCTTTATCGCCTGAACAGATCGCTTCCATGCACCGTCTCGCTAACGCTCAGGAGCTGCCAGCTAAACGCCGACCCTCTTCTACCACCGCTGGCCCAACGCGTCGCCAAATCATCATTCCATCCAGCGCTGAGTTGTTTGTTAACAACATCGCTTCTACTGTTGCTGAAATCAATCAGCTATTCATTGATAACAAACGTGCTATTCGGGCAACCACAGCACGTGTCGCTTACGGTGGACTTAATATTTCCACCTCCATCGTTCCAGATCAACGTGACCTTGACTTGGTCACAAGATACACTACTCCGGCTCTTCCTGGATCTACCAAAGCCATCGTCCCATGCTCCAGATCTTTTCTTAAGATACTCAATGTCCCTTATCCTATGACTAAAGATGTGGTCATACAAGCCTTATCTGTAGCTTCAGAGCCACCTATCGGGCTCACTGCTCAACCGCGCGTCATGTGCAACTCCAAACATTCAGACACCGCCACCGTCTGGTTCGATGTCTGGGATTCACAATCGGGAGCTAATGTCAAGAAGCTCAACGGTCAATTCGTCACTATCGGCTCTAGCCGATGCGTCATCCGGCCTGCCAAGCCCCAACCCGGTATCCCCCTCTGTCAACGTTGTTGGCGTTGGGGTCATTCGACTAATACATGCAAGTCAGAGGCAATACGCTGCCCTTGCTGCTCTGGGCCTCACTCAGAACAGCATCACCGGGAATACGCTAGCTGCTGCAAGGGCAATCCTAAGGCTAATCCCCCCATCCCTCCCATGATTGCGGACGTTGATTGTCCGCACGTACCTATTTGCTCGAACTGTCACGGTAAACATGCGGCAAACGATCGCAAATGCAAATTTTGGCGTCATCGATTTGATGCTGATTGGTTTTCAAGATGTCGTGCTGAAAAGTAAGCGTCTATTACGCGGAGCTAGCCTTTGGGTGTTATGGCTGTCAGGACTTTAGTTTGTGTTGGGACTATCGTCGTCTGACCCCTCTGATTTCACATATATGATTTTCTGTCTTTAAATCTCCATTTCTACTTCCTGCGTTTTAGGTTAGGTACGCTATGACAGGGTACTCTGTAATTGTAGTTACTGGAGTCGTGGACTGCGATCGAGCACCGCGTTATAAATTGTCTCTTGCTGAGAGAACAGTTAGCAGCTTCTACCAAGGCAGGAAACTGTGAGGAAGAGGGGAGGGGGTCAATCTTGATGAGGACCTGCCACTGAGAGAGACCAGGGATGGTCAACTTGATTTTGCACTTAGGGAGTGCTGAAGGAACAGACATCTAATGCATTATAATGATGCAATCAGATGGCAAGTCAGGGACTGTCTTGGCCAGATTGACCAAAGACACCACATCACAGACTATGTCAGTATAAGAATGCTTGACATTGGAGAAAGAAGGAGGGGGACATTTGGAAGACTGAGTGGGCTGAAGAGGGGGAGCAGGCTTAGGAGCTGGGGGAGGATGGACAGTAGCCTCTGAGGGAGGGCCACACAAATGAGAGAGAGGAGCTGGAGCAGCTGAGTCAGCTGTTCCATGGGATGGAGGAGGTGGCTGTGTAAAGCCATGAGGCAGCAACCCACTCAGCATTGAAGCAAAAGTAGGCACATTAGAGATATCCTTGAAGAGCAAAGTATGCCACCCCAAGGTAATGACATGCCCCACTATAACAGACAGGGCATGGGCAAGATGCATGAGATCATGCTCCTGTGTCCAAGGCTTTCTAGCAAAGGATGCAAGAGCATGATTAAGCTGAGAGACACTCTCCAACATAGCATTGAAGAAGTCAGGATGAGGGCCACCAAAGATAGCTTGAAGGGCAGCTTGATCACTAAGGTTGCCACCTAATAGGGCAGCAACACCAGAGTGGAAGACTCCAGCACCAGGAGAGGAACTGATGGCAGGGAGGGAGAGAGTAACTGAGTGAGATATCAGAGGTGGGTTATGGGGAGGAAGGGGTGTGAGCTCAGCAACTACCAAGCTACACTTCTTCTTGCCTTTACTCTTGTGAGGGACAAGCATAACAGAGTCAGGGGGCCCAGAAGGGAGAGCTGGCCTGTGAGGAGTAGAGGGGCCTGCCATCTTGGCATCACCCCTTGAGACAGAGTGGGGCTCAACATTTCAGCCTTGGACTCTTTGATGTCCTCATCTCAAGAACAATTCTTCAGACTTCAAATATACTGTGACATATCAGACATTGTGTAGCTAGAATGCGACCAACACCACAAGTGATGATGATGGTGTGTGGGAAAGAAGGGATGCATATTCTAGAAGTTGGACCAATGGAGCTGATCTGGATAAGTGAAATAGTCTTTGTATCTTGTTCTTTGCTGCTCAATCCCCATCATCACATAAATATTTTATATCTCACATCTGCACAAAGCTTGGCCAATATTGCTGAGTAAGGTGAGTTTATTCCTTTGCATGTAAGTACTGTCTGGCCTACTTAAGTTGATCCAGGTTGAGAAATCTTGGCTCTCTCAACATATCCAATTTTATCAATTCACTAGGTGTCCTGCCACACAATCTTATTCAACTCACTCAGAATGTGTGGTTACTGAACTGTGGTTGACACAAAGTTCCACAAGGGCCATAAGAATCCAGTGAGTGCACAAAATAGGTGAGTCTTTTTACATCAATATGTATTCAATGCCAATCAGTTGTCATTGATCAGATACTTTATTATGCTCCTCAAAAAAGATATGGAGCTCTATGGTGCACCTGATCAGTAAGAAGATGGTAACAACAGAAGGTGATGACAATATTGGCAATAATGTGAATGAGAACCAGTTTAACAGCAATAACTATGAGGAGGTGGCTTAGTTTAATATGCTTATCATCTTTTATCATAATATTCATGATATTTTACAATCTAAATTTAATGTCTTTTTCATTAAATATTCTTGCTGGAGCTATACTGGCTATTAAGTAAGCTGCAAGCACAGTGTGAATTTGGAGGTCCAGATAGATCTCTTGTTGATATTTTGTAATAATAAGCTAAAGTTGACTTTTTTCTAATGCTCAACTAAATGTTTGTACCCTCTTATCCTCTGACCTTTACTTGAGACTAACTCTTGAGAGCTCAGGCCAATAGTCACATAAAAAAAGGGTCATATGATATACATCTTGTACACAGAATTGAGCGAAGGTGCTGTGCTGGTAGAACATAGTTATATAATTTAGTAAGACTCATCAATTGATGTTTATGATATATTTTATTTGAATGGATATGTAGTGATGCCCACTCTATGTGTATTAACTCCTGACTATAATTGCAGAAGTCAGATGTGAGATCAGACATATTTGATCCCAATAGCTGTATCTCAGATAAGATAATATTCACTTGGGTGCTGGGTTTGTTTGTGTGAATATCATTGGATAATGAGAGTACAGAATTTGGTGCATCAATGTGCCTCTGGTTCTTATGCTTCTGATTCTTATATATTGCAAAAAATAGCAAGAGAGTAGAGTTGCAGATTTTTAGGAAAGCTGACTTGTGTTAAGTTCTGAGAGGGGAGAAAGGGGATAATAGAGAATATAAGCAGAAAAGTCAGGAATAGTCCAGATCAATCACATGAGAAGCAGAGGCAGAGGTAGAGAGGAAGCAGAGATGCAAGATTAACAAGAGCAGAAGAAATCAGAAGCAGGTCTTGGCTTCAGCTTATATGCTGTGCTGTTCTACTGTCAGTGGCCTAATTTAGGAGTACAAGAGAAATAAGACTTATAGGAGACTTAGAGAGGACTGAGAGAATGAATAGTTTAAAGTCAGAATAATTAGAAATGTCAAACTAAGTCAATTATCAGACTGAGGAATACATGACCATAATTCACTACTTATATACCTATGGAGAATGTCAGAAAATGATAAACAAGAAAATAGAATTAACAGAAAACTACATAAGGTAATAGAAACATGTGATAGAGACAACAGAGATATAATAAAGATGGATGGCATATAATGAAGAGTATACATATGAAAGAAAATGAGTGGTGACATGTGAAGTATAAATAAAATTATAAAACAGCAGGCATAGCATAAAAGAAAATATGAAGATAAAGTGGAAACATCAGTATTGAGCAAACAAGGCATAAAAGGAATAATAACTAATAATTGATGGGAATAAGAGTGAGTGGAAGTGAAAGTATGCAGAAATATTTGAAAATAAATAATATACAAAGAAATAGAAAAGTATTAAACAGATGGAATAGAAAGGGAACCAAGCAGAAATAGTCAGTAAATAGCAGAAATAATCTAAAATATATGAGCTGTAACAACTTGCAGTTCTGCAAAATTGTGAGAAAGCTAATTTATGATTCTAGGACATTACAAAAAAGCTAACCTGTGATTTGGCAGAATTATGAGAAAGCCAACTTATAGTTCTACAGAATTGAAAAAAAGCCAATTTGTAATTTTGCAGAAAAGCCAAGATGCAATTGTTCAGAATAGTGAGAAAGCTAATTTGTAATTCTGCAGAATGGCAAAAAAGTCAATTTATGTTATAGCCTATTCATTTATTCTATTTAACTTTTACTTTGTCAATTATTAGGACTTTATTTGTTTCTAATATTTTCCACTTATTACCACCTGCTTCTGCTTCAATCTCAATTCTCCTTTATATATATATAATACTATGTCTGCTCTTTTGGAAGCTCATTCTATATTATACTTTATATATCACTACCTATTTTCTTTATATGCTTGCTCTCTATTCTATGTTATAGATCTATGTTATACATCTCTATGACATCTCTTTTGTCTTTATTAAATGTTTATTGTACTACATAGTTTTCTGTTGATTTTACTTTCTTGTTGGTTATTTTTTGATGTATTTTAATAGGTATATAAGTAATAGATAACTGTCATGTATTCTTCTGTCTGATGTTTAACATCTCTGATTATTCTGACCTTAAACTATTCTGTGATTCTAGGCTTTTACTCTTTTCTGTCTCTTGTATTCCTAAATTAGACCACCTAACAGTGAAATAGTGCAGCACATAGGCTGAAGCCAAGGTCTACCCCTAATTCTTTTCACCATTGATGATTGTGCACCTCTGCTCCTGCCTCTGTTTCTTATAGTAACCAGGAGTGAGCAGCTCTACTTTCTTATCTTTTTAAGTACTTAGGGTCAATCTGCTCCTAATAACCATAATAGCTACTGTTCAGAGGCTTGTTAAGATGTATAGCAATAACAAGTGTACTAGCCAAGTAGCTAGTACTAACCTCAAATGAATTTGAGGAGAAAGGTAAACAGATTTGAAAAGGTAAAGGATTTGAGACTATGTGACTATAAAACTTTGACAAAACTCAGAAATTCAATGAAAACTTATAAATACTCTGACTGACAATTCTACTATTTACTGATACTTCAAAAACCCATCTAAGTCACAACTGGCAGCTTAGAATAATGTCTAACTAGAAAAACTAATCTACTCCCAAATTTCCTAATAACTCTGCTTGATTTGGTCAACTAGACCTTGAATTACTTATGTAGTTCCACTACAGGTGCTGGTACAATTTATTCCTTACTAGCTACTTAGCCCTGGTACTTTGTAGCATTGCCTATAACACACTGGTTGAGTTACAGAATTTTTCTGAAGTTTCTTAATTTTCTAGCAGATATCTTTCTGTACTCTATGTCTGGTTCTCTGCAAAGTAATTGCTTAAATCACTCAAAAATGCTAGATTACAGCCATTACAACTCTATAACACCTAAAGGCACAGATTTTCTTGCCTTTCCTTTGCTACAGAGCTGCTTTTATATTATTTTTGTCATTACAGAAAAGGAAAATAGTTAAAAAACTTCTAGCATTACAAATTCCTATTAGAGTACAGATATGACAAACAGATAATCAGGAAATACTAAAATGACTCTCTATTTGTGTTGCCAAATAGTCAAGCTGGAAAGATATGAAGTTTTCCTAGATGTTCAAAGGTGTAGCTAGGAAGCCACAGATGATTTCCTTTTTCATAAGCTCTAATATATCTTTATTCATAATTTTCATGTAGAGTGTTCAGTCAGTTTTGTCATATTATACTTCCTTCAATACAATTTATTATCAAGCAGTGGCTTGACTGACACACTCTGTAGTTAGATCATGACAGGTGAAATGGCAACATTCTCAGAGATGCAGCACTTTTTGCCCTGGACCTTCTGATCCAGGTCATGTTATGAACCTTCTTCTACTGTTGATAATTTCTTTTTTATTTATAGGTAGTCTCCATGGAGGTAGTGGTTACCTACTCCCTGCAATATATTTAACTACTGCACTCATTGCTATCACTACTGTTCCATGTTTGGACCATTGCTCAGTATATAGTCTTATCTTGTACATCAAGATTAGCTAGTCTAATCTTGTTTGCTACATACACTCTCTACTTGGACTCTACATTCAGATGGTGTTAGCTTTAAGCATTTCATTTCTCAACCTCATATAGGCCCAAGTCTGTACAGACAGCCTTGCCCAAGAAATTGTTAAGTGAATGATCCCTCCCACAGATAACAAAAGATAAGACTCATCTTGTTGGTTTGACTCAGCTCTTAGCTATCTACCATCCTCCTCTTCTTAGTCTTACTGGTTGTGCTTCACTGCAAGAAGCTCTATAGGATAGGTTGCCACTGATTGTGCTTCACTATAAGAAGCCTATTTGGGATTGGTTGTACTTGACCACAATAAGCCATTTTTTTCATCATTTTTTCTGGATAATTTCATGCACTCTCTACTTCAGAGGATGAAATACACCCTCCCCCTCAAACTACACTCACCCTTTACTCTTCTCAAACCTCCACCACTCAACTTTCCCCTATTTGACATGATGCTGGATATGCACCACCCCCTCAACCCTCAATCCAACCTGAAGATATTTCAGGTCAACAGATCTGAGAAGTACTCTATGAGGCACTTTTATCCAGACATTATCCACTCCTTGGACAAAGCCTCTCCACCTCCACCCAAGGATTTCTCTCTCCTATTTTTCAAACACCCTCTGGATTCCCAGGAGTATGTTCACTACCAACAATTCCTGAACAAGATCAATCAGATTGCTTCACACCACATTTGACATTGCCCCACTTCCAATCAAATGAGAGTCAGTTGACTTTATTTTGAGAAAGCCTACAAAAAGTACAGAAAGAGAATAGAATGTCTAGACTGTCTGAATCTCAGGAAAACCCACCTCTAGAAACAACAACTTCTCAGAAACCTAAAATCTCTGAGGAAGAAGAAGAAGAAGACAAAGAAGAAGAATAATATGAATCAGAAGAAGCCTCTTCCAAAATAACATTTGAATTGACCTTCCCCTTTGCCAATATCATGTGACTTTAAAAAATAGACTGGCATAAATTCATTCAATTGTGAATGCCTTGGGCTAGGACTAGGCTTGCTCAGGTCTTGACCTACTGAGTGTCTAATCATACAATACTACCAAATAAGGTGAAGTGCATGCTACTGAAGCTATATTCAAAAAAAAAAGCTCAAAAAAATTGGCACTTCTAAAGGATGTATGGAAATTTTCTGAAAAATTTGTATTTTGACTCATTTTATGATCCTACATTTGATACCAAAGTTTGGAGTGATTTGAACAAGCAGTGACTGAAATATCAGATTAGTTAACTTTCTATGTCCTTAACTATAGTGAAATAGAGGTAGTCTAGTGATTAGACAACTTGTCAAACAACAACCATACCTAGAGAGTCAGAGAGCTTCAAAGTAGTAATCTCCAAGATCAGAGATAGAAACAGCACTAGGTCCAAGGTAGAAATATTACTCACTTTCTATTGATCTGGGTTAGAAAATGAGGTCTCTTGTTGTAAACCCAGGTAGTGTACTCTGTGTAGACCCACAGACTGTGGTAGACAGTAATTTCTATTTTTCTTAGTTATCTCATATTACTCTGTGCTATTACTCTGTGTCACTAGTATATAAGTACCCAAGGTAGAGCCTATACCCTTATGCTTTACCAATTGTACTTTTTCCCTTATTCACCCTCAAGTCTTTGCCTGTGTTACAACCTGAGTTCACTCACAAGATTGTAACATTTGGTAAAGCATCACCAACTCACCTTGTGATACAGAAAAAAGATACAAATGAGTATGCTCTTACAAAGGACATAGTCCAGTCAGAAGAAAATGATAATGTGTGATAGCAGCTAACATTGCAGAACAGTTATCAGATGAAGAATACATGTAACAGCTCTTGCAAGAAGAAGAATCAGACAACAAGTCAGAAAAACAGAAAGAACCAGTACCAAAGCCACAGAAATCAGAAGACAAACCCATAGCAAGGGAAGAAGAAGACAACCTGGCACATTTATCAGCAGCACTAGGATCCCTAGATATCAGTCAACACTTGATGCCAGAAGAGGAAGAAATCAAGACAAGCATAGATGAAACAAATAGCTTAGAAATGATAGATAACCAGAGAGATGCAGCAATGCCACCTGCAGCACCACCTGTACAACAGACAATTGTACAAACTTAGACAATGTTCTATGTACCTGAACCAGGCCCCTTTGATGGCACACAAGTGAAATGGAATAACTGGTGGAGAAGCATGAGCTTCTATATTGTTGGAAATGATATCAACACAAACTGACATAGAGTGACAGCTGTCCTCTCAAGAATGAAGGAAGAAATGGCAGGGTCATATGCATCTGTCATGATGGACCAGATCAACAGAGAAACATAGTAGAGTAATTTCAATTGGACAAATTGGACAAAAGAATTGGAGGATAGATTCTCAGATAGTATGGGCAAAGAAGAGGCAGAATGGAGGATTGAAGAATTCAGACAAGGTGAGATGCACATCCAGGACTTCCTCATTGAGTTTGAAGTCCTCAAACAAAGGGCAAAAATAGATAATGCCCATGCCCTATTTCTCCTCAAAAAACATGTACAGGGAGACATCATCAAAACTATCATGGGATATCCCACTGACAGCCAACTGGAGTCCTACAATGAATGGCTCACCTGTATCAGCTCAGTCAGAAAAGAATATGAGTTTACCAAGATGAAATGCCACTATGCCATGGGTAGCAGTATTACAAATAGAGGAAGAGGCCAACTGATGGAAATAGGAAGGATGGCTGCCAAATTCAATGACAAGGGACAGCCCAAATGTTACAACTGTAACAAATTTGGCCATATGGAAAATACATGCCCAGAACCAAAATGCCCATGAAACAATCTCTAATGCTATAATTGTAGCAAGTTTGGCCATATCTCTAAGAAATGCAGAGAGCTAAGGAAGTGGAAACCATGAGTTAGAAGTATGCAGGAAGAGGAGGGAGAAGTTGAAGGACCTATAGAAAACACAAGAGAGGGTTTTCCAGAAGGCTCAAAGTAAAGCACACAGACTTTTGAGCCAATGTACCTAGAGTTTCAAAACAATGTTACATTGTTTCCCAACAATAAAACCATAAATGTGAGCTCATGATCACTCCCACAATTGACAAGAAGAAACAAGTAAATACATTAGTGGACTCTGGATGCACTCACACCTGTATCTCTGAAGAACTGGTTGAAAAGCTAGATCTACAAACCAAACCCAGACAGGAGCCCTTTGAAATTCTCAATGTGGATGGGAGTAAGAGTGGATGTAATGGTCACTGAATGTGTGGACCTCACTATGGAGACCAATGGACATGAAGAGCAGGTGCAAGCAGTAATAGCCCAATTGGGATCAGCAGATGTGTTTCTAGGACATGACTGGCTCATATGCCACAACTCTGAAATAAACTGGAGAGAGGGCCTTGTATAATTTTCAAGGTGCCCACCTGAATGCAATATTAACCATTGGGACATCTATGTAGCACCCTATATTCAGAGGGTATGAAGAACAGAGGAAGAAGAAGAGGAAGAGGAGGAAAAAAAGCCAGACCTGATATAGCCAGGAGACCTCCCCACATATATAAGGTTTACAAACCTCTTCAACAAAGTCAACTTTGACAAACTACTAAAACACACAGAATGGGACCATGAAACCAAGCTCACAGAATATGCCCCCCAGAAACTCAAGACAAAAATATACCCTATGACTCTAAAAGAAGAGAAAGAGCTCAATGCCTTTATTGACAAAACCTGAAGTCAGGAAGAATTCAGTTGTCCAAATCCCAATATGCAGTCCCATGTTTCTTTATTCCAACAAAAGATGGATCCAAAGGATTGGTACAAGATTATTGAAAGATAAACCAATTTACAGTCAAGAACAAAATGCCTCTGCCCCTAATCAGCTAAGTTGTTGACAGGCTGAAAAGTGCAAAGCTGTTTAACAAGTTTGACATTATCTGGGAATATAACAACATCCATATCAAAGAAGGAGATGAATGGAAGGCCACCTTCCTCACAAACAGGGGTCTCTTCAAACCCACCATGATACTTTTTGGACTATGCAACTCCCCTGTGACTTTTTCCTGAATGATGACCAGCATCTTCAGAGAAATGATCTATGATGGTATGTTGGCAAACTACATGGATGATTTTGTTATACCTGCAGAAACTCAAAGGAAATTGGAAGAATGAACTATCTGATTCCTGGAAATAGCAGCACAACACAACCTGTACTTCAAACAGTCCAAATGTAAATTTGGAGTCCAGGAAGTCCCAATCTTGGGAGTAAGGGTAGGAGGAGGAGAGGTCAAGATGGAATAAGAGAAGATAGCAGCTGTACAAGACTGGGACATCCCCACCAATATCAAAGGAGTAGAAGGTTTTCTGAGTTTTGCCAATTTCTATAGATGGTTCATTGAAGGTTTCAGCAACATCACAGCACCACTGAATGTACTAAAAGGAAAAAATGGGGATGCAAAGAGCAGGAGGTATTTGACATGTTGAAACAAAGGATCACAGAAGAACCAGTTCTCACTCTACCATGACCTGATGGGAGGTTTAGAGTTGAAACTGACATGTCAGGATATGTGATAGGAGGGGTTCTATCTCAAGAACAAGACAACAAGTGGCACCCAATTGCATTTATGTTCAGAACAATGTTGCCTACAGAATAAAACCACAAGATATACAATAAAGAATTCCTCACAATCATAGAATCTCTAAAGACATGGCAACAATACCTCTTGGATACAAAAGAGACCTTTGAAGTATGGACAGACCATGAAAAGCTGCAATACTTCAGGGAGCCCCAAAAGCTCAATGAGAGACAGATGTGCTGGTATCTAAAACTACAAGACTATGACTTCCTCATCAGGCATGTGCCTGGCAAAGCAAATACTAAAGCAGACATCCTTTCTCACAAAAGAGGCTTCAATGAAGGAGCAGACAACAAAACAATCACCTTCCTGAAACAGTTCATATGGAGAACAAAAACACAGGAAATCTCAATCTGCTTCTAAGTACTCACTAGTAACAACACTCAGGAGAAGATCAGAAAAAACACCAGCTGAGAAGCCAAGGTCTACCAGGGGTTGAAATTTTACCCTGACAAGTTCTGGGAAAATAAGAGATCATGTTCTATAAGGAAGCATCTATATTCTCCCAGATATAACCCTATATGCTGAAATCATCCAAGACCATCATGATCTACCAGATATTGGACATCCAGGGCAATGCTAATGTCATGAGTTAGTCTCATGTACCTTCTGATGGCCAGGACTACAAAAGGATGTCAAACACTTTGTCTCAGGCTGTGACACATGTCAAGGGAACAAAATCCAAAGACAGCCCAAAGCAGCACCATTGCACCCTCTACTGACACCAGAAGCCCTGTAGGAGAAGCTAACCATTAATCTTATTAGTCTGCTCCCATCATCAGATAGAAGTGATGCAATTTTGGTTTTCTCTCCTTATGTCTTGTGTTGCCTCCCAGGCTGAAATAGACCTGGTGAAGGCTGGTGTTTTGTGCCTCCTCTCCCTTGCTGAGGGTGGAGTTGAGGCTGCTCTCCTATGTTCACAATCTTATCTTAAGGTCATGGATATTCCTTTTTTTAAGGTGGATGGCCAGCAGGTCACTGCCAATGATGTGCAGGCAGTCATGGGGAAGTCCCATATGACTGCATCCTTTACCTTTGTGAATAGCCCCTGGGTTATGCACAACTCCCAATGCACTAATACTACTACTGTGTGGTTTGATGTTCTTGACTCCCAGTTGGGTGCTACTACCAAGCACCTGATTGGATCTTCCTTCCAATTCAGCCCAGCCTTGTCCTTTGTGTGTGCAGCCTGCTCCCATTCTGGTGTCCCTTTGTGCCAGCACTGCTGGCACTGGGGACACTCTACTCATGCCTGTTATTCTCAGGCCCCCTGATGCCCCCAGTGTGCTGGTCCTCATACTGAGGCCAGTCATCATCAACATGCTGCCTGCTGCAGGGGTAACCACTCTGTGAAGCTGTCCCAGGCACTGACCCCCATGGGAGCTCCATGCCCACATGCCACACACTGTGTGAACTGTAGAGGGTATCACAGTGCTAGCAACTGACAATGCCTGTTCTGGCATCATCACTTTGACCAGGGGTGGCTGGCTGAAAAGTCAGCTCCTTTGGACAGGTGGGAGGCATTCCAGGAGATCTCTCAGAAGACATCAGAGGAGGAGTGCAAGGGTAGGCAAGCACTCAACCAGTACCAATGAAACTGAAATATCAACTAGGCCTCTGTTGCATTTGAGGGGAGGGAGGTATCTGATAAGGTTGGTTGTGATGGACATGTGGACTCTGGACTGTCTTGTTCATTATGTAGTCATTTCTGGCCTCTAGCTAAGCTTGGATGCAGGGTTTAAATGTGAAAGGTAAATCAAGAGAAGTGTTACAGACTGTGCAGCGATAGATGGGATGGGTGACTATCAGAGTGAGGAAAGTGGACCTTCAGCTTCAACTTATGTGTTGCACTGTTCTGCTGCTGCAGGTCTGAATTTCAGAGATAGGAGGAAATGGAGATAGAGGATAGTCAGAGACTGGAGGAGATAACTCAAATGACAGATTAACTCAATTATCAGACTGAAGAATACAAGCATGTAATCTACTGTTAATATACTCAGAGATAGTAATAAAAGGAGAAGGGATTCAACAGAGATTCAACAAAGAACTACACAATGTGTATGAGCATGTGATGAAGAAAGGTGGAGTAAAAGCATATGGGCAAAATAATAATAGAAGGAGTTATTGGTGATGGTCAGCAATCATGGTAATGTCAAGCTGTAACAGTATTCCCCCCTTAAGGCTGAGCCTTCGAAGCCTTTAGTAAGTGACCATGGGATTGTTGTATTTGTTTGTGTATAAAAGTTGGGTTTTGAAAAAATTAAGCTTTCTTCACTCTTTTCCTTGAATTACTATGTCACCTCAAGAATTGCAGACTCAACCCACTCAAGGCCTGTCCTTGTTGTCAAGGACAATGACATCCACAGTTGCTGTGAAGGAGAGGAGGGCTCAGTTGTTGGCAGAGCAGAAGCAGCAACAGGAGGAGGAGGCTGAGGCTGAATGTCAGTGACAGGAGGAGAAGGTGGCATGAGAGCAGGAGGAGCTGCAGAGGCTTGAAGGGGAGGAGGCAGCTGAGGAGCAGCAAAAAGGAAGAGAGAGGAGAAGAGAAAAGAAAAGGAGATTGCTGAGGTGAGGAATGGAAAAGGGAAGGAAAAGGAAAAGGTGCAGGAGGACAATGATGACAATGTGAGGGATATGGAGGAGATGATGCCAGAAGCTGGGCCTAGTGGGGCACCAAAGCAAAAAAAAAGATGAAGACTCAGAGGACTCAGACTTGGGTGACAATTGACCTATCTTGAAGAAGAGGGATATGAAGGTTGATTCTGCAGTGAAAAGGAGGGGGGTGGAGAGTCTGCTGGTGCTGCTGGCAGTTCAAGTATGAGTGCAAGCCATATGTTGATGAGAAGGGTGAGAGGTAAGTGCCAGATTTTTTCAGAGATGATTTGGAGACTCAGCAGGAGTAGGGACTCTGTGCCTGTTGCATTGCTGACCACAAGGGGTGTCAGTTGGCAAAGGTGATGAGCAACAGGTACAACAGGGACTACACACTGCTGCCACTTCCGTGAAAGTTGAAGAAGGTGAATTATGATAACAACTTTGTGGAGAGGCTGGTGGATTTGACGGAGCAGTCAGAGGAGCTGCTGGAGAGGCTGGTAGGGCACTTGGGTGGAGTACATCACCAACTCAAGGTGATGAATAGGCAGATGGGGCAGACACAGCTCACCATTGAGTCAGTGACAAGCATACTGGAGAACATCAACTCCTGGTATATGAAGCATGCCAGGAAGTTGGACATAATTGCTGAGCTTGCAGAGAATGCCTTGGAGAGAGAGGATGAGGGTGAGGAGTTGTCAAATGTTGCTGGGCCATTGGGATGGCCACAAGAGGAGAGAAGTGAAGATAAGGATGAAGATGGAAATGAAAGTAAGGATGATGAAAATGAAGATGAAGATAAGGAAGGTGAAGAGGAAGATGAAGAGAATGGAGAGGAGAAGGAAAAGGAGAAGGAAAAGGAGGGAGAGGGAGAAGGAGAGAAAGTCGGAGATGGAGCAGAAATGGAAGGAGGTGAAAAGAGGGAGGAGTAGTTGGAGAGGGGTCAGAAGTTGGAAGGTGGTGTCTTGTTTTCTTGTCCTTTATCTTCTTCAGCCATTCTATACTACAAAGTGTCTGTATATATATTTTGACAATGAATTGTGTGATTTTTTGTGTGTATTTCTTTTTTTTTTTTTCGGAGAATTTCGGAAATTTCGGAAGGAAGAATGAGAAAGGCAGAAAAACATCCAAGTCCAAAGAGAGAGATACAGAGGAAAAGTTTCAGAGAACATTTCAGAGATTAGAAAAGTGAAAAGAGTGGGAAGGAGAGAAAAAGTCAGAGAGAAATTAGAGACTAAGAGGTAAGAAAAGAGGAGTGGAAAATGAGATAAGTCAGAGAATGGCTTGGAGATTAAGAGATATGACAAAAAAGAGAAAGTGAGATGAGTCAGAGAATGGATCAGTGAAAAGAATGTCATGAGGAGTTGTTAAAGGAATGAGATCTAAGAAGTGTAAGAGTTGAACATATCTACAGAACCAGGTTTGCCAGGGTAGGTGAAATGGAAATCAGTGACAAGTTTGGCTGCATGCTTGAGCTCAGTGGCAGGGAGCCATAAAGACAAGTCTTCAGTATCTTCATAACCCAACCAAAACATCCTGTAGAGGAGACAACACATGCATCAGCAATCCATTTTGGAATCAACAATATGGGCAATCTCAAATTCAGGCTCACCATTAATAACAACTGGAGCAGAAGGAGGATCAGAGTGATCAGGGAAAGGGTTTGGTGTGGAAGGTTCAAGCATGGAAACATGGAAGACAGGGTGTACTGCACACATGGATTTGGGGAGTCAGAGAGTAAAGGAATGGGTACCAGGCTGTGCAATGATTTTGTAGGGGCCAAGATACTTTTTGGAGAGTTTTTTAGAAGGGTGAGAAGTGTGGAAGTACTTAGCTTTAACAAAGACTGTCTGACCAACTTGAAAGTCTGGAGTGGGTAATTGCCAAGCATTGGCAGTATGTTGATACCTTTGCTGGGATTCTGCAATTTCCAATTTCAATGTCTTGTGAAGTTCATTAAGGTCAACAGTGAACTGTCAAGCTCTTGCCAAAGCAAGATCATGTTCAGGATAAACAGCAATGCTTGGATGATATCCCTTGTTTGCAAAGAAAGGGGAGACACCAGTGGTAGCACTTGGGGCATTGTTGTAGGCAAACTCTGCTAGTGGAAGAAGTTTAGCCCAATTGTCCTGTTGATAGTTACAATAAACTCAGAGATACTGTTCAAGAGTTTGGTTAGTATGTTCAGTTTGTCTGTCACCTTCAGGATGATAACTAGAAGTGAAGTGCAGCTTCATGTCCAATGCTTCACTGAGTGATCAGAAGAAGTGTGATACAAACTCTGAACTATGATCAGATGTAACATGAGAGGGAACACCATGCTTAGAGAAGACATGGAGGACAAAGAGTCAGGCAAGGTTGGCAGAGGTGATGGTGTCATGAGTAGGGATAAAGATGGATTGCTTGGAGAGGCAATCAATGATGACAAGAATGGATTTGTAACCTGCAGAAGTCAGAAGCTTTTCAATGAAGTCCATAGAGATTGAGTCTCATGGTCAGACTGGGATTGGTAGCTGCTTGAGATTACCATATGGACAGTGATATTGCAACTTGGAACACATGCAGGTGACACAGGATTTGCAGAATTCCTGAACTTGAGTCTGAATTTCAGGCCAGATGTACTCATAGTGAATGAGTTCAAGGATCTTGTTCTGGCCAAAATGTCCTACAAGTACATAGTCATGTTTGTACTGCATGACTCAGAGTTGGAGATTGTTGGCATTTGGAATATAAATCCTGTCATTGAGATGAAGAAAACTAGCCTGATTGACTGACTAGCAGCCTTCAGGATTGGAAAGGTGGTTAGCAGAAACTGGATCTGAGGGAAGTGTAGCAAGGATTTCAGAATGAAGAGTTTCTAGATCAATAGTTGTGGCTGCATGAAGGGAAGGAGTGTGAAGGTAAGTAGCTCAAATAGAAGTAGAAAGTTGTTCATTAGTGAAAACAGGACAAAAATTGTGAGAATTGACTGTAGCATAGCCAGTATTCCCCCCTTTAGGGTAGACATCCCAATGTCTAGTTAGGGCATCAGGCTTTGTACCAAGCTTACCTGGTCAAAATTGGATAACAAGGTTGAACTGGGATAGGAATTCACTCCACTGAGCTTGTTGGCAAGTAAGTACCTTTGTTGTACAGAAGTATTTGAGGTTCTTGTGGTCTGTGACAACATCAATGGACAATGAAGCACCCTCAAGGTAATGCCACCAGATATGGAATGCCTTGAAAATAGCTAGAAGTTCCTTGTCATGAGTGTCATAATTAGATTCTGTTAAGTTAAAGGTGCAGGAATGGAAAGCAATAGGGTGTACTTGACCATCATCAGTGACGATAGAAAGAATGGCTGCTAGAGCATAGTCAGAGGTGTCTGTCTCAATGATGATCTGAGAGTCAGAGACCCAATAGGTGAGAACAGGAGCTGTAATGAAATATTTCTTTAGGCTGTCAAATGCTGACTGACATTGGTCATCCCATTTCCAAGGAGATGACTTCCAAGTGAGGTGAGTTAGCAGAATCACAATGTCAGAGTAATTGTAGATGAATCAGCAATAGAAATTTGAAAATCCAAGGAAAGATTGAATGTCCTTCACCTTTTTCAGAACAGGCCAGTCCTGAATTACCTTTATTTGGTCCTCAGACATCTTGAGACCTCCTGGAGAAAGGATGTAGCCCAGATATTCCACAGATTCAGAGTCAAACTTGCACTTATCAGCATAAGCATAGAGCCCATGTTGACAGAGTTGCTGAAGCACCTCACAAACATGTTTCCGATGTTTGGAGATGTTGTCAGAGTAAATCAGAATGTTGTCTAGATAGACAGTGACACAGACATCAAGAAGATCCTGGAAGATGTCATTCATAAATTGCTAGAAAGCAGCTGGGGCATTTGTAAGGCTGAAGGGCATTACTAGCTATTCAAAAGACCCATAATGAGCTCTGAAGGCAGTTTTCCATTCATCACCTTCTGTGATTCAGATGAGATGATAGGCATGACAGAGATCAATCTTGGTGTAGAGGCAAGCTTTACAAGGAGAATCTGGGAGATCAGAAATAAGCGGAAGTGGGTAACAGTCCTTTTTGGTGATATGATTGAGACCATGGAAATCAATGCAGAGATGAAATGAACCATCTTTTTTATACACAAAGAGCACCAGCGCTCCATGTGGCAAAGTAGAAGGGCAAATAAAACTAATAGAAAGATGTTCATCAATGAACTCCTGAAGAGTTGCGAGTTCCACTTGAGATAGTGAATACATAGTGCCAACTGGAGGCTTAGCACCATCCTCCAAGTCAATCTTCAGGTCATAAAGTTGATGAGATGCAAGAGTATCTGCACCACCCTTACTGAAGACATCAGCATAGTCATGATATTCTGGAGGCACACTAGAGAGGTCAACAGGCTCTTCATTGATGTGAGAGGAACCTGCTGACACAGCCAAAGAGCAGAGATTGAGGCAAAAAGTTGTCAGAACCAGGGAGTTGACAAGCACAGACAAAGGCAGCCATGTTTATCAATGAGATATGAGGACGAGTGGAGTTGGAGATAGACCTACTAGATGGTGAATCAAGAGGTGGGGAAGAATCAGAGGTGACTAGAGAAGTGGTCGGAGCAGAGGAAAGAACAGAGGTGGTGGAGTCATGCAGAAAAGGTTGGAAAGTAATGCTGCTCTTAGCCCAGTCAATCAACAGATTGTAGCAGGTGAGCCAGTTATATCCAAGTACCACAGAGCATGACAAGTCCAGCCTAGTGACATAGAAGTCCAAGATCATAGATTCACCAGTAGGAAAGGAGACAGGGATTTTTGCTTGTTCTGTGATATAAGTATTAGAGGAGCTGTCAAACAATTTCAACTCAACTGGAGAAGGGATCAGAGATGTAGGTAAAGAATGTGTGCAAATGAACTCGGAATGCATGAAGCAATGAGTGGAACCACTATCTACAAGTGCACAAAAAGGAAAAGAATTGGAGACAACAGAAGGAGAAGTTAAAGAAATGGAAAGAGAATTAGGATTGGAAAGAGCGGACGCATTGAGTTTGAAACTCTCTGGTGCACAGCTGAGTTCAACATGATCCTCAGCCTGTGCAGAGTTCTGAGGATCGCCCTCTATTTTTCTGAACCCTTCGGAGGGGCGGAACCCAGTGCAGAGGCTTCAGCCTTGCATGCACAAGCTTTCTTATTAGCAATTTCTCTCTTCTTACAATCCTCAATACAGTGGGCTGCACCACAATAAGTGTAGAGATTCTGCTCAATGTGGCACTATTGTTTCACATCAGTCAGCTTACCATCCTTACCCAGGACATTGGAAAGGTCATTTTTCAGTACTGGAGGTCAGTTGGAGGAAGAAGTTGAGGGGGCAGGAGTAGGAGATTTGAAGGGTGTTTGTTGATGAGGAGATGGTCAGAAGTTGTTATTATTCTTGTTCAGAGATGTCAAGGAAGAAGGTTGTTGATTGGAGTTGGAAGGGAAATTGGATTGAGGGCAGTTTGTGGAAGAAGTCAGATGTTGTGAGGAAGATGGGGAAGATGGATTCTTGTGACTTTGAGTAGATGTTGGAGGTTGGTCAGAGATACAAGTACAAGCACATTCATGTTTGCACTCCCAATGATGGTCATCATAGACTGTAGCTACATGCATCATCTCCTGGAAAGTATGGGGCTTACCCTGCTCCCACATACTTATCTGATCCTGTAAACAGTTAGGTAGACCTTTATAATAGCAATGGGCATAGACTGAGTTGCCCCAGTCAAGTTGACCACAATACCTTAGGAAATTGATATTGTAGGTTGCAATCTTGTCTCCATGTTTCATTTGGAGACTCTCAAGGTTCTCTGCTGCTTCTCCGACCTGGTTGGCCAGGCCAAAGCACAAGCAGAACTCCTCAGAGAAGAGAGACCAACTTTCAGCCCAGGCATGGTAGATTCCTTGGTCCTCCTGTTGGAGAGCAACCTGGAACCAAGAAGATGCAACTCCTGAAAGATAGGTGAGGGCAAAATTGACCTTAAATGAGCAGGAATTGGCATGAAAATAGAGACTGCACTGGAACAAGAAGTTTTCCAGCTTGTGGGGATCTTCACTGGAGAAGGACTTGGGAACTCAAGCCTTGTTTGTGGTGGAAGGAGTGGAAGAGGGAGTAAATGATTTTGCAAGGGCCTCAATCACCATAGCAAGATGGTTAGTCTCTTGGCAAGAGGGGCAATCAGAATGTGAAGAAGTGGGATCATCAATATCATCCCAATTATCAAGATCATTATCACCAGAGTCAGGATCACCATCAGGGCTTTCTTTGGGCTCTGGGTCAGGATCGGGATCAGCACCTCCAGGAGGATCACCTGGGTGTCCATTGTCAGTGTCTTCATCAGAGTCAGTAGGAATGCTGGGATTATCAGGAGTGTGAGGAGTAGGACAATGACAATGGGAAGATTCAGATGGTAGGCCACCAGGTGGATTAAGAGTATTTCAAAGGGTAGAGGAAGGGTTGCAATGAGGAGTGAGAGTTGAGGGAACAACTTGGCAGGTGCATTTAGCAACATGGGGTAGAGAGGAATATATGTGAGCATGAGTGTTGGTCATGATGGATGGAATAGGATGGCAACAGCAAAACAGTCAGTCTGATAATACTGTTACAGGCTGTGCAGTGATGGATGGGATGGGTGACTATCAGAGTGAGGGAAGTGGACCTTTGGCTTCAACTTATGTGCTGCACCATTCTGCTGCTGCAGGTCTGAATTTTGGAGATAGGAGGAAACAGAGATAGAGGATAGTTGGAGACTGGAGGAGATAACTTGAATGGCAGATCAACTCAATTATCAGACTGAAGAATACAAGCACATAATCTACTGTTAATATACTTGGAGATAGTAATAAAAGGAGAAGGGATTCAACAGAGATTGAACAAAGAACTACATGATGTGTATGAACATGTGATGAAGAAAGGTGGAGTAAAAGCATATGAGTGAAATAATAATAAAAGGAGTTATCAGCGATGGTCAGCAATTGCAGTAATGTTGAGCTGTAACAAGAAGAATCAGAATCAGAATCAGAAGAAGACATAGATGTGTTATTTGTGAAATTGGGAAAGATATTTAACCAAGGAAAAATGACCAAGAAGTCTGGGTCAGGTGTTGGCCATATGGTTGAGCTGTTTGCATGCTCACTCTGAATGAGAATAGTGCATGGATAGTTCCTGTGTGGTCCTGGGTTCAATCCTGGCTGGATGTAGGCTTAATTCCTACCAGTCAGGGGTACCAGTGAGCAAAGTGTGATGGCTTAGCAATAATCTGGGTGACACCAAAATGAAGGGGTGCAGTCTAGATGGGGCCTGGGTGGTTCTGGTTCGATGCAGTTGCTAGCACCCTCTGGGGTTTAAGCCAGCTTCTGGTGAAGAGGCAGAAATGTAATTGGTAGTGTAGGGGATAGATGGATATTAATTAAAATCACAAACTGTGGCTTGTAATGCAAGTTCATGGGGAGATAAATCAATAGAGAGGATATTTGAAGGTAAAACACAGATAAAATGGATAGGTGAAGTTATTAGAGGGTTGGGGATAACTTAGACAAGTCAGGAGAGTGTTTGTAATAGAGAGCTCACAGCACAAGACACTAATTGTTTTAACCTTCAAGACTTGAGTTATGGAGCTACCACAACTACTATAAGTGCCAAAGAACTCAAGTTAATGCAACAAGAATGTCCGAGGAGCTACACTCGACACTACAGATCACACTAAAACACCACAAGTGTACTGACTCAAACTGCATGACATCTTCGAAGCCAATTTGTAGCTGTAATACACAAGGGGCCAATCTTTATAATTGGGCTTGTAGTTCTCAACTTACTGAATCTGATGTTTATGCAATATAGTTCTGGCTTTTATTTCTCTACTACTGGTGCTCTGACCAAAGAAACTTCAAATTACCTTTAAGCACACACTTTAGATGATTGTTTTATACACAATCATCAGAGCACAGCCATAGCAAGCAGGTTTCTTGCTAGACATATGTCTTAAGAGGTAGTTTATATATTCATGAGTGAGGTAAAATAAATACAAAGCTATGATGAGATTACAGCATGACAAATAACACATGTGAATATCATATATCCATGGATTTGAGAACAGTCCAATGAAAGAGGGAATATAAATAAAAATAGTCTATCATGTAGAATATATCTGAGACTGGTTCTGTGATTGGCTCACTGTAAAGCTGAATTTCATTCTGGTGGAGCGTGCCTGAGTCACCAAGTACTAGACCATATTGAGTTATTTATCCTGCCTGCGCACAGTCCAGGCATTGGAACTTGAGCTCTGACTATGGGTACATTGGATCAATGTATACAAGTGCACACACATAGTAAGAAGCTTTATTAAGTCATTAAGACTGGATCATTAGCCCAAGTTAGAGGCCCAGGACTCACAACTGGTCATAGGATACACATCCTAACTGCTACTGCTAGGTCTTGATGCCATTCCATAGCTACTGCTACCTGTGATCATGAGTTGGAGACATATGATGTTTATGTGCTCATACTAAGGATACTGATGTTAACTGGTGCACTCCAAAGTTATTTAGCTTCACAAGGTTGTTAAACCAAATCCTGTGGTCTTGTAATATAGTATGGGATCATTGAATCATGTTATCTAGTGTATGTGCAGTGTTACTTTGCAACCTTATAATGTGTTTCATGTTTAAATGAAAATTCACTGTAACACTGGTACTTGCCAGGGAGGGCTCCTAAAGGATAAATTGGCATGCCAGCTGTGCTCTGTGTTGTGCATTAACAGTCATACTGTAATGGTGTAGTATATATGTGTTCTCTGTCCAAGTCCAATATACTGGCTGAAGAGGTGGTGCTCTCTTGGTAAAGGAGCTTAATTAGGGGTATATCTCCAGCCATTCTGGAAATAGGACATTATAAGTGAGGGATTATGGGGAAAGAACAATCCAACCTGATAGATCTGCCCCTTGGGGTTCTGTCAGGACAGGACATCCTCTACCTGTTCAGATCTGGCATGTCCAGTTGAACTCCATAGTTCAGGTTGTTAGTAAGCATAACCCAATCTCTAGATTAAGGCAATACTGAAAAAGGTGACCTTGGGATAAATCCAGTAGCTGTGCCTGCAAGGCATAGAGCCCAGACAGTTATAATCACAGTAACCAGGCCTGTAGGAGCATAATGAACCAGCTGCTGGGTAATGGGAAGGGGTAGTGCCTGGACCATAGCAGTGTGACTGGAGAACACCACACTGGCTCAAGAGGACTAAATCCTATATCTGTCAGCCTGGTACAGATAAAAATAACCAGGTTCTGGCTCAAGTTGATTCCACATCACATATAAGTATAAGAGTTACCTGCAAGGGGCCCCCTAGATGAGCACCTCCCCACTGATAGCATCACTGCCATGCATCATACCACCACTGGAACTTCTGCTGCCAAGTGTAGGCCTTCTGCTACCACTCAGGGCCCCACCCACTGTCAAATTATTGTTCCACTTGCCAATCTTAGCAATGTGGATTTATTCAAAGTCATTTCTCAAGCTAGTGATAAGCTTAAGCACAAGGACCACTGCTCTCAGGTTATGATGGCTCATGTTGCATATTGGGGCATATCTTTAGCCACCAACCTTGTTCCTTCCAGTGACAATCTCAATGTCATCACAGATTTCATTTTCACTGAGGCCAAGACTCCAGTCCAGACCCACCTCCCTCATTCCTGGTCCTACCTCAAGGTGATCAATGTCCTGTTCCCAGTTTCAGTTGAAGATGCCACCCATGCACTCACTAACAGTGGGCTTCTTATCAACCTTACTGCCTATTCTCATGTGATGAGGAACTCTTGACACTCCAATACTGCAACTGTTTGGTTTGATGTCTGGGATTCTCAGTCTGGCACTACTGCTTCTAAGCTCAAGGTCCAGTTCATTTCTATTGGTGCTTCTAGGTGTCCTATTCAATTGATGAAAGCTCATCCTGGCACTCCTTAATGTCAATGTTGTTGGTACTGGGGTCATCTCACCACTGCTTGCAAGGCACAGGCTATTCAATGCCCTCAATGTCTTGGACCACACTCTGAGGCACATCATTGTGAGTATGCTGGTTGCTGCAAGGGCAATCTCAAAGCCATCCCCCATCCCTCTCACAGAGTTGGGCACTCCATGTCCACATATTTCTACTTGTGTCAATTGTTATGGCAAACATGTGGCAAATAACAAGAAATGCAAATTCTGACACTATCAATTTGACACCAATTGGTTTAAACATGCCCACTCTTCAAATGGTTGATTCTCAATGGTATTGACAGAAGGTTAGAAGAAACTTTTCTTATATGTCTTGGTACCTTACTCCTGTTTTCTAATCTTCATATGACATTACAAACACTTTTCTTTTTCCTAGCTACATACTTGATGTATTTAGTTAGGCATGGACTGTGACTGAGCACTATGTTATGACACATAAATCAAGAATAAACATATATTTACTCAATTTTTGTGAATATACACTTAGTATTAAATAAAGAACTAATGCTAAGTCTCTAAGGAACTACCATGAGACTACTATAATGGTATAGCTATAAAGCTACAATACAAGAGGTATTAGGTCAACCAGCATGGCAGGTGAGACTGGTCACCTAGTACAGCTGCCCACTACTGTGTACCAAGCAGGGATTTGAACCCTCAACCTTGCAACACCACCATCACCATAGAACTATTGTAGGAAGTTATAGGAGTCCTGTGCCAAAAACAGTTCTAACTGAGCTAAAGATAGCCAAAGGAAGGGTCCTGACTGGATCAGAAGGTCCAAGATACAAAGTGCTGTATCTGAGGAAATTACCATCCCATCTATGTGATCTAGCTATGGGAAGTGCATCAGCCAAACTACCACTTGATAAGAAACTATATTGAAGGCAGTGTGATACTATGAAGCTGACTGAGCACTCCACAGGAAAATCATGGATAAAGGAATATTCAAGCTTATGAAAAAGGAAACTATCTGTAGCTCTCTAGCTACACCTATGAGCACTCAGGAAAACCTCTTATCTATC
>KQ962116.1:213407-225256 GCA_001563735.1 Leucoagaricus sp. SymC.cos | reverse complement strand
TTGTGTGACTGCATAGGTGATTCAAGGTCTAGTTGACCAAACCAGGCAGAGTTATTAGGAAATTCAGGAGTAGATTAGTTTTTCTAGTTAGGCATTATCTTAAGTCATTAGTTGTGACTTAAACAAGTTTCTATAAAATATAATAAAACCCCAATCAAGACCAAAGACACTGAAAACAATACAAGCTATAGACATAAAGCAGAAATACAAGTAGGAGTGGATATAGATGATGTTCTCTCACATGCAATAGACCAAGGAGTGTTACTACTCCTTAAGGAAATTTTGGCAGTAGCTTCTCAGCTCAGAGACAAATTCATTGAAGTCTTGTGTAAGAAGTGTGTTCCAGTGACAGAAATTAAACTTATGCTACAGGATGACTCCTTAGAACTAGAAGAGCAGCTAAGTGAAGCACCTGTGTATATTGCAATTAACTTGCTTGAAACACCAGCCAAAGTTTGTAATGAATGCTTGGACCCAATGGAACAATATCTTCAGACTTGGCAAGTTAATGATGCAGTATTGCAATACCTCAAAAAGTTGTCACCAGCAGAGCATGAATGTCAGGTGTTCATTATCTCTTCAGAAAAGGTAAATGCAGTCAGAAACATGGCTGCACTCAGAGTAATACCAGCATTAATAAATAAAGTGTGTGAAAAGGAAGCCCTGTTAGATAGTGGATCACAAATCATATCCATATCTCGCAAAGCAGTGAGCTCATGTAGAATCACCTGGGATCCTGAGCTAACCATTAATATATATGCAAAGTGCAAATGGGCAGATCATGAAGACTTGTGGTCTAGCCAAAAACATAGCTTTTAATTTTGGAAATATTACTATACATCTCCAAGTGCATGTAATGGAACAAGCATCTTACAGAGTTCTATTGGGTAGACCTTTTGATGTGATTACAGAAAGCAGAATCACAAACTTTACAGAGAGACAACAGTTTATTAGTATCACTGATCCCAATACTGGAGAGCATGCATCACTTTCAACTTATCCATGAGGATGTTTACCTCATATGTAAGAAGCAAATTTTTAGGTGACCTTGATGATTTGATGACAATGCCAGAATGGTGCCAGGTAATTGAAAGTCCAATTGTCAAGCTGTCCCTTCTGAGGAGAAAGATGAAGAATCTACTGTGCCTTCCAAGAATAACAAGAATAAGCCCCAAGAGGAGAGCATCTATTAGGAGAAGAACCCCAACTGGACATGGAAGATGATTGAATATCTGACCAAGAACCCTGCCTTTCACATCAAGCTCTTCAGTGACTCCACAACACAGGCAAAGACTGAAAGCAGAAAAAAGGTCAGTAATAGAGAAGGAAAAAATGTACTATACCAGCAATTAGCAGTGGCAGTCTTCAAGTCAGAACCTGGTTACAAAGATGCATTTATATTGAATCTAACAAGATTTGCAAGATCTACTCAATAGCATTTTTCATAGTAAGTTAGATACTGCTATTTTGCATGATTTCAGCTATTTACCTTTATTCTTATTGCTGTTAGATTGAAGAAGACATACAGAAAATACAGAGGTCAATTCAAACTTTCCAGTGGGGGTTTAGTAACAGGAGAAGCCTATAATCATCTCTTTGGTCAGTCAAAACTAGTATGAAAAGTTTCGAAAGATATACTCATTATGGTCAATATGTAGAGAAAATCTGTACAGAATGGGAGTTCTTTGGAGATCTTCACTTGTTCTGGAAAGAGCTGCTGAATTATAACCCTGTTAGTATAAATACATCCCAGGCAGGACAGAACTACTCAGAGAAGAGCCTTGTTCCAGCCCACTTAAAAATCACCTAGTCCTGTTTGTCAAACCACCCCATCTGACTGGGCCCAATCTCAGTCAGATGCTGGTAGTGGCATAGAAGATGCAACATTTCCTGCCACAGATACTATCACAGAGGAGAAAGATGGGAAAAACAGCAGATGGGAAGGAGATGATGATGCTGAGCTTGATGAAGATAATAATAATAGTGAATTACTATAAGCAATGCATAGTCTTACACTCACAATGACTACCCCCAGCCATGTCAAAGGCTATCAAGCCCCCAAAAATCTCTCCATCAAGCTCTTCCAAATATAATACAAAAGAAAAGCACTGTTTTTCTGAAATCCCAAGTGCTCTTAGCCCAGGAAAGAAATGTACTGTGCTTGATGCATTTGAGGAGACACATGTAGCTAAGGTGGCAGAACTATCTGCAAAGTGGGCATCTCACAATGCTATCTGGATAAAGGAGTTAGAACTTGAGAAAAAGAAACATGCAGCAAAGGTGCGAAAGATGAAATTAAATGTCAGAGTACAGATGTAGTAGTGGCAACTGCTGATGATAATGATGGGTCACAGTCAACCAGCCTCTACCTTATTTGGCAATATGTTACAGCTCAACATTACTGTGATTGCCAACTATTGCCAATAACTCCTTTTATTATTATTTTGTCCATATGCTTTTACTCCACCTTTCTTCATCACATGTTCATACATATTACATAGTTCTTTGTTGAATCTCTGTTGAATCCCTTCTCCTTTTATTACTATCTCTGAGTATATTAACAGTAGATTATGTGCTTATATTCTTCAGTCTGATAATTGAGTTAATCTGTCATTTGAGTTATCTCCTCCAGTCTCCAACTATCCTCTATCTCTGTTTTCTCCTATCTCTGAAATTTGGACCTGCAGCAGCAGAACAGTGCAACATATAAGTTGAAGCCAAAGATCCACTTCCCTCACTCTGATAGTTGCCCATCCTGTCCATTACTGCACAGCCTGTAACAGTATTATCAGACTAACTGTTTTGCTGTTGCTGTCCTATTCCATCCATCATGACCAACACTCATGCTTGTATATATTCCTCTTCACCTCATCTTGCTAAATGCACCTGCTGAGTTGTTCTTTCAACTTTCACTCCTCATTGCAACCCTTCCTCTACCCTCTATAATACTTCTAATCCTCCTAGTGGCCTGCCACCTGAATCTTCCCATCATTGTCCTACCCCTCATACTCCTGATAGTCCCAGTATTCCTACTGACTCTGATCAAGACACCAACAATAGACACCCAGGTGATCCTCCTGGAGGTGCTGACCCTGATCCCAATCCCAATCCAGAGCCTGAGGGAAGCCCTGATGGTGATCCTGACTCCAGTGACAATGCTTCTGATAATTGGGATGATATCAACAATCCTACTCCTTCACATTCTGACCATCCCTCTTGCCAAGAGACTAATTGTCTTGCTATGGCAATTGAAGCCCTTGCAAAATCCTTTACTCCCTCTTCCACTCCTTCCACCACAAACAAGGCTCGAGTTCCCAAATCCTTCTCTGGTGAAGATCCCCATAAGCTGGAAAACTTCTTATTCCAGTGCAGCCTCTATTTCTGCACCAATTCTCACTCATTCCCTACTGGCCATGATAAGGTCAACTTTACCCTCACCTATCTTTCAGGAGTTGTGTCTTCATGGTTCCAGGTTGCTCTCCAACAAGAGGACCAAGGAATTTACCATGCCTGGGCTGATAGCTGGTCCATCTTCTCTGAGGTGCTTTGCTTGTGCTTTGGCCTGGCTAACTGGGTTGGAGAAGTGGTGGAGAACCTTGAGAGTCTCAAAATGAAACATGGAGATAAGATTGCTACCTACAATGTTGACTTCCTGAGGTATTCTGGTCAACTTGACTGGGGTGACTCAGGCTATGCCCATTGCTATTATAAAGGTCTACCTAACTGTTTACAGGATCAGATAAGTATGCAGGAGCAGGGTAAGCCCCATACTTTCCAGGAGATAATGCATATAGCTACAGTCTATGATGACCATCATTGGGAGTGTGAATGTGAATGTGCTTATACTCATACCTCCAACTAACCTCTGACAACTACTCAAAATTGCAAGAATCCTTCTTCCCAATCTTCCTCACAACATCCAACTTCTTCCACAAACCACCCTCAATCCAATTTCCCCTCTAACTCCAACCAACAACCTTCTTCCTTAACATCTCCAAACAAGAATAACAACAATTTCTGCCCTTCTCCTCACCAACAAACACCCTTCAAATCCTCCACTCCTGCCCCCTCAACTTCTTCCTCCAACTGACCTCCTGTACCAAAAAAGGACCTTTTCAATGTCCTGGGTAAGGATGATAAGCTGACTGGTG
Source organism: Leucoagaricus sp. SymC.cos (assembly GCA_001563735.1). Taxonomy (NCBI): domain Eukaryota; kingdom Fungi; phylum Basidiomycota; class Agaricomycetes; order Agaricales; family Agaricaceae; genus Leucoagaricus; species Leucoagaricus sp. SymC.cos. The sequence continues at coordinate 221,105 of KQ962116.1, read as the reverse complement.
TGGAACAACAGTGCTGCATTGAGCAGAATCTCTGCACTTATTGTGGTGCAGCCCACCATGTTGAGGATTGTAAGAAAAGGGAAATTGCTAATAAGAAAGCTTGTGCATGCAAGGCTGAAGCCTCTGCACTGAGTTCTGCCCCTCCTAAGGGTTCAGGAAAATAGAGGGCAATCCTCAGAACTCTGCACAGGCTGAGGATTGCATTGAACTCATCTGTGCACCAGAGAGTTTCAAACTCAATGCATCTGCTCTTTCTGATCCTAATTCTCTTTCTATTTCTTTAACTTCTCCTTCTGTTGTCTCCAATTCTCTTCTATTTTGTGCACTTGTAGATAGTGGTTACACTCATTGCTTCATGCATTCCAAGTTCATTTGCACACACCCCTTACCTACATTTCCAATTCCTTCACCAATTGAGTTGAAACTGTTTGATGGCTCCTCTAATACTTATATCACAGAATAAGCAAAAATCCCTGTCTCCTTTCCTACTGGTAAATCTATGATCTTGGACTTCTACGTCACTAGGCTGGACTCTTCATGCCCTGTGGTACTTGGACATAACTGGCTCACCTGCTACAATCTGTTGATTGACTGGGCTAGGAGCAGCATTACTTTCTAACTATTTCTGCATGACTCTGCCACCTCTGTTCCTTCCTCTGCTCCAACCACTTCTCCAGTCACCTCTGATTCTTCCCCACCTCTTTATTCACCATCTAGTGGGTCTATCTCCAACTTCACTTGTCCTCACATCTCATTGATAAATGTAACTACCTTTGTCCATGCTTGTCAACTTCCTGGTTCTGATAACTTTCACCTCAATCTCTGCTCTTTGACTGTTTCAGCAGGTTCCTCTCACATCAGTGAAGAGCCTGTTGACCTCTCTAGTGTGCCTCTGGAATATTATGACTATGTTGATGTCTTCAGTAAGGGTGGTACAGATACTCTTGCATCTCATTGACCTTATGACCTGAAGATTGACTTAGAGGATGGTGCTAAGCCTCCAGTTGGCACTATGTATTTGCTATCTCAAGTGAAACTCACCACTCTTCAGGAGTTCATTGATGAACATCTTTTTATTGGCTTTATTTGCCCTTCCACTTCACTGCATGGAGCACTGGTGCTCTTTGTGTGCAAAAAATACAGTTCACTTCATCTCTGCATCAACTTCCATGGTCTCAACCATATCACCAAAAAGGATCATTATCCACTTCCTCTTATCTCCAATCTTCTAGATTCTCCTTGTAAAGGTTGCCTCTACACCAAGATTGATCTCCATCATGCCTATTATCTTGTCTGAATTGCAGAAGGTGACAAATGGAAAACTGCCTTCAGAACTTGTTATAGGTCTTTTGAATAGCTAGTAATGCCCTTTAGCCTTACAAATGCCCTAGCTGCTTTCTAGCATTTCATGAATGACATCCTCCAGGATCTTCTTGATGTCTGTGACACTGTCTATCTAGACGACATTCTGATTTACTCTGACAACATCTCTGAACATTAGAAACATGTTCATGAGGTGCTTTGGCAACTCTGTCAACATGGGCTCTATGCTTGTGCTGTCAAGTGTGAGTTTGACTCCAAATCTGTGGAATACCTGGGTTACATCTTTTCTCCAGGAGGTCTCAAGATGTCTGAGGACAAAATAAAGGTAATTCAGGACTGGCCCATTCCGAAAAAGATGAAGGAAATTCAATTCTTCCTTGGCTTTTCAAATTTCTATTGCTGATTCATCTACAATTACTCTGACATTGTTGTTCTGCTAACTCGCCTCACTTGGAAGTCATCTCCTTGGAAATAGGATGACCAATGTCAGTTGGCATTTGACAGCCTAAAGGAATCCTTCATTACAGCTTCTGTTCTCATCTATTGGGTCCCCAACTCTCAGATCATCATTGAGACAGACATCTCCAACTATGCCCTAGCAGCCATTCTTTCTATCATTGCTGATGATGGTCAAGTACACCCTATTGCTTTCCATTTCTGCACCTTTAACTCAATGGAATCTAATTATGATACTCACAACAAGAAACTTGTAGCTATTTTTGAGGCATTCTGTATCTGGCAGCATTACCTTGAGGGTGCTTCATTGCCCATTGATGTTGTTACAGACTACAAAAACCTTGAATACTTCTGTACAACAAAGGTACTTACTCACTGACAAGCTCAGTGGAGTGAATTTCTATCTCAGTTCAACCTTGTTATCTAATTCTGACCAGGTAAGCTTGGTACAAAGCCTGATGCCCTAACTAGACATTGGGATATTTACCCTAAAGGGGGGAATACTGGCTATACTATGGTCAATCCTCACATTTTTTGTCCTGTTTTTACTAATGAACAACTTTCTACTTCTATTTGAGCTACTTACCTTCACACTCCTTCCCTATGCATAGCCACAACTATTAATCTAGAAACCCTTCATTCTGAAATTCTCACTGCACTCCCCTCAGATCCAGTTTCTGCTAACCACCTTGCCAATCCTAAAGGCTGCTGGTCAGTCAATCAGGCTGGTTTTCTCTATCTTGATAACAGGATTTATGTTCTGAATGTCAACAATCTCCAACTCCAAGTCATGCAGTACAAACACAACCATGTACTTGTAGGACATTTCAGCTAGAACAAGACCCTTGAACTCATTTGCTGTGAGTACCCCTGGCCTAAAATTTGGACTCAAGTTCAGGAATTCTGCAAATCCTGTGTCATCTGCATGCATTCCAAGTCACAATGCCATTGTCCATATGGTAATCTCAAACAGCTACTGATTCCAGTCTGACCATAGGACTCAATCTCTATGGATTTCATTGAAAGGCTTCCAACTTCTTCAGGTTACAACTCTATCCTTGTCATCATTGATTGCCTCTCCAAGCAATCCATCTTTATTCCTACTCATGACACCATCACCTCTGCTGACCTCACCCAACTCTTTGTCCTCCATGTCTTCTCTAAGCATGGTGTTCCCTCTCATGTTACATCTGATTGTGGTTCAGAGTTTATATTGCACTTCTTCTGATCACTCAGCAAAGCATTGGACATGAAGCTACACTTCACATCTGGTTATCATCCTGAAGGTGACAGACAAACTGAACATACTAACCAAACTCTTGAACAATATCTCCAAGTTTATTGTAACTAACAACAGGACAATTGGGCTAAACTTCTTCCACTAGCAGAGTTTGCCTACAACAATGCCCCAAGTGCTACCACTGGTGTCTCCCCCTTCTTTGCAAACAAAGGATATTATCCAAGCATTGCTGTTTATCCTGAATGTGATCTTGCTTCAGCAAGAGCTCAACAGTTTGTTGTTGACCTTAATGAACTTCACAAGATATTGAAATTGGAAATTGCAGAATCCCAGCAAAGGTATCAATGTACTGCCAATGCTTGACAATCACCCACTCCCAACCTCCAAGTCAGTCAGACAGTCTTCATTAAAGCTAAGTACTTCTGCACTTCTTGCCCTTCTAAAAAACTCTCCAAAAAGTATCTTGGCCCCTACAAAATCATTGCACAGCCTGGCACTGATTCTTTTACTCTCTGACTCCCTGAATCCATGTGCACAGTGCACCCTGTCTTCCATATTTCCATGCTTGAACCTTCCATGCCAAATACTTTCCCCAATTGCTCTGATCCTACTCCTGCTCCAGTTGTTATTGATGGTGAGCCCAAATTTGAGATTCCCCATATTGTCAATTCCAAAATGGATCACTGATGTGCATATTGTCTCCTCTACAAGGTGTTTTGGTTGGGTTATGAAGATATTGAAGATGAGTCTTCATGGCTCCCTGTCATCAAGCTCAAGCATGCAGCCAAACTTGTTTCCAATTTCCATTCTACCTACCCTGGCAAACCTGGTTCTGTAGATATATTCAACTCTTACATCTCTTAGACTTTCATTCTCTATACACTTATTCACATTTTTATTGCCAATCCCCTTTCCAACTCCTCACTTCCCACTCTTTTTTCCTACTTCTTATTGTGAGTTGTTTCTCCAATTGCACCTTCCACTAGCTTCTCTACCTCTTAGTCTCTGATCTCTCTCTGACCTTTTCTCTCCTTTCCACTCTTTTCACTCTGGTAATCTCTGAAATGTTCTCCAAAGTTTTGCCTCTGTATCCCTCTCTTTGGACTTTGACATTTTTTCTGCCCTTCTCATTCTTCCTTCCAAAATTTCCAAAATTCTCCAAAAAAAAAAAAAAAAAAAAATCCACACAAAAAATCACAAACAATTCATTGTCAAAATTATATATACAGACATTTTGTGGTATAGAATGGCCAAGAAGATGAAGGACAAGAAAACAAGATACCACCTTCCAATCTCTGACCTCTCTCCAACTACTCCTCCCTCCTTTCATCTCCTTCTATTCCCTCTCCATCTCCAACTTTCTCTCCTTCTCCTTCTCCCTCTTTGTCCTTCTTGTTCTTGTTCTTGTTCTCTTCATCTTCCTCTTCATTCTCCTTATCTTCATCTTCATCTTCATCCTCCTTACTTTTATTCTCACCTTCATCCCCTTTCTCTTCTTCTGGCCATCCTGATGGCCTGGTGACATTTGATAACTCTTCACTCTCATTTTCTCTCTCCAAGGTGTTCTCCACAAGCTTGGCAATTATGTCCAGCTTCCTGGCATACTTCATGTACCAGGAGTTGATGTTCTCCAGTATGCCTATTGCTAACTCAACAGCAAGCCTCATCTGCCCCATCTGCCTGTTTATCATCTTAAGTTGGCAATGTACTCCATCCATCTGCCCTACCAACCTCTCCAGCAGCTCCTCTGACTGCTCCATCAAATAAATCAGCCTCTCCACAATATCATTGTTGTAGTTCACTTTCTTTGATTTTTGCAGAAGTGGCAGTGGTGTGTAATCCCTGTCATACCCATTGCTTATCACCCTTGCCAGTTGATACCCCTTGTGGTTAGCAATGCAACAGGCACAGGAGGCCAAATCCCTAACTCCTGCTGAGTCTCCAAATTATCTCCAACAGAGATATAGCACTTATCTCTTGCCCTTCTTATCAATGTATGGCTTGTACTTGTACTTGAATTGCCAGCAGCACCAGCAGACCTTCTGCTTCCCTCTGAGTTTTGCTGACAGATCAACCTTTATAGCCCTCTTCTTCAAGATGGGCTGATCATCATCTGAGTCCTCATCCTCTGACTCCTCGCTGTGTTTTCACTTCAGTGCCCCACTAGGCCCAGCTTCCAGCATTATCTCCTCCATATCCCTCATGTTGTCATCATTGTCTTCCTGTGCCTTTTTCTTTTCCTTCCCTTGTCCTTTCCTCATCTCAGAAATCTCCTTTTCCTTCCTCTTCTCTTCTCTCTTCCTTTTCACTGCATCAGCCTTCCTCCTCTTTGCCACTTTATGTTTGTTTTGCTGTTCCTCCAGTTCATGCCTCTGCCTTTCTAACTCCACCTCCCTTCTTCTCTCTTCCTCACATCACTGCTCCTCAGCTGCCTCAACTCCTCCAGCTCTTGTGCTGCCTTCTCTTTCTGTCACTGATATTCAGTCTCTGCCTCCTCCTCCTGTTGCTGCTTCTGCTCTGCCAACAACTGAGCTCTCCTCTCCTTCACAGTGACCATGGATGTCATTGCCCTCAATGACAAGGATGGGGTTTGAGTAGGTTGAGTTTGCAACTCTTGAGACAACATGATAATTTGAGGAAAAGAATGAAGAAAGCTTAACTTTTTTAAAAGCCCAACTTTTATACACAACCAAACACAACAATTCCATGGTTGTTTACTAAAGGCTTTGAAGGCTCAGCCTTAAGGGGGGAATACTGTTACAGCTCAACATTACTATGATCACTGACCATCACCAATAACTCCTTTTATTATTATTTTGTCCATATGCTTTTACTCCACCTTTCTTTATCACATGTTCATACACATTGTGTAGTTCTTTGTTGAATCTCTGTTGAATCCCTTCTCCTTTTATTACTATCTCTGACTATATTAACAGTAGATTACATGCTTGTATTCTTCAGTCTGATAATCGAGCTAATCTGTCATTCAAGTTATCTCCTCCAGTCTCCAACTATCCTCTATCTCTGTTTCCTCCTATCTCTGAAATTCGGACCTGTAGCAGCAGAATGGTGCAACACATAAGTTGAAGCCAAAGGTCCACTTCCCTCACTCTGATAGTTGCCCATCCCATCCATTGCTGCACAACCCATAATACAATAGCAGCTTTGACACCAACTTGGACATCAGCACCCCTGTTACCAGCAGTGGATCAGGTCTTTCAACACTGGGTTCATTTATGGAGCAGCTCATGAATAATGAGATCAATGATCTAACAGACAACAACTCATTCTTATTTGGTAACAACAACTTTACCAATAATCTATAGAATTAATTTTTAGGTACAATAATTAGGATCAGAATTTACTCAGTTTCAGTATCTACCTGTGGTCACTTTTCAAGGTGGATGCATGCTTAAGTTTTCTTTGCTTCCTTTGCCCAGCTGTCTCTCTATGTGCATCTTGCTGTCAACAAGTATGATCTATATCATCACCACCTTTAGAGTTCAAATCAGAATTTAACCCATTCTCTATAAGCTTCTCTTCCTACTCCGATTCCTCCTCAGCCTGCCCATGCTCAAACTTGTGAATAAGGTTGTGAGGGATGATACGTGTATGGATCCACTCAAGAGTATGCAGATGGTCTTGATTGTTCTTGATCTGCTGTTGAAGACCTTTTAAGGATTGAAATTGGCCCTTGAAAAGGCCAACAGCATGCCCCAAGTGGATGCAGATGTGTGAAACCCAGAAGTTGAAGAACTTGTTGTCATGCACATTGGAGGTCAGTTTCTTGTAAGGGGTAACACACCATGCTTCAACAGGATATGCAGGATTGGCCCTGATCCACTCCTCAGGTCAAAGGAGGTTTTGGTCAACCCTTCATTCCTATACACCACCACCCTCACTCTGGGGTGCCTTCTTCCTCATGGCCTTGCCACCCTCTGGGTCATTCACAGGTCACACATCCTCACTGTTCAAGGGTTCATGGCATCTGCTCTTTATGTTACAGCTCAACATTACTGTGGTCACTGACCATTGCCGATAACTCCTTTTATTATTATTTTTATCCATATGCTTTTACTCCACCTTTCTTCATCATATGTTAGTATGTGTCGTGTAGTTTCTGTTGACTCTCTGTTGAATCTCTTCTTCTTTTATTACTATCTCCAAGTATATTAACAGTAGATTATGCACCTGTACTCTTCAGTCTGATAATTGAGTTAATCTTGCCATTCAAGTTATCTCCTCCAGTCTCCAACTATCCTCCATCTCTGCTTCCTCCTATCTCCGAAATTTGGACCTGCAGCAGCAGAATGGCACAACACATAAGTTGAAGCCAAAGGTCCACTTTCCTCACTCCAATAGTCACCCATCCCACCAATCACTAATCCAGCACATAACAGTATTATCAGACTGACTGTTTTGCTGTTGCTATCCAATTCTATCCATCATGACCAACACTTGTGCTTGCATATATTCCTCTCCATCTCATGTTGCTAAACACGCTCGCTGAGCTGGTCCCTCAACTCTCACTCCTCATCATAACATTTCCTCTACCCTTCAACAAACTCCTAATCCTTCTGGTGGTCTACCTGAATCTTCCTGTCATCGTCCTACCCCTCACACTCCTGATAGTCCCAGCATTCCTACCGACTCTGATGAAGACACAGATGATGGACACC
>KQ962116.1:175532-196763 GCA_001563735.1 Leucoagaricus sp. SymC.cos | reverse complement strand
ATATGACTAGAAAACATAACACAGCATTGAAATGAGTCCATCACAATTGCACCTAGTTGTTCCACATTTCTCTCCCTCAACCAAAGCTAACAAGAGTACCTAGTTGTCCTACTCAAAGAATTCAGTGACAATGCCTAAAAGCTCTCCCACTCTCCTGCCTAGACTTTGCTGTCTTCTCAGAAATCACATTGAAGAAGACCTCCACCCTGGAACCACCATCCTGACTGAACTGTTGGGCCAGCCAGGGGCAGTTGAAGTGATGCCTCCAATATGGACACTGTTTGTTGAATGCACTGTGCTTGCCTTTGCAGTTGAGACAGCATGGGGCATGAGGGCATGGAGCTCCCTTGGGGGTTGGGTTCTGGGGTGGGGTGGGGTGGAGTGGCCTTGGGGTTACCTTGGCAGCAGGGCACATGTAGACAGTGGCTGGCTTCAGTGTGAGGACCAGCACAGCAGGGGCACTTGGGGGCCTGGGCATGGCAGGCATGAGTTGAATGCCCCCAGCAACAGCAACACTAGCACAAAGGGACACTGGAGTGAGAGCAGGCTGCATGCACAAAGCATGCAACTGGGCTGAACTGGAAGGAGGCACCAATCAGGCACTTAGCAGTAGCACCAGACTGGGAGTCAAGAATGTCAAACCACATGGTGGCAGTGTTGGCACATTGTGAGTTCCTTATGACATGTGGAGTGTTGGCAAGGGTGAAGGAGAAGGCTATGTAGGACTTCTCCACAGTCTCTTTAATAAGGACAGGAGTAACAGGAGTGACCCCATCATCCTGGAAGTAGAGAACATTGACAATCTTCAAGAAAGATTGCAACCTAGGGAGGACAGCCTCAACTGGCTCAGAGAGTGACAGGAGGCACTGAACAGCAGAGGAGATCAGGCCTATTTTGTTCTGACTCGCAACATGAGATGTGAGGAGGGTAACACTCCCATAAGCAAATGCACAGGAGTCGACCCAGAGGTTGCTCTTACTAAGGGCTTGGTTGGCAGTGCCAACTAGAGCAGGGAAAGTGGAGGAATTGGGAAGTGGAGACACCTGAACCAAGACCTGATGACATGAGGAACCAGTAATGGTCGACTTGATTTTGTGCTTGGAGGTGGCAGGAGGGACTGAGGCCTGATGCATTGTAATGATGCAATCAGACAGAAGTTCAGGCACAGTCTTGGCCAAATTGACCAAGGCTGTGACATCACATACAGTGTCAGCATAAGATCTCATGGGGCCAGAGGGGACCTTAGAACCAGAAGGGGCTGGGCACTTGGAAGACTGAGCAGGCCAAGGTAGAGGGGCAGGCTTGGATGCCTGAGGATGAGCAGTAGCCTCAGAAAGAGGACCACACAGCTTAGAGGAAGAAACCAGGACTGCTGACTCAGCAGATCCATGGGTTGGGACCAGGGTAGGAGCAACCCAGAGTAGTACATCACACATGACCAAGGCCAGCATAGAGGAATAAAGAGTACCCTCGAAGGGAAGTGTATGCCACCCTCCTGCAATGATATGGTGGACAGTGAGGGACACTGCCTGCACAAGCCTCATCTGGTCATGTTCTTCCTCCCAGGCCTTACCAACCCAGTTGGCAAGAATGCAGTTGAAAGAATTAACAGTGTCTAAAAGACCACTGGAGTTCTTGTAAGTAGATTCTGCAAACCTCTCAGAGACAGACCAAGGGGCAGCAGGAGTAGAAGGGGTGGAGGGAGCCAGCTGGAAGGGGTCAGCAGAGGCACTGAGGGAGGAGCCCAGGCAGGACACAGTAGGCACTGGGTGTAGGGGAGGGGAGGTGAGCTTAGCAGCTGTGCTCAACCTCTTCTTCTTGCCTTTTGCCCTTTTTGGGGTAGGCATGACAGGGTCTGGTGGGCCCAAAGGGAGACCAGAGTGGCAAGAAGTGGAGGGGGATGCCATCTCAGTGTCACCACCACTGGAGGTAGAGAGGTCCTCAGCATTGGACTGTCCCAACCTGCTCTCCTCAACTTTCTTATCCCAAGAAGCATTAGATAGGCCACATATGTAGTGAGATTTGTCACTCATAGCTGTAAAGAACACAACCAAGATCCAGAGATGATAGTGATGTAAGAGAAAGAAGGGATGTTCAGATGTTCTCCACTCCAGATACATAAATCACCTCAAAATTAAATTCTCCCCTCTTTTCTAACCACCTCACTTGTCTGCCTAATAGGTTCTGCTGTTTGAGAAAATAAATCAGTCCCTTATGGTCTGTGTACCAATGAAAATGCACACTGTACAGTATGTCCCTATACCTCATCATTGTCTCATACTCTGCTAATAACTCAATCTTATGTACAGGGTAATTCTGTTGGGCAGGCTTCAACTTCACTGAAAAGAAAGCAGCAACTGTTGCTGTGCACCAATCATCACCCTGGCTTACAATGCCAGCAATCCCTGTCAAGCATCCATCTGTCACCACATTCATGGGAGGAGCATTGTCACTATAGTCTAGTCGCCTACTGTGGAGGTATTTGCAGGCCACAGCATAGTCCTTAACCTCCTGGAAAGCTCACTGGTGAGTGTAATCCCAGTGAAAGGGGACTGTGTTCCCTGTTAGCTCATACAGTAGACCCATAGAAATCCTAATGTGATTGATATTGTCTGCAAGGTATCCAGCTGATCCTAAAAATCTCTACAGAAGATCCCTATTTGTTGGTGTCTTCTATTTTGCTAATGTATCAACTTTATGAGGGCCCATTTTAATGCCATCATCATTGACAACATGCCCAAGTATGTTCAGCTCACTCTCTAGCAACTGAATCTTCTTAGGATTAATCCAGAAATAATTTTCATGTAACAGGTCAATCACTATCATAACAAGTTTAATGTGTTCCTGCAGTGTGTCTGTCCTCAAGAAGATACTGTCAAGGAGATTGTATAACATTCTCCCTAGGTAAGCTGCAAAAATTCTTGTCATGATCATCTGGAATGTTGCAGAGGCATTGCAGTTACCTTGCTGCATGACTAAACTGACCATGGTGCCACTAGGGGTATTCATTGCTGTATGCTCAACATGTTCAGGTTTGACATGAATCTGCTCATATGCATCAGACAGGTCAATGAAAGACCTATACTTCACTTTTGCAAGCTGTTGGAGAATGGTATCAATGTCTGGTAGAGGAGAAGATAGTTTCTATACATTTGCATTACATTCATGTAAGTCAATGACTGTTCTAAGCTTCTATTTCTCACCAGGCTTAGCAGGTTTAGGGATGAGTAACATAGGAACTGCATTTTGTGCAGGCATCAGTTTCCATCTTCCAGATTTGATGTAGGCATCCTTTTTCCTATTCCATTGCTCTCAAAACCTATCAGGACACTTAGAAGCACACCAGGAATACATCTTATTTTCATCTATGAGAGGGATTTCATGATTAACTTTATAAAGAGGTGGGAGAGGAGTATCCATGGCCATTTTGCAGATCTTGTCTGCATATGTTGTGAGTTTATTCCTTATGCTATCAACCAAGTCACTGTATACCAACACTGTCTGGGATGACAGGGTTGTCACTTGCTCACCTTTCATTGGTCAAGCAAGGTTACTGCCTATGACCACTGTTGGTGGTTTGAGTGATATGCTCACATGATGCTGAAACATGAATGGGGTACTAAGGATAAGATCATAGTTAGATAGATTCATAACATCAAAATATCTGTCCTCCTATATTTCCTGATATTGGAAACTGACCTTCATCCCAAAATTCACTTTGGTATGTGACCCCTGTACTGCCATTTGTATGTTGACAGGAGATGCTAATTCAAACTTCTTTATACCCAGTTGTGGAGCTAAGTTGCTTGAGATAAAATTACTGAGAGAGCCTGAGTCAAGAAGAGCCCTTGCTGGGTGTCTGTTTATCTTGACAATAACAATGAGAGGTTTGGGAACTGACCAAAGTGCATCCTTACAACCAGACAAGTTCCTTTCAATTGCAGCATAGGTTTTAACTGGTACTTCTTGCAAGACTCTTTTCAGGTTCATCTATGAAGGTATCACCTATGTCATGAAGGTCAACTTGTTCTCTTCTGCATACTCCCAGATTCTTGTGCATCCATCCAACAGGATTGAACTGGGAGTTTTCAAGAGTCTCCCTTTTCAGAGGAAATATCAGATAGGAATTGTTATCTATAACCAGGTATCTGTTCTCCTCAAATCTTTCAATAAAGAAGTGTGGTCAACCAGTGCTGACCATCAGATGATGTTTGCCATATATTAGATCATAGCAAGAATTGAGGAGCCAAGTTGCAACCTCCACATAATTGTTGGTCCATGCTGTTTATTTGTGCCACCACAGCATATTGTCTGCACACCACCTATCTATGGAGACACCCTTCAAGAGAGACAACCTCAATAGATAGTACCTAGCAAATATATAAGGATGCCATTCCCTTACCTGGTCAATGTGCATGTCTAACACAATGCATGCAGAAAAGTCAATGATCTTGTATCCTGAATCAGATGTTCTCTAAACTTCAAAACAAAGCAAATCTTTTTCATTGTGGGTTTCACAATGGGCATACTCATTGCATGTATGATGTCCTTGCCATTGCAAATACCTAGAGTAATAATTTAATGCTGTCAACAGCTTAATGCATCCTATATTAGGAGGTTTCTGGCTATCTTTTCCCTGTTAGCCTCTGAATAATATTCAAGCATGTAGCTGGTTTCATCCCAGATCTCAGGGTCATCTGAGGAACTTTCATAGGAAGGTGGGCTTTCAATTTCACCTTCATTCATCTCAAAGTCAGTAATGTAATGACCCATACCATGATAATCATAGTTTATCATGCCTATATTGAGTGTACTCAAATCCTCCATTGTTTCAGCTAGTTCATGAAGTTCTTCAGTTTGATGGATAGCTGAAAGCTCAATATTATGATTTTGTACACCTGGAGGACAATTGCTGCCTGAGGGTCCAGCCATCCTATTGTGGTTTGGACACTGCCTAGACATATGTCCTTCTTTTCCACACTCATAGCAACAATTCTCACAATGTTGTTGCTCATGTTCTGTTGGATCTATCTGATATCTATGCTGATTTCCTCTAGACCTCTGGTCACAATTTCTATTTGAGTGGCTTTCTCGTGGATTGTGCTCACATGAAAGCCTTTGTTGGTTGGAGTTAAATCCTGGGGTATGGTTTGTCCTCCTTCCATAAGAGTTGTTGGTATGTTTATGATTGTTTCATCCATTCTGAGAATTCTGATTATTTCTGTTATTCCTAAATCTTTGTTCAGCATGATGGGATCTTCTTTAACCTCTCCTTTCATGATGGGGGTTCCTATTATATCTTTGATGTCCATCTCAATTTCCATCATGATGCTGATGTGGGTAAATGTCATTCACAATCATGTCAGCAATTTCATTTAACTCTGCTGCACATAGGACAGTTCTGTATGAAGAGGTATCTGGATTCAACTTATCTTTCCACAATGCCTTTTGGATTTCAGTTCAGAAGCCATTCCACAATTTGTGGACTCGAGAACATTTGTCAGTATGACCAACTGTAGTGAACAACTCATTGAGTTGAGAAGCATATTCCTTTACAGATCTATTCCCCTGACAGCAGTTATCAAGTTTACAATGTTGGAGTGCCTTGAAGTTGGTAGGGAAACAATAGTTGAACAGCTCTGTGAATAATTTCTCCAAATTCCATTTGCTTGGGTTCATAGCCACCTCTCGAGTATAGAACATGTATGCCTGGCCCGTGAGGAAATTGGAAATGATGGATACATGACAGTTTCAAGGAGCATGTCCATCTCGGACATAATCTGTAGCCTGTGTCATGAATCTATGGAATACTTGAGGATCATCAGATCCATCATATTTTTCTGGAGGGATTGGTTTCAAGAGTGATGCCCTCGAATGTCTCCTTCTGTTCCTCCAATTATGTTGTCTCCTTTCATCAGATAAACCTGCGCTCAAAGAGCCATTGGATAAAGAGTCACTGGAGTCATCACCAGAACCTCCACCACTACTGCTAATAGAAGAGGTGGAGTCCGAGCCATCAGATGGTGAATCTGATTCAGTTGAGAATGAGTTCCTAGGGTCTGTGTTGGGTGAGTCACTACTATTGTCATTACCACCTGAAGATTTGGAGGAGGATTTGTCGCTTCGAGAGGACCTTTGGGTCTTTTTCTTTTTACCCTTTTTGTTTCATTTTGCCTTCTCAAAGGCCTTCCCTAGATAACTTCCTGGATCTATCTGGTTGACAGGTAGCAAATTTGTTTCCCCCTTGCTCCTTTGACTAGAAGATCTAATTTCTTTATGCTGTTTTCCATTAGAATCTACTACCTGTTTGATCTGGTCATGCAACTCACCTGAGAGTGGTGTCAAAAACCTGTCCATGTCAACACAACTTTTATCCTTTTCAAAGTGTTTATATTGCCTTTGTTGACCTCCCAGATTCATGTCCTCATCAGGGATCTGAGCATTTCCCCAGTTACGAGGGTCTGCACCTTTGCCCTTGTCCCTAATAGTGTTTCCAGCAGTTCTTATTCCAACACGAGTATTTTGTTTGTTAATCAGTTCCTTCTCTGGTTGAGTCAATTCACTAGATGCTTGTTCCAATATCCTATCTTGAGTAACCAGTAGTTTCTTCGGGTCTTTCGAGTGCCCATGGTGTGCACAATTTTTGTTAATGTCCCAGTTGGTGCAGTCGTCATTCTCGGAGTCTTCAGTTTCAATCCTGACTCGTTTATTCTTAACCATATCGTGTTTAACGCACGGAGTCTCAGGCATCATCGAGTTATCACGAGGGGTCATAAAATTTTTACCAGGTGCAGACGAATTGTCAGTGGTATTACCGGAGTTATTGTCCTTATCTACATCATCCTTGGCCAAGGTATTTACTTCGTCTACGTTCGAAGTGGATGTAGTCTCGATATGAGGAGGGACATCTTTAGAGGTAGCAACATCTTTATTTTGAACATCTTTGCTGGTAGCATCTTTCGAGATATCGGCAGGCTTAAAGCCTCCGGGGATGGAAATAGGAGTAGAAGAAGGGGTGGACTTACTAGTCCCTTTAGTTTTTGGAGCAAGGTTGAGGCCGCCAAGGTTGGTAGGTGGACCGTTTTTGCGAAGTTGATAAGACATAGTCGCGATGAAGAGTTTTGGTTTTGAGTTAGAGTGGCGCCGATGAGCATGATGGAGAGTTCGGATGATCAGGCCGAAGGTGTTCCAGGTGTCGAGGCGTCGAAGCGAGAAGAGAGTTAAGCGCGAGAGAGAGAAGCGAGTACGATAACCGATAAGGTCAAAATATGTGACGCGAGAGTGATATTGATCACTGTCGAGGCACACGAAACTCAAGTCGAAACGAGATGACCGTTCACTGGTATCGTATTCGAAAGAGTCGAAATCTAAATCTACATGAGAGGTCTGTTTATATACGAGAGATATGTTTGTTTTGGCAAATAGAGATAAAGAGAGATAAAGAAACGAGTAAAGGGGATAGTCACGTGTGTACGAGGTCCTACAGTGAGAAACAGAAAAACATCAATGAAAAGGAGCGCCATTGGAGACCGATCAAACACTGTAACGGGAGCAGGTGTGCAGACAACAGGAAGCTCAGAAAAGCAGATAGATGCCTCGCAGGCACTTTGTTCTACACTTTATGCGATGATGGACCCAAATATATTTGCAACCTCTGAATCCTTGAATAGTCGAAAACGGATGGCAAAGGTTCCGTACTTCCCGTGTCTAAACACTCCCGAAAGCTATAAGTTGATGCAGGGCCTTGTTCTTGATCTGATCTTTTGCAGGTTTATGTCGCCCCAATTCAGGACCGAACCAGTTCATCACAGGAAGGTAAGATCTGGATATAATGAACTTTCGGGTCCTTGGATCTTGTTACACTCGGAAGCGATAAGTAGTGGGCTGTGGTGTTTCGGGATATCCGGAGTTTGGAGCATATTCTGACTCGGCGCGAGACTTCGCCCATGATCATCATGGCTCTCAGAACTAATAAATTGACATTCCACGCTCCTCAGATGCAGCATTCTGGTCTTCGTCATGCATATCCTGAGGTTATTAATTTTGGGCATTTTGTCTTTACGACAGTTAGCCCATGCGGCTCTTTACACAGAACCTACCCAGCTACCCTCGTCCCACTGGGATTATATCGTGGTTGGTGGAGGTACCGCCGGTGCCGTTATTGCTAATCGCCTTTCCGAAAACAAACATAAGCGAGTGTTAGTGGTTGAGGCCGGAGGACTGTAAGTACAACTTTCAAGTCTTCAGCTATCCTGCTCATTGGCTGGTAAAAAGGAACATAGGAGACTCTCTGCAAATCCCTTTCCTGGTTTCTGAAGCCGCTCCCGATACCCCTTTCGATTGGAATTTCACAACAGTTCCACAATTACATTTCAATAATCGCAGTCTTTCGTATCCTCGTGGACATGTCCTAGGTGGAAGTAGCTCAATAAGTGAGTCAGAATACGTTCCCCAGGGAGTCTTTATCGACCTTGCTATAGATTACATGGTCTACACCCGCGGATCATCTTCAGAGTATGACAGACTGGCGTCTGTATCAGGTGACGACGGTTGGTCTTGGGCTCGGATGCAACCTTATATTTTGAAGGTAAGATGGACTACGGAATCACGGATAGGCTGATGAATTATGAGTAGAACGAGAGACATGTTGCCTCTTCTGATGATCATGACACCACTGGACAATATTTACCTTCCGCTCACGGCTCTGGTCCATTGCTTACTAGTCTTCCCGGAAATCCAACCCCCCTTGATCAACTTGTCCTTGACACTATACATAAGTTTCCCGAAGAGCTTTTATTCAACGAAGATATGAATTCAGGGAATACACTGGGTATAGGTGAGACGGGATGTTAGCATCGTTCGTCGACTCATACTCCCTCGATCAAGGATGGCTTCAATCTACGGTCGGATTTGGCAAGCGCAGTAGCTCGGCGACCGCATTCTTACTCCCTGCTCTTAATAACAGAAGCAATCTTCATGTGTTGATAAACACTCAAGTTACCAGATTAATTCAGTCTGGAACAATTTCAAAAAAACCTCAGTTCTTGAGTGTTGAGATTGCAACCAATGCTTCGAGTGAGCTTTATTGAAATGGTTTTCCGAAACCTAATCTTCTACATACAGGTGCCACTCGAGAGCTAACGGCGCGCCAAGAGATTATCCTTGCAGCAGGTGCCATTGGCACTCCAACACTTCTGATGTTATCTGGTATTGGGCCTCGAGTAGCGCTTGAAAAACATGATATACGTACTGTACTCGAGTCTCCAAACGTCGGGCAGCACCTTCAAGACCATCCTTATATAACACTGCAGGTGATTGCCACATGTTCTCTCCACCTCTTTGTTTGCTTAGGCTTCTGTTGCAGTGGCATGCCAATAGCACTGACACTTATGACAGCATAATAAACAATCAGACAGCCTTCAATGAGGCCTTGAAAATATACCAGAGTACAAAGAAAGGGGTGATGGCAAACAATGTGATAGCAAACCAGCTTGGTTTTTTCCGTCTTCCCACATCCTCCTCTATCCTTCGGACATTTGGAGATCCTACGGCTGGAGAAGCTGGTCCGCACTATGAATTTGCCTTCTGTGTCCGTTCTCTCTTTTTCTTCTCTGTGTGATAATCAACGCTGATACCGTGCAGAACTCTTTTGTTGGGACCGGTCAAAATGCACCGTCAAGTGGCAACTACTTTTCTGTCGCCATTACGTTCATTTCTCCCACCTCGAGTAAGATAAATTTCTCATTGTACTGTTTGATCCCCAACCTCTCAGCACAGGAGGATCGGTTGCATTGGCATCCACCTCGGCCTTTGACCAGCCATTAATCGACCCACAATATATGTCAACTTCCTTTGACAGGCAAACAATGACTGCTGCAGTACGAATGTTACAGAAGTTTTTGTCTGCAGATACCTGGAAAGATTATCTATTGGAGCCATTTGGGGAGACGGCAAACTTGACAACGGATGATGAGATTGTTCGATACTGGAAAAAATGGGGAGACTCTATCCGTCATCCCGTTGGAACCGCTAGGATGGGACCTAAGGGCGTGGTCAGTTCTGACCTCACGGTTCTTGGTGTACATGGCCTCCGCATTGTCGATGCATCAGTGATAGTGAGTGGCTGCACTTCTGGATTTAGAATCGTTTCGAGATGATGCAAAATCAAGCCGTCGGCTGTAGCTGCCCATCCACAGGTATGCTTTATAGTTATATTGATGGTATCCCCACTGACTGATTTACCTCATAGGCAATGGTTTATCTCATTGCAGAGCGTGCTGCAGACCTCATCAAACAGGCACATGGTTCTTGAATAGCTGAAGATACTTGCACTGTTTGGTTATGCACCCGATTTGGAATGGATTGTTCTTCCCGTTGCACTTAGCAATTTGATCAGGAACTTCAGCAGATAGATACATCGGATGTTGAGGATCTGCAGTGCGGCCAGAATGAGTCGCACGTGCAGATGTAAGTCTTTGGCCGAGTAGCAGTCACAGGTCACAGCCACCTTGACCACACAACACCACTGCCGTAGCCGGTCATCTTCACTCATCGATTCATTCGTTTTCATCACTCCCCCGTAGTTACTCGCTAACTCGTTAACTGCAACAGCTCGAACATGACCCAAAGCTCGTGATGCCGCCAGACTTCTTCACTGAAGTCCGCCTCCCGGCCAGACAAGCTGTAGCCCGAGCCAGACAGCTCACAGAGGAGGCTGCCGAGATTCTCCTGAACGCCTGGACTCGAGAGACCGAGGCCAGGATTTGTCAGTGAGCACAGCAAGCTGAACTCGATGAGCGCAGAAATGACCCCCCTGAGCACTAGAATGGTGATGGCCAGGCCCAGCGAGCGCCACGGGCCCAACCCGTGCCGCCCCTTCCCCTCTGCATTGATTTTCGCCAGTAAGAGACATGCTGATCAAAAGCAGCGACATCTCTCAGATCAAGAAGAAGCTTGATCTCGACGCCATTCTGCAAGGGAAGATGATTGCCGCCGAGAGCTCTCCCAGACTCTCCACGCACGTACTTAAGAAGCTCAAGCGGGCCGAGTATGTAGAACTTTGGTACTTTATGAGTCACCAGAGAAGGCTGCGATGATGCCTTGTACTCGGATCTATCGTGCCCCTGGGTGCACTGGCATTCGCCGAAGTGGACGAAGTCGTCGCTTTCCGACCATTGGCAGCTACCAACCACTCCCGCAAAACTCTCCCAGATGAGAAGCTCGCACGGTTACAAATCTCACTCGCTTTCTCCTCTTTGCCTTGACTGCATCCAACAAGCTGGCTGGCCGGAGGTTTTGGCTTAGCCCTCAGCCAACCAGGTGCTGGTGATCTACCAAGCTCAAATCTGTCGGGAGTGGCACCAGCAAATTTCGGACTTCGTGACGCAACCAGCTGCACATCCCGCTTTCCATATCACGGTCATAAAACCACGAGCGTATAAGAGTCATTGATCAAAGGCTCCGTGATGTAGAGAGAAACAGCGTCACTATGCGGTAAGTCATGCTTCATTATTCTTAGTAAGTCTTTTCGCTAACTGTCTCCTACTTTATCCCATCCTTCCCCCCCCCCTTCTCATACCACTCTTGTCGCGCCGCCATCACGCCACCCTTACGCTACAGGTGGCATATTATTTCTCACCACATCACTGTGGCTCGTTACCTCGTGCTCTAGACACTCGTCATCTTGGTGTGGCATACTACCTTTGTGTGGCATACTACCTTTGTGTGGCATACTACCTTTGTGCTCCCGCACTCGCCATCTTGTGTCGCACTTCCCTTTGTGCTCCCCGCACTCGCCACCCTTGGCACGCTACCTCGCTACTCTCGCGTGCGCTCTTCCACTTCATCCCTCACGTGGGCTTGTTCCCGACCATGACCTCGTTATTTCGCCAGTATGGTTAATGGCTGTAACCCTCGGGCTACCTTCAGTGTCTCGTAACAAACTCTCCGCCTTCAGTACCGACCCCGCAGACTGGCCTTGCACTTACGCGTGCTAGGGGTGCAATTCGCGGCAGGGCCAAAAGTCGCCCTTCTCTTCCCCACTTGAAAACAAGCATACGGAAGAGACCGCTCTACCTTCCCCACACCAGATTACAGATAGCCTCCCGCGAGAAAGCGCTGCAACACCTCCCCCCTCCCCACTTGTGATCTCCCTTGCATCTACAACCAGAAACCCGCCGAACAGCCGCGGTCGCTTCCCGAATTTCTATCGACGGCGTAGAGATGCGAGTTGGCTCAAGATAGCAGAAACAACTCCCAGAAAATGCCAGAGAGGATGACTAGATGATTCTTTTTTTTCTTTTTTTTTTAAAAAAAAATCAAAAATTTATTACGCGGTGCTCGATCGCAGTCCGCGTCTAACTATGTATGACTACAAAGCTAGAAATAAAACTATAGAAGCAGAAACAAAGACAAGATGAGATGGTCACAGACCATGAGATGATGAGACTGAAAGCACTAGAGACATAGGAGAAACGGTGCTGCTATCAGAGAGAAGAGAGATGACATATAAGATGTACAAAAGTTAATGTCTGAGGTAGATGATGAGAAATGAGACTAAAGTCAAATCAGAAAGAGCTTACTGGTGCAACACAATCATTTAGCCATGATGCAGATTGGGGGGGTGGTGGGGACGTGGAGATGCTAAGGTGCAACCCAGCACATTGATGAATGGGTGTAGAAGGGGGGGAAAAAGCAGGGGCATCAGAGTTGAAAGTGAACGCCTGAGAATTGTATGAAAGAAAGTCAATAAATTGACTTAGTGTGTTGATGGGGACATTTTCTCTAGAGTAGAGAGGACATCCAATGACAATATGTTCACGTGGTTCAATAAAGAAGCCACAATGACAGTTAGTGGCTTCTTGGGGAAAGAAATGACTCCTATAAGTGCCGATAGGAGCATGGTTGGTGATAGCACATACAGCTCGAGTGACGATGTTGAAAGAGGTGACAATGTGACCAGAGTCATCACTGTTAATGGAATAAGAAGAGTGAAGTTCTCTAAGCCAGGAACCACTGTTGTGATATTGAGGTAGGATAGGACCACCCTTAAAATGTTTGCTGTGTAGTATGAGGAATGAGTGACTATGGTATTGGGCACTATTGAGGAACAGGTCTTGCCATGTTTTAAGGTAAGAATCAGTAATTTTCTTTTGAAGAAATGCCATGGAGATGCTAGGGCACAACCCAGCATGGTGATGATTCAATTTGGACATAAAGTAGACTCATCATAACATACAACATGAAAGTCCAGGACAACTATCAGGAGCATTACAATCACATTGAGCACTCTTAGATAGGATGTACCAGAAGTCAATAGAACAAGATCTGGATTGGCTTAGCCATGGGTGTAGGGCTTTTGCTGTAGCCAATGAGTGATATTAGCCAGGGTGGATAGAGGGATCTAAAAGGGCCTGTGATGATGCAATGTGATCAGTGAGGAATACAATGTGATCAATGTTGGAGATGGTGAGGGCCTTGCATAATGCAAAACATTGGGCAGTGAGCTCAGCTTCAGAGGCAGTACATTGTCCATTGGGAATGATGAGGGAATGAATTAGAGTCCTGTTGGACCATATTTGATAGCATGCATTGCCTTGCATATTGTGATTATTAGGGACACTGCCATCAACAATGACAATGGCAGTATTAGAGAGAGAATGACAGTGGGAGAGTTCTGCATCAAGACAGCAGGAGTGTGCACTGAGCACTTCGAGATTCGACCTATCAAAATCAAAATGGAAAAGTGATCAGAAAACATATCTAAAATACAAGAACCAAGATAATTATCCATATCAAGAGGTCAAAAGACCTCTGTATTGTTGAGCAGCATCACATTGGCCTCCATTACTGACCCTTCCACCACCGATCTTTCCTTGTCAGACATGAGATCAATTGATCTGGGATGAGGGAGAGTGCCCTTAGCATTAGATGCACTCAGGATAGTGTGAATGAGATGAGAGTAGTTAAGCATAGCATATTGTAGACTTGACTATTTAGTGAGTTTTTTGAGGTGAAGGTGAATGGGGACAAGGCCCATGATACATTCAACTCCACCAGTGGGAGATGTGCGAAATGTGCCAGTGATCCATAAGGTGGCATTTCTTTGCATATGTCAAAGTGCCTGAAGCTTAGAATTGATTTGAGTACCAGAGTAGTACTACATATAGAATCCATAAGTGGCTAATGGAACAACACACAAGTGATAAAGCAGGTGTTTTTGATGAGGAAGAAGTCCATGCATTGAATTACCAAGCATTTTCATGGCACAGACAGAGGATAAGGCCTTTGTGGACCAGTAGCAGACATGTTCATTGAAGAGCAATTGTCGATCAAAAAAGAATCCTAGATATCTCCAGAATTCTTTGGGACAAAGGGAGGAAGAAGATGTGAAGGGGGCAAAACCCAAATTGATAGCAGGGTTTTTGTCTCCTTGTTTCCTAGAGAAGTTATAGATTTCAGATTTTTCATGCTCTAAGAGCAGTCCAAAACCTTCAATGAGCTGTACTATTATGCAATATGCCCTAGCAATTTTGTTATGACATTCACGCTATGTTTCACCTTGAGCAATAATCATACTATTATCAACAAAGAAGAGAAAAGAAGAAAGTCCAGCATTGTCCAAACTGACTAGGTAAAAAATGGGCATAATATAGAGTCCAGAAAGAATAGGAGAGAGGGCAGAACCCTGTCCAACACCAGTATTAGTGTCAAAAAAGGGGGAATGAAAGCTATTATATAGATAGGTTGTAGACTGTCTGACTAAATAGTTTGAAAAGAAATTAACTATTTGTGGAGAAAATCTCTGTTTCCTAAGGACTGCAAGGAGCATAGAGTGATTCAAAGAAGGAAAGAATTGTGAAATGTCAAAGGCAAGAACACTAGTTTTAAGGTTTTTGTTCCAGCTAGCACATATAAGATGAGTGAGATAGATACCAGCATCTTCAGCACTATATTGAATGATACCACCAACTTGACATGGGTGAATTGTGGAGAATTTGACTGCTTCAAATTGCATTCGATGAGCAAGCATTTTTTCAAATAGCTTGCCAATGATGTTAAGCAAGACAATAGGTTGGAAAGCCTTTGGAGTGTCATAAGATGGTTTGTTGGGTTTAGGAATGATTACTGAAATTGACTCTTTGAAGTGTGTAGGCCAATAACCAATGTTGATGCAAGTATTAGCCATATGAAGGAATAATGAGGGAATATGTTTATCATATTGAAACAGCATTTTTAAATAGGCCCAAGAAACATGGTCAACTCCAGGGGCAGATGTATTAGATGTGTCTTTGAGTGCTCCACAGATTTCAGCTTCAGAAAACAATGTCTAAGACCATGTAGGGATAGAAGGGAGGTTATCAAGAATATTGATATTGATGTTTCAGTTATTGGCTGAGTTGTAAGTGCCATCAAAAGCTCACCAGAGCAATTCAATGGTATGACAAGATTGGCTTTCAAAATTGATGGCTTTTGTAGGTGGTAGTTTGCAATCCTTGACCCAATTTATCAGGTCCCAGGGATGTTGATTTTCTTCAGCAATTTCTTCAATTTTGGCATCAAAGAAGTTTTCTTAACAATGTGGACTTTCTGTCTGAAAGCACACCAGTTTTCTTTCATTCTCTCTCTTCTATAGGCAGACAACAACTCTTTACACTCCTCATTCCACCATGGCTTAGAGTGCATAGATATATTACTCATGGTAGTGTGATTGTTCCACACACTGCCTATGAGGTTGGATCAAAGCCATCCTTGGGCATAGAGCATCCAACCCTAATTCACCATACTACTCAGCAACATAGAAAATACTTGTTGGACAGCATAGGCCTCCTTGTAAAATGGCTAGACATATTTCTCTTGCCCACATCAGGTTTCAACACTGGACTACCATGCATCACTGCAATGTACATGCCTTATAATCGAACTTCATTTAATAAGCATATCAGTGAATTTCACACAAATGTGCAATATAAGAAAAATGGGCAGATCTATAGGTCCTACATCTCAGGCTAGATTGAGTTCAATTTCACACCTATCTGGGTTGGACAAAGTTATGATTGTAGTCATGCAGAGTCTGCTCACAGGTGTCTCCATACATTGTATGTGTGGGAATTACACTCAGCAAAAGCTTTTTGAGTGTTTGCATATGTACACATATAGACACTTCAATAAATGTGTATGGGGCCGTTCTAAGCCTGGTATCAAAAGGCATAAGCCTGTCAGAATGCTAGTTAATAAAAGTGATTGATGAGTCATCACATATATTACAATCAATGTTTAATTTGACTTAATACATGTGATCACTTCTCCTTTATCCATGGTCTCACTCCCATTTGCTGGTAACCTTGTCTTTAACAACATGAACTGTATATTGGAAGTTTCAACACAGCTATCCCACTAATGACATTGGGGTATATGGCAGAGGCAATGCTGTAGCCAGGGATCCAATAGTAGCAGAAACTCAACCCTTCTTTCCCACATACCATCATCTTCACTCTGGGGTGCCTCTCTCTTCACAGCATTGCTGCCCTCTGGGCCACTCACATGTTGCACATTCTTGCTGTTCAAGGATTCACAGTGTCTGCTCCTTACCACAGGGTGCACTGGACATTTCTAGTATACCTCTCCTCTCTTGGTGCTAGGTTAGAGCTTGCTCTCCCACCTTCCTTCTGCATTGAGCTAGAGTGTCTGTCAGCCTCCCTCTGCTTCCTCTCTCCTGCTCCCTTCTGCTTTGGTATTTGGTTAGAGCACTTTTCCGCTGGCTTGAGCATGCTCTGGTGTGCTTGGGCTATGCCTGTCCCCCAGTCACCTTAGTGACCCCAAATTCATGGTTCAGCTGAATAAGCTGCTGCTATTTCTGTTGAACACTCTTTTGTACTTGACTCATTCTCTCTTTTTCAGGCCAGCTCCCTGCCATGCTCATCCTGGTCCTGGCATGCCCATTTGTGTGCTTTACTGGGCTCTTTCTCAATGTTGAGTTGAGTTTGCTCCTCCACCTTTTTCTTTTCTCCTTTCCACAGAGTTATAGCTTTGCTCCTCTGCTCTCTCACTGGCTCATCATGGTTATCCCATAGTGCTTGCATTATTGCACTGGCATCTTCCAAGGGAGCTCTATGCCCTCTCACTGCTCATTGTCAATATGTTGGGTGACCATATACCCCCATGCCAGTGGCTAGTCTACTGTGAGTGCTATTTCCAAGGTGTCATTGGGTTGACCCCTTTGGACTGTATTCATGAGACCAAGTACCTCTCGTTCAGTCAGTGACTGGAGGATTGGGAAATTGAAGTTGAGCTAGGATGGACACTGTGCTGGTTTAGCTATGGATTACATAGTTTAGTTATAGCTTGATGGTATTCTGTATTTATCATTGTTCCCTGGCTCTTTTGGGGGGCAGACTGCTATTGCACACCACCTAATAAATTTTTGATCTTAAAAAAAAAAAAATAGTAGCAGAAACTAAGGCAGAGTCAGCTGGAGATATAGGCAGCTACACCCACATTGCATGCAAAAGGGGTGAGTGTTCTTGTGTAAGTCCAAGCAGTGCAGGAGGTAAAAGTCCTGTTGTTGGTCAGGATAAGCCCTTCACACTTGTTGACCTCACTAAAACCTACATACCCTATGGATAAGTACTTCATTACAAAAACATCCATATCCATATATGCATGATCACTGAAATCAGGTCTGATGGCATATGATGATACTGTATATCACACTATATGCCCAACCCAATCTGATGGATTGAGGATATTTTGAGCATGATGTGACATAAACCACATGTGATCTAGACTAGATGTTGTAGTAACATCAAGAGATATAAAATTATAAGTCTTCAAATGCCAAAATATTTTATATCTAATGGCATTTCAGGGCCCAATATAGCAGCATATACCAAGAGCCATTATATCAACCTGCAATGTTCCCTCAATACTCTACCAAGCTTGCCAGACATCTAAAACTCCTGAGACTGAGCTTACTCTGATCTTGTAGGTATTGCTTGTTTGTTTGCTTATAGGTTGCTCATCCTGCTTATCACACTGTAAATGACATATGTAAAAAGGCTATTTGGCTGAAGAAATAACATTATCCTGAATTATAAGCTATAGTGTCCAGACAGCATTCAAAAATATAATTGTACTGAGTATAAGGGGGTATAAGAAGATCACTCAATCAAGCACCCAAATTGCTGGCTGCAATCTCAGGATCCTTGATATGCTCCTCAGTAACAAAGTAGTCATGAGGTAACTCAGGTGCATTGATTTTATCTTGAGAAAGTGGGTACTTAGTGCAGTCATTCTTGAGGTGTGAGGCAAAGCAGCTGTGATAAAGTATGAGCATCAAGTTCATGAGGATGAAGAAGGCTTACTCTGAGATTGCATGTTTGTCATTCTTGTATTGAGTTCTCATTGCTTCAAGGGCTCTATCAACCTTAGTTCAGTAATTGTGATCCATGTGAGCATCACTGAGACAATAGACAGCATGCTATAAGACAATAAGCAAGTGTTACAACTATCAAGATGACAACTCACCAGAAATGCAAAGCAAGTGGCCATATGGAGTGTCAATTTGACCTTTGGAGCAACCTTGGCCTTTGATTGGATTATAGCATGACACAGAGAGTGGATATCCTTTGTTAACTCTGTAGACTTCCTATTTGTAAACCTGTTGATCTGCAGAACAGCACTTGAGCTTAATAAACAGACCTGAAAGAATGTACTTACCACTTCTTTGAACTTTGCTTGAGCATTGGTCAATGCCTTCCCAATAGCTGTCTTGACCACTGAATTCTTCACAGTATTATTAGCCACATCTCTGGTGTATCCCCAGTTTTGGAACCTCTCCAAAATGTCCTACAGTATCACATATTAGCAAAAAGAATAGAAATAATAGTCAAGCAACACTGACAAGGATAAAATTAACTAGCTTATTACCTGTATATGCAGAAAGGCCAGGATTGACCAGTATGACATAAGCATACTTGCAAATCTTATCCTAGGTATTGCTATGTCAATTATATAAGAGATAATGAGCAAAAGACCTACAACTAAGACAAGTAGAGAAGACCAATGTGTGGCTACCTCAATTGCCTTCTGTATCTCAATGTGCTGTTTCTTTTGATTGGTGTAAATAGCAATAAGCATTTATGCAGTTGAGTACTTTGAACACAGCATCAGTAAATAGAATTAAGAAAAAAGTCAACTCACTTAGGCAAAAATAGTTGTGATGTTGTTAGCTTCACTGCTATAAAAGCTGTTGATATAAACTTGTTCAGCAGCAAAGCTGCTCAGGTCTTCAGTGAATTTTCTCTTGAAGATAGAATGAGTGTACTGGCTAGGCTCTGGTGTATGTGCACAACCTGATGTAGGACTTGTGAACCTTGATAGTGCCCCTGTACTGCTTGCTTCATAAAAGTCAATGTTTGAGCCTCAGTCATCTAAATCACAGTCCTTGAGACCAGTACCAAAGTTCTCAAGTTCACCTTGAAGGTTCTGTAGAGCATCTGAAGCATAGCTAAAGTTGTTACCAGGTGCTGTTTTTTTTTGGCATAAATGAGGGTTATTTGGAAGATAAGCATATATGAGGCTGAGTAGAGGGAGGAGGTAAACTGAAAAGTAGATCATATTCAGAAGGAGTGGACTTGTTATTGAAAAGAGCAAAGTTGACACAGTTGTGGCAAGTTGAAGAATTGAGCTGTGAATAGGGAGAAAAAACAGTGATGTGGCAAACTGGCATGACTGAAACTCTTAAGTCCAAAGTGCCTCACATGGCACTGCTCAATACCATGCCCCCCATCTGCAGTGAAGATCAGTAAATTTTCTTGAAATCTTGTAAATAACTCATAGAGTGTAAATGAATGTTTTCTTTGGGATGACCCAGCAAACAAGTCATATTTCATTTGTGATATATGCACAAATTTCCTCAACTTGAACAAACTTCCTGTAATAAAATATTTCTCTTGCTTGAGAAAAAAAAGCCATCTAAACACACAGAACTATAAAACAGCAGTCTTGAATTGGGAATCATATTGAAATACTCACCATACATCTGCAGTTCTGTCATCTTCTGATTCAACCATGCCTGTTCTTGCTTTGCTGTCTGACATGAACATTCCCAATCCCAAATTCATCTCCCAGTTTGGAAAAATCACATGCATGGAGCCAGATATCTTTGCTATGTGTGTAAATAGACAGTATTTTGATTCAAGAGGTAATACTGTACTATTTTCATCAGGAGAACCAGAGGACCAACAGCTCACAAAAGAGGACAAAGAACTAGAAAATGAGTTAGAGCTGGAATAGACAGAAATTCTGAACCAGGAGATATATCCCATCTTTAGCAGCTCTAATCTCTTGCCAGATGATATCTTGATTGATAATGAATCTGTAGATGAGGACTCAGACAGGCTTGAGCCTAGAAATGATAATATACTCTTGAAGCTGGTTGATAACAGCAACACTGCACAGAAGGAGTGGTTTTCTTATAAATTGAAGACAGTAAGTATGTATTCAATGGCAGTCAGAAAAAGATCACTATTTGTCTGACAGATGTTCTTACTTGATTATCTGAACAATCTCCCTTACCTGCAGATGTCAGATGATCACCTGAAAGTTATTTTATGGGTAATGCATGAGTGTGAAACACCAAACATACCAAGCTTTAAGATATTTTGAAAGACAAAACCTTTCTTGATCTCATACCACCATCTTCCTTTTTAGGTTGTTGGTTTTGAGAGATTAATCTATGTTCTACTTGATGTCTGATATGTCTACTATGAATATTTTTGCTACTCTCACTGTTGAAGAAGATGCTATGGATGAATCTACAAGCGAATTTGATGCTGAAGAATTTGATGCTAAAATTGCTGAGGCCATTTTAAAGACACTCACCACTAAACATCACAAGAAGAGGAAGGCAACTTCGCCTCCTAAACCTGCCACTCCTGGGTCCATCTTTGGTGAACTCCAACCTATTCCACCTTTCAAAGGCAAAGGAATCACTGTCTCTGATGATGTTGGCACCTTTGCTAATGTCGTCTTCAATACTCCACATAACACTCTTATGTCCTATGACTGACAAACTTCTGCTTCAATGGCCCCTCTTACAGTTGAGAATGAGGATGCCCAAAGAATTTTCAATGACCTTTGCCATGCCTGGTCATTCTTCAAAGCTGAGAATGCACCTGACACTTTTCATGCTGCTGCCTCCAAAGCTGGAGTTAATTGGCATTTATATTA
>KQ962116.1:162376-175512 GCA_001563735.1 Leucoagaricus sp. SymC.cos | reverse complement strand
TATTACTCGACTCCTTCCCCTTCCCATACAAGGCATTTGATGATGTCTTGCTCACTATTGGTGGTGATGGTGGCAAAACTGTTACTGCCACTCAGATTATCAAACAGGCAACCAAGCACATTCCATCTATTAGCACTCAAGCCATGCCCAAACCACCTGTGACTATGTCAGCACCTGTCATTAACCCTATGCCCATGGCCAAGGGTTTGGCTAAAACCTCTCACCTGCTTCCTAAGAAGCCAGCTCCTGAGGTTACCAAACTGGCTGCAAACAAGCCAAAATGCTTGTTCACTGATGCACTCAAGTCTGGGCCCAAGTCAAAGCCCTCTCATTATCATGATATTGCCTTGGTCAAATTAGCCCAGGCCTTCCCATCACTTTCAATGGAGTGGATCACTTCTATACACTGCATCACCACTGCTGAAGCACCTGCTACTAAATGCTGGCCCTCCTCCACCACTACTGGCCTTCATGGTGCCAAATTATTGTTCTATTTAATAACATCAATAGTGTTGATGATGCTATTGAACTCATCTTGGGTGTCAACAAAGTACTCAAAGAACACAAGCGGTCCATATGGGCAACCACTGGCTGTGCAGTTTATGGCAGGATCAACATTTCCACCACCACTGTTTCAGACCAAGGTGATCTTGATGTGATCACCAAATTCTTCTCTGATGGCCTTGGCATCAAGACTACAGCCCAGGTTTCACAATCAAGATCCTTTCTCAAGATACTCGACATTCCCTACCCTGTGACCAAAGAAACCATCACAAATGCTCTCCATGCAGCTTCGGAGCTACTGATCAGGCTCACTGCTCAATTGTGCATTATGTGCAACTCTAGGCACTCAGACACTGCAATTATCTAGTTCGATGTCTGGGATTCTCAGTCTGGAGCTAATGTCAAGAAGCTCAATGGACAATTTATTTCTATCAGCTCTGCCTGATGTGTCATCTGGCCTGCCAAGGCCCAACCTGGAATCTCCCTATGTCAACATTGTTGGCATTGGGGCCACCCCACCAATTCTTGCAGGGCTGAAGCAATATCTGCCCATACTGCTCTGGGCCACACTCAGAGAAGAACCATCAGGAATATGCTAGCTGCTGTAAAGGCAATCCTAAGGCCAACCCACCCATCCCACCCACAATCACAGATGTCAATTGTCTACATGTTCCTATTTATTTGAATTGCTGTGGAAAACATGCAGCAAATGATCACAAGTGCAAGTTTTGGTGTTATTGTTTTGACACCAGCTAGTTTTCAAGACAACATGCTGAAGAGTAGGTGTCTATTACGTGGGGCTTGCCTTTCAGTGATATTGATGTATTTTGAAAGATGCAGAAAAATCTCTCAAAGCATATGGGCTTTCATCTGGTCCATCACACATCATCTCTTGGAAACCATTTTTATATGAACCATCCTTCAAATCTGTTAGCTTTGATCAGTCAGAATATCTCAGGCATGTCAAATTGTGGACTTATGGTGATATTATTATCATAAGGATTGGGCCAATCCACATATTCAGCTCTTGATGCAACTTTACCCTAAAGTTGACATTCTAGTTGCTGAGGCTTGGCAAGCAAAGAAATAGGTCAGCAAATAAGAGGTCAACAAGGACATACCAATATAGACTAATTGGGACAGCTCTACATTATCCCACTAACAGTATTTTGTATATAAGCTGGCAAGAATGCAGAATGAAGAGTATGTGTTGATTTTGAAGTGGCTTTCTGTCAATAGAACAATGTCAGCAGAAGTCAAGAATATTGTCAGAGATGATAGGGTAACAGAAACATATAACCCATATCACCATCTGTCACTGACATAACTCTTCACAGGCAAATATATTTATTGTAGTGACAGAAGAAATGCTGTGCATTCTCACATCAAGTCTACAATACAATGTTTTAGACATTATGGCAAACATTGAGAAAATTGAATTCTTGCAAGATTTGGATGCTATTCTCTATTCTCAGCCAAACCCACTCTGTAAGATCAGCAAGAAAAAACCAATGTTTCAGATCTATGTCATGGTGTGGAGTGATGATGTGTCTGGAAATCAAAGCAAACAGTATAATGTGCACACCAACATGTGTATTGTTAACCTGAACATACCTCATCATGTGACATCCCAGGATTAGTTTGTCCAGTTTCATTCAATGTCCCAGTTTACATCATCATCAGAGCAATTTGCAGGCTTGGTGAAGGATTTGTAAGTCATTGTTCCTTAGGAAGAGATAGGGAGCTGATGTACCAAAAGCAACAGCAATACCTAGCATAATGCATATGATTGTGAACTTCATATCAAAATTTTTTTTCAAATTGCCCCACACATCCTTCCAGGAGACAACCCACAGCAATCAGAATCTTCATTGCATATTGGAGTGAAGGGGAATTACAATTCACAATGAGATGCTATTGGGGGTACTGAGAAGGAGAAAGAAGAAGATGACATTTATTTAAAATTACATATGGTGAGCTAAGTCCTGGACCTGAAGTTCCAGGAGACCACACACCAATATCACATATACAGGCCATAACCAAAGAGACAGAGAAAGACCCAAGTGAAGTTCAAACAGTTGAAGGAACTAAAGCAATTGTGAAGAAACAACTCAAGGTTGCTTGCAGTGGAAATCAGAAGTATATCACAATAAGTATGAGCAAATATGGAGTCAAAGACAAAATGGCACAGTACTGGATTGCATGGTTGTTGAATAAATCAAAGTTACTCAAAGAAGTCAGAATACAGGCTGGAAGTGTATGAACACAAGCAGAGAAGGCAGCAATTACCAAGAAAATTGAAGAAGAATTATGACAGTGATTAATCAAGCAGCCAGGTAGTAGTAACAATACTGGCCAGAAAACCATGGACGTTGACTATGATATATGTCCAGGGGTTCATTATAATGTTCTCTTGGATGTGAAATGTTTGTTAGTGCCCTGTGGATAAACATGAGTTGATCTGTTCAAATTTCAGGTCTTAATATACATGCTGACACACCAATAGAGATTTTGCACACTTACTTGCTTGGAAATGACAAGTACATGTGGTATGAGACTGGCTATTAAAAGAGAATGAGGAGATCTTTGTGAACCACCTTCAGTCTGCTGAACTCAATGGACTGACATTGATGGTCCTATGTGCCCAGTATCTAATTCAATATAAAAACAACCTTATTGGGAAACATATTCACTGCTTCCAAGAGCTTGCTTTCTTTCAATTACATGGCCTTGTCAACTCCAAAATTCTTGACCTTTGGTGAGCAATGGGTGAGCTTGGAGCATTACTCTAGTATCATGAGATCTTGGACATAGATGAGTATTTGGTATAGTTTAAATCACTGAAATACCATTACATACTGAATTTTGCTCATTATAGGCTGATCTTCAAGTACTTATTGACAACCTCCTCAATGTCTGGGGTCAATTTGACTCAAGGCAAATAATTACCAAGGTCAAATTATGCTTAATGCCTTATCTGGTCTATAACATATGACATTTTGGACCTGCAATTTTGTATGCTACAGAATTATTTGAGTCATACAATCACATCTTTTGGTTATGCAGCATCTACTCAAACCATCATGTGTCAAGTCTTGACATTGCCACAGACCTTGCTAGTGTGGAACACTTCAAGCATCTTGTGAGTGGAGGTTGGTGGATGGATGAGAATGATGGCTGAGTTCAAGCTGGATCATGTATTTGTAAGATCTTCTGCAGTAACAAGGAGGCTCAATAGTGAGTGGGCTGGAACATTCCATCTATGCCTAAAGCAGATATACTTCATATTCATTACTTCTTTCCCTTTCTGATGACCTAACACTTGTGAAGATCTGATTGAAACACTATCAGTCAACACACACACCTGATAAACTCTTCTGGGTACAGCAATTTGTGATGAAACAGACCTCACAGAAGCATTTACATTAGCAATTATCAATTATGATTGAGTATTATGTGCAAGTGTGATATTGCAGTCAACTGATGTTTGCAAGGAGAAATCTTGGATCTTCTTTCATAATTTGGAGGTACATGTTCTCTGTATGTGTCACTTATTCTCTTTCATCTCTTATTTTAGAGCAAAACAGGTGTTGGATGTATCCTTTACATTATACATAGATTAAATACCCTTGTAACAACACCCACTTCCCTTGCATCTCACATTATTATCAAAGTATATCACATTTGCAAGACATGCAATCAGCAGACAAACATGCCAATCCTTGTTCCATCTCAAGAAGGCACTGTAATTGCTTTGCCAATGGTGCATATGTCCTCACATCTTCAATATTTAATGACTAACTCCTTTTACAGCTATTTCAGGATGTACTGTTTCTCTTCAATGTCCAGCATGACTGTGTTGCTGCTAGCTGCAACTTATCATCTGACTGAGGAAAGTTTTTCACTCAGGAACAACTGGATACTGCACATCAGAAAATAGTCATCAAGCATGCAAACATTGACTGCTTCATTATCAACATGCATGCTCTTCACAATGTTCACCTGATCTGACAGGCTCTTCCTTGTTCCCTCATATTGCCAATTCTATTCCATGAAAATTGTGAGGCAGTATGCATTGGGCTAGGTGCTAGACTGCATATTAGTAGACAGGTCAGATAAGACATAAGCAAGGCCAAATGGCAGATCAATAAGATACTTCAAACAGTATAAGCAAGCAACACCAAGGAAGGGCAGGCACCAGAGATAGATACATCAGAGGCATAGGCAAGTAATGCCAATGAGAGACAAATGCCAGAGATAGATATATTGGGGGCACAGGATTAAATTGAACTGGTAAAATATTGTTGTATATAGTCCCATGATGTTTCTGGGGTCTCAATGAGAAGTTTTCCTGATCTCATTTTAATGTCATTATGTGATCTGAGGATTAAATATATAGTAATACTGATCAGGATATGTATCACATATTGGGGTAATGAGTCTTTATGGTATCAAGAGTTTGATATCAAATGAACAATTCAGCAGGTTGGACATGTAGTCTTATGACAATATTATACTTTAGCCTTGGGATCAAACCTTGGCTGAATATCCATAACATGATGTCATCATGCCTGAACAACATCATTGTTTCATCTTTCAGATGTTCAGTTTATCAGACTTTATCAAGTCAACATCAGTCTCAAGTCTCTTTGACCTGAATATATCAAGAGTAGATCCTGACACTCAGCTGATGATAAGATTACAACAAGTTATGACTAGTCTGACAATGGTATTGTGAGGTTGTGTAGCTCTGACTGACTTAAACTTCAAAAATTGGTGTCAGCCTTGCCTTCACAACTTCAGTGAGACATAGACTATGGCCCAAGTTCACTCTCAATGGGCTTTAAAGCCCAGAAATACCATATTTCATGCTATGGGAGTATTTATTATTTAGTTATGTTTTGATCTCTGAATAGTAATGTATTGGCAGTCAGAGTTTGACTTGGAGCCCAAAACACTACATCACATGACTTCAAGCACTTCAAGCTGAGTTGACAGCATTAAAGACTTCAGCTTAACTTCTCTACTTCCTTCAAAGTATCTCACCAACCAGTTGCTTACCCCAACTTCCTCATTCCATACACTATGCTGGCACTCACAGATCAATGCACACCTCCCAGTATTATATACATGATCTAAGACACAATTGAGTAGTGCCATAGTAAGTTGATGACATGTAGACTATAATACCTCCTCTATGCATTGATGATGATTATAGGCCACCAACACTTTCCATGCAATGATGTGCCATGCATCAACATCCTGCCATTAATACTATGGCCAATAATGGTGCCAGTAACTGCAATGCTCTTCACAGTTCATTGACAATTGGAATGCACTACTCTGATATGTCTGAGTCATTTGTTTAACCTGTAAGCATGCTGACCCAAGTCTCTAGAGAGATGACAAGATAGCCACCATTGTTACTTGTCATGACAGATATTCCTCCAGTACTGTTGTGTTTGAATTTGTTCTCATTCATGCTTTCTTATGCAGTGTTAATTGAGTCTCCTGAATGGTGATAGCTGTAGCATCTGATCTTCATGGATCAGGTGTGTTTACATGTGATATTGTGCAGGGACTTCACACTAATCATATCTTGTTGTGTTTGGGCCATTCTGATGCTTCTTATCAGTTGCACCTGTAGGTTTTGAATTATTTGTGGTCTTAGTCTTGAGTTGGAGCAAGATTTTATGTACTGGCTTGGCTGGACCATAGGATAGTGTTTTGTAGCTGAGTGCAATGTATTAACACTAGTAGGACAAATATAATATATGTTTTATCCTCAAATTTTAAAAAATAAATGTATAAAAATATTTTTTTAAAAATTTTCAATTTGTTGTCATTAAGCCTCAGCCTTGGTTGATCAGGCCTGATACTGCTACTGGCTGTGTGACAGAGAGTGAGCAAGCTCTGCCTAGTTGATGTTGATTATCCAATGATAGTATACTGGTAAAAAGCTATAATATGTAGTCAATATGTAGTCATCCTGGCAGCAATATGATAGTGAAGATATTCAAATAGGGTCTGCTATCTGGGTTGACATTCCTCCCATTAGATGATATACACCTGACAGACCTGATGAGCATTGACATAGCCAGACTTTACCTGATAAGACCTGATCACTTCCCCAGAAATTTTGTGATGTCAGATATACTTGTTTGCTCACTGTAAAATAGCTATAAATCAATGCATCAGAGTTAACTGAGAGTCTAAAGATGGTGAAAATACAAGAAGATCAAGGAGATCTGATTGAATATTGATGTTGGTGGGTAGAGGAAAATAGAGTTCCTGTCTTGATTGACAAGATTACATCTGATATACAACCTGCATTTCTGTGGATCTACCTTCTATACTTGGCTTAGGGCCATCACTGATCAGGGGGAAGCTTTCATGATATGTCCCTTATAGCAGAAGTTGTCACAGAGTCAGTGATCACAGATACTGCTCATAGTCATCAGAAAAACATCTGACTGCCTTATGCCACTTATGACAGGGTTTAAGGCAGAATTAAGTATCCCTTCTTTCCCATGTACCACCATTATCTTTGGGTGTTGGTCATGCACTGTTTATTCTATGCTATGTCTGACAGCAAGTACATTTATAACTTAGAAATACATCTATAGAATAAGGATGTTGATGAGTCTGGGACTGAGATGTCAAGCTCTATGCCTTCTCAGGGAGGTGATGCCAAGATGGCAGGCCTCTCTACTCCTCATTTGTCAGTCCTCCCAGCTGGGCCACCTGACCCCATCACATTTGTCTCTTGTAAGAGCAAAGGCAAGAAGAAGTATAGCTTGGTTGTTGCTGAGCTCATGTCTTCCCAGCCTTGTTTGGCACCCTCTGTGTCTTGTCCTGCTACTCCTGCCCCCCCCAGCCCCTAGCTTGTCCCCCAAGGCCTCAGTTTTCCTCCCTCACTCTCCCCCAGAGAGTGACTTTGCTTTTCATGCTGAGGCAGTTACCACCTCTTTTTTCAGCCCCTCTCCTGCCATGTCTAGTGAGATGCTGGATATGGTTTCTTCTATCAATTATGCTCTTGCAGCCTGGTCTGGCAAGATCTGGGCTCAGAACTGTGATCATATGTATTTTACCCATGCCCTATCAGTTACAGTGGAACATGTCTTCTCTTCACAGTAGTACTCATTACTCTTTGAAGATATTTCTAATATGCCTATCTTTGCTTCAACACTGGGTGGGCTGCTGCCTTGTGGCTCTGCACAGCCACCCTCTCTGACCCACAGTTCAGCTGATTCAGCTGGCCCAGCTTCTTCTGCCCCTACACATGGTCCTCCTTCTAAGGCTACTGCCTGTCCTCCTCTAGCTCCTAAACCCACTCCATCCCCAGGCCTGCTTGGTCTGCCAAGCAACCCCCTCCTCCTTCCAGTGTCAAGACTGTCCCTGACCTCCCCTCTGATTACATCATTGTGATGCATCAGATGTCTGTTCCTTCAGTGCTCTCTAAGCACAAGATCAAGTTGACTGTTCTCAGTCCCTCTCATTGCCAGGTATTGACTCTCTG
Organism: Leucoagaricus sp. SymC.cos; assembly: GCA_001563735.1. NCBI lineage: Eukaryota > Fungi > Basidiomycota > Agaricomycetes > Agaricales > Agaricaceae > Leucoagaricus > Leucoagaricus sp. SymC.cos. Next base: position 167,489 of record KQ962116.1, on the reverse strand, counting down.
CCTTCCTCCTCTCAATTTCTGGCCCTTGTTGGGGCTGCCAACCATTCTCTCAGAAAGAGCAATCTTTAGGTTAACTCTTGCAATTTTGCCTATGGAGGTATTTTCCTCCTTATGTCTTGTGTCATCTCCCAGGCTGAGATAGACCTAGTGAAGGCTGGTGTCTCACACCTCCTCTCCCTTGCTGAGGGTGGAGTTGAGGCTGCTCTTCTGTGTTTGCAATCTTATCTTAAGATTGTGAACATTCCTTTCTTCAAAGTAGATGGCCAACAGGTCACTACTGATGATGTATGAGCAGTCATGGAGAAGTCCCACAGGGCTGCCTCCTTTACCCTTGCAAATTTACCTTATGTGATGCACAACTTCTGACATGCTGATACCACAACTGTGTGGTTCAACATCCTCAACTCCCAGTCAGGTGCTCTGCTAAGCACCTGATTGGTACTTCTTTCCAATTCAGCCTAGCCTCATGCTTTATGCATATAGCCTGCTCCCATTCTGGCATCCCTTTGTGTCAGCATTGCTGGTGCTGGAGACATTCCACTCATGCCTGTCACTCTCAGGCCCCTGGTGTGCTGGTCCTGATACTGAGACTGGCCACTGACAACATGCTGCCTACTGTAGGGGTAACCTCTCTGCAAAGCCACCCCAGGCACTGACTCCTGCAGGAGTCCCATGCCTGTATGCCACATGCTATGTGAACCATGGTGGAGATCACAGTGCTAGCAACTGACAATGCCTCTTCTGATGTCACCACTTTGACTAGGGATGGCTAGCTGAAAAGTCAGCTCCTTTGGACAGGCAGAAGGTATTTCACAAGATCTCTCAGAAGACAGCAGAGGCTGAGTGCAAGGGTAGGCACATGTTTGGCTGTTGCCACTGAAACCAAAATATTGACAAGGCCTTTGTCACATTTGAGGAGAGGAGAGCAATAGCTGGATAATGATTGGAGTTCTGACAGATGGTTTTTTTTTCTGTATGATTCCTTACTAGCTCTCTTCTCTACCTACTTTGTAACAGTAACCTGGCCTACTAAGCTGGGACTGGACTGCTACTGTGCACCAGTTTATAAAATTTTAATTTAAAAAAAAAAAAAAAGAAAAAAGCAGGATTAAGTAAATTTTCATAAGGCATGTCACCATCTTTGGCATGCCTTGAGAATAGCAGGCCTTTGGCAGCTTAAGTTCCCAATCAATATTTTTGTTCAAGTATACTTAAGACAATCTTTAGGCTTGTAAGATTCTGGAGATGTTTTGAGAGTTTAAGTTAGAAACTGTCCCAGTACCCCTTAAGACACAACTCAAATTCAATCACATTACACTTAACTCAATTGTCTTGTATTCAAGTGTTGCTTAAGGTACATAAGAACCAAGTTATCATAAGTAAATCATGAATTAAGCAGCATCAAAATGAAAATAGTATTATCATAAAATCATTACAATCAGGGGGCAATTACTACAATCACTCACCATTCAGCATATTAGTTATAACATTCATGAAACTTGTGACAGTCATAAATGACTCATAGTAGTATTATCAAAGCATGGCATATGAACAAAGAGATATAATGAACTGATGAGAAAAAGAAAGAGTCAGCACATGGACATGTTAAGGTGACAGTGAAAACATAGGGAAAAAGAAAAATTCATCTTCAAGCATTGAGATTCAATGCTGGGTGAGGTGTTTGAAGTGGTACATCAGCTTAACTGTGTGAAATAAAAGGAAAATAGTACAATATTAAGCTCTTTCAGCTATGATAGGAGCTGCAAGAAATCTTTGCTTGAGAGCCTCAATATTATGGAGCTGGAGGGGATGGTGAGACAAGTTTAAACTGCTGTGAGGAGCCACTGAGTAAATAGCAAGTATGTTCTCAATAGGCCTGAAGACAATTCAGAAAGACTGTAAAGTTAAATCAAGTAGTAGTGTACCTCAATTGGGCTGTCCATGAAAGTGGACAGACTCTCTTCTTGAGGTGGAGATCCTGAGCTTTGGTAGCTAAAAGACATGTGTACTTCATCAATAGGCAAAGAAAGTTCTTGGCTTTGAGATGCATGGTAAGTAACACCAGTGCTTGAGCTAGTATGAAAATCATGAGCTGTAGAGGAATGTGAAACTTGCTGAATAGAGAGGTGGCACAAGTCAGTGGAAGAAACTACACTGTGGGAAGACAATGTGCATGAAATTTTGTGTGATGACATAGCACTAAGAGAAGATGGAAGACATAAGACAGAGCAATAAGAGGAAGAGTGGGGAATGTCATGTGAGGATGAATGAGAGGGAAGGGAGTGAAACACAGCAGCAGAGGAGGTCTGAGAGGAGCAAGATGAAGCAGGTTGTATGGACTCAGACTGGCTTGTTGATTGAACCTGCATTTTGCTCTGCATTGGCTTCATAGCTTACATGTATGAAGTAGTAACTTGAGCACTTGTATGTTTCTGTATGGGTCATCTAGGGTCATCAGAGTCAAGGACACTGGTGTTGGAGTCTGATCCAGTATTCTTGGCCATTAGTTTGGACTTCTCAGTTAGAGCTTTGATGAAATGTTTTACAAGCTCAATAATATAAGAAACCTTGAGCTCCTGTTCCTCTATCCTGATGGCAATACTCTTAAAGTACTTGTGAGTATGCTTGGCCCATCCTGCCTGAGAGAAAGTAGTGTATGATGACATTTCCTTTCCTTTGGTGTCAACTGCCTTAGTGAACTTGATGGCCTGACCCTTTGTTTTGGTAGCCTCATTGGCTATTGTTACATCAAGTATTTGGTAAGCCTAGAGACAAACTACTTGTTCTAGCTAGAGAGAATTTGTTGAATCAGGACACATATAAAAGAAGTAAAATGTCAACTGACAGCTGTTGCTGCCATAGCCATTGTGCCCCAAGGTTGATAATCAATTGAATCAGATGTGAGGCTGAGGAACCATGCAGTGTCTGGAGTTGTGAACCTGCTATAGTGAATTGCAAGAGTTTGAAAGAGTAATTTATTCTCAAGGAACCTGTGGAGTTTCTATATCACTGATCAGTATCAATCTCATGACAAGAATTGAGCTTATGATGAGATCTTAATGTTCATCTGCCTCTTGACCAAGCACCACATACAAAAATCTGGATTGAGAAACAGTGAAATCTGCCTGATCTGTTTGAAGCATATCTGACTGACCAAAAAAGTCCTTTTGAGTGTTGAAATACAAGATGACAAGCCATAGAGCTCCTAAACTGATGGCACTTTCCTAATAACTAAGTTTCTGGGTCACTTTATCAAATGTTGTCAGGGCCAAGAATACAATAGAAAAATTCAGTTAATTGTATAACAATGCAGCAATAGTGACAAAGTTAGGAATATGATTCCTACATTGCACTGCTGTCCCTAAGAATGCACTGAAGAGGCATAAATGTAATTGGTAGTGTAGGGATAGATGGATATTAATTAAAATCACAAACTGCAGCTTGTAATGCAAGTTTATGGGGAGATAAATCAATAGAGAGGATATTCAGAGGTGAAACATAGATAAAAAGGATAGGTGAAGTTGTTAGAGGGTTGGGAGTGACTTAGACAAGTCAGGAGAGTGTTTGTAATAGAGAGCTTGCAGCATGAGACACTAATCAATTCAACTTCAAGACTTGAGTTATGGAGCTATTACTATAAGTGCCAAAGAACTCAAGTTAATGCAACAAGAATGTCCAAGGAGCTACACTCAACACTACAGATCACACTAAAACACCTCAGGTATACTGACTCCAACTTTGTGACATCTTTGAAGCCAATTGACAGATGCAATACACAAGGGGCCAATCTTTATAATTAGGCTTGTAGTCCTCAACTTATTGAATCTGATGTTTATACAATATAGTTTTAGCTTATATTTCTCTACTACTAGTTCTCTCACTGAAGAAACCTCAATTTACTTTTAAGCACACACTTTAGATGATCATTTTGTACACAATCCTTGGAGTGTAGCTGTAGCAAGTGGGTTTCTTCCTAGACATATGTCCTAAGAGGTAGTTTATATTTTCAAAAGTGAGTTAAAACAAATACAAAGTTATGATGACATTACAATATGATGTGAGACATTAAATGAGTGTTATTTTAAGAACTGTCCAATTGGAATATGATGGAAAAACATGAGCACATACCCATGTGAAATGGTTTTGTTATTACTTCTGTGATTGGCTCACTGCAATAGCTGAATTTGACTCTAGTGGATCTGGCAAGTCATCTAGAAAGCTCTGCTAATCTTAGATTTGTCAAGATGTACTTCACAAAGCTTGGCAATCAAAAACAACATATTGTTCTAGGTCTGTCAGATCATTCTATATCAGTGTGCATGCATGCACATAGTAAAGAACTTTTCACAGTCATATCAAGACCAGATTATTAGCCCAAGTTAGAGGCCCAGGACTTATGACTGGTCATAGGATTCACATCCTGACTGCTGCTGCTAAGTCTCAATGCTATTCCATAGCTGCCACTACCTGTGATCATTAGTTCAAGATACACACTTAGTTTTATAGTATATATGTTCTCAAAATCATTAACACTGTGCACACATGGACCTCTAAGAGATACACTTGCTTTGCAAAGTGTGCACACTGGTGTTATGTGGTCTGTATTACTTAGAAGGATTGTCAAATATTACTGTGGTTCAGCATACAGTGTTATATCATGCTGTAGTTATGCCTTTTAAAGCTGATTGAAAATTTACCATAACATCTCCCCCTCACTATAAATGACTGTCCTCAGTCTTTTTATTATGCTGTTTAGCAATCACCACATGGTTATTGACCCTCTGTGCCCTTCTGCTATATGATGTCATTAATCGCTCCATCTATAGAAGCTTTTTGTTTCTAGATGAGTCATAATTTCCTTTTTAGATTTTGTCTTTGATCTCTTCTTCTGCTCTGAGCAAGTGTCTGTGTACAAGGCTTCTTACACAGATCAAGTGACCCTATGCCTCAAGGAGTCTCTTAGCTCTCTTGCATCTGAGTATTACCAATAAGGTAGGTGCTTCTTTGCCTCATGGTGCCTCATGCCCAAAGTTTAATTCCTGCAGCTTATCTCTTATCTGATCAATCTAGCCTGGCTTCTAACTTCTTAGATGCTGGACTTCCCTTAATAAAT
>KQ962116.1:120652-131766 GCA_001563735.1 Leucoagaricus sp. SymC.cos | reverse complement strand
GAGATAGTAATAAAAGGAGAAGGGATTCAACAGAGATTCAACAAAGAACTATGCAACATGTATGAACATGTGATGAAGAAAGGTGGAGTAAAAGCATATGGACAAAATAATAATAAAAAGAGTTATTGGTGATAGTTGGCAATTGCAGTAATGTCAAGCTGTAACAGGTTCCTCAGACATTCTTGTTGCATTAACTTGAGTTCTTTGGCACTTATAGTAGTTGTGGTAGCTCCATAACTCAAGTTTTGAAGTTGAATCAATTAGTGTCTCATGCTGTGCACTCTCTATTACAAATGCTCTCCTGACTTGTCTAAGTCATCCCCAACCCCCTAATAACTTTACCAATCCTTTTTATCTGTGTTTCCCCTTTGAATATCCTCTCTATTGATTTATCTCCCCATGAACTTGTATTACAAGCTGCAGTTTGTGATTTAATTAACATCCACCTATCCCTACACCACCAATTACATTTCTGCCTCTTCAATGCCAAACCACAGTAATATTTGATGATCCTTCTAAGTAATACAGACTACATAACATCAGTATGTGCACTTTGCAAAGCAAGTGTATCTCTTAGAGGTCCACATGCATGCAGTGTTAATGATTTTGAGAATACATATACAATAAAACTAAGTGTGTATCTTGAACTAACAATCACAGGTAGTGGCAGCTATGGAAAGGCATTGAGACTTAGCAGTAGCAGCCAGGATGTGAATCCTATGACTAGTCATGAGTCCTGGGCCTCTAACTTGGGCTAATGATCTGGTCTCTATATGACTGTGAGAAGTTCTTTACTATATGCACATATATGTGCTGATGTATAATGATCTAACAGACCTAGAACTATATGTTGTTCTTGATTTCCAAGCTTCACAGAGCATATCTTGACAAATCCAAGATTAGCAGAGCTCTCTAGATGACTCACCAGATCTACTAGAGTCAAATTCAGCTATTGCAGCAAGCCAATCACAGAAGTAATAACAAAACTATTTCACATAGACATGTGCTCATGTTTTTCCATCATATTCCAATTGGACAGTTCATAAAATAACACTCATTTAATGTTTCAGTTGTTACACATTGTAATGTAATGTTGTCATAACTTTGTATTTATTTTCACCTCATTCATAAATATATAAACCACCCCTTAGGACATATGTCAAGAAAGAAACCCACTTGCTATGGCTGTGCTCTGAGGATTGTGTATAAAACAATCATCTAAAGTGTGTGCTTAAAAGAAGATTGAAGTTTCTTTGGTCAGAGCACCAGTAGTAGAGAAATAGAAGCCAGAACTATATTGCATAAATGTCAGATTCAATAGATTGAGAACTATGAGCCCAATTATAAAGATTGGCCCCTTGTGTATTGCATCTACAAATTGGCTTTCAAGATGTTGCACAGTTTGAGTCAGTGCATTTGTGGTGTTTTATGATCTGTAGTGTCAAGTATAGCTCCTTGGACATTCTTGTTGCATTAACTTGAGTTCTTTGGCACTTATAGTAGTTGTGGTAGCTCCATGACTCAAGTCTTGAAGTTGAATTGATTAGTGTCTTATACTGTGAGCTCTCTGTTACAAATGCTCTCCTGACTTGTCTAAGTTACTCCCAACCCTTGAATAACTTCACCTATCCTTTTTGCCTGTGTTTTTCCTTCAAATATCCTCTCTATTAATTTATCTCCCCACAAACTTGCATTACAAGCTGCAGTTTGTGATTTTAATTAAGATACCTTTATCCCTACACCTCCAATTACATTACTGCCTCTTCAGTGCTGTAAGGGCTACACCCTTACTATTATTATCTCTATATGTTTTGCATTATTATTGGATCACATCATCAATATCATATAATGATAAAAAGTATATATATTCACATCAGTTGCTTATAAAGCAACTGATCTTACACTGCTTGTTCTCTGTAGTCTCCCAATTATAATGGGTCTGAACTATTTGTAGACTGAGCACCACAAGATCAACTACCTCTAAATCCCAGCTTTACATTTTTTTAGTTCACCTGAACTATGAGACTACATATACACACAGTAAAACTGCAGCATCACATTCTATATAAAAAAGAAGCAATTTTGATAGCATGGCTTCTTAGAAGTCAAAGAGTGCTAACTAGCCATCAGCTGGTCCAAGCATATATCAACACTCAATTCTCTCCAAGAGGGATCAATGAGTCAAAAATCCAGTCACTGATGAGTCCCAATCTGGAGATCAAGCCATTGAGGGCAAGGAATCTGACTATGAAGATGGACAGGCAAATATTACTGGTCTATTGATCTCATACAAGTTGAGAAACAATGTTTCTCAATTATCAGAGTGGGCCACAGAGATCAGTAGGCTCACAATAGTATTTGCTGAGACAATGACTCCCTTGGAGTATTCAGCTGTACTAGCCAATAGGCAGTACAGCCTAAATGAGTGAATAGATTTCATATTCACTAGACATAAACTCTCTACTAACAGAAGAGGGAATTTGGTATCATATTTGGAAGAACTCACTGCAGAAATCTGCAGAGAGACTATAGAGACTGGAGATAGGATGAACCAGTCTATATACAAATTTACTGTAATTTTTAACCTTCAAAAATTGATTAGTTCTTACTTTAATGTGCTAGAGAACTATGTCTCTGAATCACAACCACTTATACCTATGAACAAGGTGTACTGTAGGATGCCTACTCAGAGATTTCATGAGTATGTGCAATGAGTATGTGCTGACTGTGCAGAAAGTTTAGTTTTTACCAAACTACACACTGCAAGGGGACTCAGCAGCCCTCAAAGATATCTTTGAGAATAAACTACCAACTGAGGACCAAGGTAGCAATCATGCAGAAGATATACTGTGTGCTCAAGTACCCACAGCTGAACCTTCAGTGTCAGCAGGTAAAGAAGAGATGTTCAATAGAAGAGCACTGAAAGAGCTCTTCCAGGGCTGTTCAGAGGAAGAAACCTCTGAACAATATCACAACCAGCTACTCACCCAAAGGTGAATACTTGCCATCATCAATGACATCTTAACCCCTGAACAAGGCAACAACAACTGACCATCCAATCCCCCTGCTCCTACCAACAATCCACCACAGAGTACTATGAAGCACTCTGCCAGATTTGCCCTTGAAGATGCTGACAACTCAGATGAAGACTCATGTGAGGAAAATTATAGACCTCACATCATCTCTCCAATGTCCCTTAATCCATATATCAACATAGCTCATCATTGTGAATACAGACACAAGTTTGATGACAGAGTGGGTTACCAATACATGCATAATGAGAATATATACATGAAGGGAAGCTCCTCAATCCCTGACCAAGAGATTGAATTTGAAGGTACTTAACTGTATCAGCAGACTAGATATGATCCTGAGTCTGCTCATACTACTGACCTGAAATGTAAGACATCTATATGCAGGTCAGCCACACCAGCATGGCAATCACTGGTAGATAGACTCCCACCAGTCACCCCTGCAAAAAGTTGAGTGAAAACCAATCCACTCATATTTATACCCATCAATCCTAACCTAAATAGCAAGAAACAGGGATACTCCCTCATCAGTGGGCTACCAGCTCAAGTGGCATTACCTGGGGTTGCTGACATGATCAAGGCCCATAATTCCTTGATGCATGAATGACTTTGCTTGATTGTGCAAGAGTATCTCTCACAGCCCTTTGATTTCCCAACAGACTTCAAACTGTCAAACAACAAACTTCCAAATGACAAGGCCATCAAGCCTTATAGAGAGAGTTCCAAGTTCAATGATCTGAAGAACTTTGTCTCCACAATCTGTGTTGACCTTGCTTTGAAAGGTATGGGTGGTCCAGGCCAAGGCAGAGACTATCTGCAATTATTGATGTTGTTCTATCACTTAGCTGGTAAAGCTAAGACAATGTTCATGTGATCCATTATCAATGTCAATCAAACAAAGCTCAATTGGACCTTCAAAGAAGCAGTCTGCACTCTTTATGACTGCTTCATCCTACCCACTGTTATACACAATGCTTGTGAAGAACTGAAACAAGTCCAATACAACTCTCATGTCAGTATACAGAGATACTATAATGCCATAATAGACTGTGCACAGTGTATAACTGTGCACCCAGATAACTATACATTGATTGAGGTATTCCTGGAAGGAATACCTGACAATATGCATACTAATTTACTTTTCAACCATGGGTTGACCCCTGAGGTCAACTCATTGGAAGATTTTATGTCTTATGCAGTATCCTATAAGAATAGGTGGAAAACTGCAATATTTTATCAGAGAGTGCTGACCACAGGTAAGCAATCAGTCAAGCTGTTAATAAAGAACACTTGATTATTTTTACCTAGAGGGAATGATAAAAGACCTTCAGCTTTTGTCTCTCAAAAAGTAGCTAATGGGAGAAACAAAATCTCCTCAAGGGAGATTTGTTTCTCTCAACCCTCCAACACACAGTTTGGAGGTGACAATAATAGAAATCTCTTCAGGCTGAAGAATAATTTGAGACCTGTAAATGGGAATAGACCACTAGATAGATCTGGTGAAAATATGTTGCAACCCACCATTAGATGTTACATCTGCAACAGTAATCATTTCATGAATGTATGCCCAACAAAGAAAACCTCTTATGTTTGAGCAGCACATACAGAAGTTCCAGGCTTGCTGGAACCTCAAGATAAACATGAAGCAGCTCCAACTGCTGGAGAAGAATCTTCTCAGATTGGAGAAGCTAACAATGTGAGCAAAGCATCTACTTTGGAACAAAGTGATGACCTTGTGGAAGTAGAGGTCATTGAATCTGACTATGGGTCCAACTTAGATGATCAAGATTTTCTAGCAGTCCTCAGCAACCCACTAGTCATTGAGGTGATGTCCAACTATGGATCAGACATTGAAGTTGTAGAAATCTTGGATGACGAGGAAGAAGTTGGGAATGATCCAACTGCTGAAATAAATATTGACAATAATGATAGCATTGACAGTGGTACTCTGGATGAATGATTCAACAAGAGTGAATTGATTGATGCACTAACAGAGGCACCTGAAGGCAGTACAGGTGCAGTTAGAATATGTTACATAGCTTTACAGAAGAATAAGAATAAAATTCTTTGTCTGCAATTGCCCATGAAAGAGAAGCAATTTCTAGCTTCTTGGGTTTCAGTCAATGGCTTAGATGCATTGACATTATGGGACTTGGGAAGTATGACATCTGGAATGTCACCAGCATTTGTGCAACTGGCAAATGTGAAAGTGAATGAGCTGATCAATCAACACACCCTCCAACTAGGAACAGTTGGAAGCCACTCCTTTGTAAAATATGAAGTGAAGTATGATTTGAATGTATGAGGTAACTCATGCCCTATGTGTTTAGACATAGCAAATTTCAATTGCTATAACATGATTTTAGGTACACCCTTTATGCAACAGCACAAGGTGATGCTGGACTTTGAGTGGGACTGTGTCATCATAGATGGTGCACCAATTCCTGCCCAAGACATAGTGGGTGATGATGACCTATGTATCCATCATCATTGAATGACTGACAAGCATTTGAACTGACAGTCCAGACAGTCAGGAAATAAGAAATGCACTAATGTTTCTATTGAAGATGTTCCTGATGAGGACAATAATAGACCTGAGACAAACAACTTGCCTCAGAGTAGTCCTCATATCTTAGAAGATGCTGAAGCAGGTACTTCAGCATTTGAGTTTGAGGAAAAGACACCTTCTTTTCCCAGTGCTAAGGCCACCATTGGGTCTTCATCAAGAGAGGAAGAACTAGGGCCAACATTAACTTTTCCACATTGACCTAGATGAAAGGTCAACAATCCACCAGTGGTATTTGGAATGTAAAACTACTACTACAATCCCAGAATACCCAACAAGTGGAATGCTGTCATGGCTAGCCAGGGTCTTATACAGGACATCACTGATGAATTTCCCATGCAGACTAACTTTAAGCCCTTGAGTGAGAATGACATCATGGAGATGATGGAGTTCACTTGAGAGCAGTATCCTGAGCAATCTATGTAGGATTATATCCATAGTATGATGGATGTTAAGCCTCTAATTGAGAATGATATATTATCATCCTCAGATTCTGAAGCAAATCTAGAGGGGGAGGACCTGAAGAGTAATTCTCCTAGTAAATACCTGGAGAAACCTCCAGATAAATTGACCTTCAGATAGGAATAGAGGCCTGATGAGGGATGATTTACCTCAACTTTGGCAAAAATAGTTAACAGAATTCTCTGACATAATGCAGGGAACTCCTGACTAATTACTACCCTTTCAAGAAGTCAATCACAAAATTTATCTGATTGATGAAAATAAGTGGTATACTTATCATCTACCATGTTGTTCTCATTCACTACAAGATGAGTTTCACACCAAACTCAACTGATACATGAATGCTGGATGGTGGGAGCTGCAATCTGTACCACAGGCTGCTCTCCTGATGTGCATATTTAAGAAGGATAGATGCTTTCAAACAGTAACAGATTGTTGGCAACAGAACAACAATACCATCAAAGATGTCATCCCCCTCCTGGATCAGGAGGTTATAAGAGAAGATATTGCAAGAGCTAAGTTTAGATTGAAGATCAATCTAGCAGATGCCTATAAACAAATCAGGATTATGCTTGAAGACATATACAAGACAGTGTTTGCAACTATATCAGGAACATATGTCAGTAATGTCATGCAGCAAGGAGATTGTAATGCTCCAGCTATATTTCAACACCTAATAACTGTTATATTCCAAGTCACTATCAGAATACCTGTTCATGTATACCTAGATGATATCTTCATCTATTCTGATATAATTGAAGAACATGAGAAGCATCTGTACCTCATATTTGAGCATCTTTGTCAAAACAAGCTGTATATGAAGGAATCAAAAGTCAAACTTTATGCTGATAAGATTAACTGTCTTGGTCACATTATCGATGACCAAGGTATTTATCCCAATAATAACAAGCTCAAATGCATTCATAGCCAGAGAAATCCTTGCAACTACAATGATGTTCAAAAATTCATTGGACTTGTGAATTACATATCCAACTTTCTGGCTGATATTACAGCATACACCAGACCATTAATGTCCACCACACAGAATAGAACACCCTTTCACTGGTGTCCTTTGCATCAGAAATATTTCAACATAATTAAATGAATCTGTGAAAAGACACTAGTAGTCTGTCCTATTATTCCAAATTAGGAGAACTGATATAGGTAATTTGCAATGCCTCCAAGACTGGTGTTAGAGCCATGTATAGTCAAGGTCCCAGTTGGGTAGATTGCAAGCTAGCTGGATTCATATTGAAGAAGTTTTCAGCTGCACAGCAGAATTACACTGTGCATGAGCTTAAGAGTCTAGCTATACTAGAGGCTCTCCTTAAGTGGGAAGATAAACTAGTGGGATACTGATTCCACATCATCACTGACCATAAAGCCCTTGAGTTTTTCAAAACTCAAGCTAATTTATCAAGCAGACAATGACATTGGCTTGTCTATTTATCAAGATTTGATTTCAATATCACCTATATACAAGGTGAACAAAACAAAGTGGCAGATTGCCTGTCTTGATACTAAGAAAGTGATGTACCTCTTGAGGTACATCATTCTAGCAAATATATGCAGGCAGACTATAGAATTGACTCTGATGGGAATGACTTGCTCATAGATTACTAATCAGAAATTGAATTACAATCTGAAGACCAAGTAGCCACTATGGTCAATATAACTCAGCATCAAAGCTCACATCTCCAAGAAAAGTGTGAACAGCAGGAACTGGAAGCAGTAGAGCTTAAGGAATATGCTGCAAAGTGAATAGTTAACATTGAAGGAGAAAACATTAACAAGAAACATAAATGACCTAGAACTAATGTGCAAACACTTAGTTCATTATTAGGGATGTTAGCACCCACTGAAACTTTTTCAGTGAAAATAGATAATTTTATTGACAAAATTATCACTAGATATGAAGATGACATGCTTATGCATGTTATCAAGGAAGAACCAGAGAAATATAAAGACTTCTCTATTGAAAATTGAGGAATGATCCTGAGAAAGATTTCCCAGAACTTAGAAGTTGTCTGTATCCCTAACAACAGATGACTCATCACTGCAGTTATATCAAAGGCCCATAATGTAGTTGGGCACTTCAGAGAGCAAAGAACTGCCAAGTATGTTAGATAGTTCTATTAGTGGCCATCTTTAGTTAAAGACTGCCATAACTGCTGTAAAACATGTGAGACTTGCACCTGCACTAAGACCTCCACAACAAAACTGAGTGGACAACTCCAATTGCTCCCAATTCTAACTTGACCTTGGGACAGAATTGGAATAGACTTTGTGAGTCCTTTTCCTGAGTCCAAAGGTTTTAATTATCTTTGGGTAGTCCTATGTTAAATGGCAAGCATGGTGCACCTAATACTGGTGCACACCAATATGACAGCTGGTGAGCTGTCATATATTTACATTTGTGACATTGTATATCTACATGGCCTCCCAAGCTCAATAGTAAGCAATTGAGACTCAAAGTTCATGTCCACATAGTGGAAAGAACTCCACAGCTATTAGGCACTGATCTATTAATGTCTATGTCATTCCATCTACAAACAGATGGCCAAGTGGAACATACAAATTGAAATATTGGACAAATATTTTGAGCTATGGTACAGTACAACTAGAAGAACTGGGTCAACAAGACCCCTCTAGTTGAGTTTACTATCAACTCAAGCATTTCTGCAAGTACCAAGTTCACTCCTTTTGAGCTGAACTATGGCTATCTGCCATCAATAATCCAAGATGTTTGGGTAGCAGATACTGTTCATAGAGGAGTGAAGGCATTTGCTGAAGCAGTACTGCTAAATATAGCAGTAATACATGATACAATAATCAAGGTGCAAGTTTTCCAAACTCATCAAGCAAACAAGTGCTGAGATGCCAAACCCAACATCAAACCAGGTAGTCTAGTCTTCTTGTCTATGAAAAATCTTAATATATCCAAAGACAGAGCTAGAAAGCTCTGCCTGAAGTTTATTGGGCCATATAAGGTTATGGAAAGCAATCCAGATATATCCAACTATAAGTTGGACTTATCCCAAGCCTTGGTAAACTGTAGAATACATCCAGTTTTCTATGTTAGTCTGCTTAGACCATTCTATGAGTCTGATGACACATTATTTCCAGACTGAACTTGGCTAGAGCTATACAATTTTGGCATTGATGATGAACATGAATGGTTTCTCAACAAAATTATTGGCTATTGACATCACAACAATGACCAGCTTGAGTTTGAGGTTTATTGGAGCCTTGAAGATACTACTTGGGAGCCTGCTGGTAACTGTGCAGACCTCACAGCTCTAGATTGATATCTAGAGGTATATGGTGTACAGGATATCTGTTTTCTGAGACAGCATAGTTCCTTCCAAAAAAGGACAATGGGAATCTAATCTATAGACATCCTTTCTTTCCCACACGCCATCATCATCACTTATGGTGTTGGTCACATTCTAGCTACACAATGTCTGATAAATCACAGTATATTTGTAATCTAAAGAATTGTCCTTGAGATGAGGATGTCAAAGAGTCTGAGGCCAACATGTTGAGCCTGACTCCATCTCAGGAGGGTAATGCTGAGATGGCAGGTCCCTCTACTCCTTATAGCTCAGCCCTCCTATCTGGACCCCCCAACCCTGTTACACCTGTCCCTCATAAGGGTAAGTGTAAGAAGAAGCATAGCTTGGTTGTTGCTGAGCTCATGCCCCCTCCACTCCATGAGCCACCCCCAGTGTCCCACTCTGTCACTCCCACTCTTCTAACTTCTGGTCTCTCTCCTGAAGCTGGTGCCTTCTCTTCTTGTTATTCTCCTCTGTCAGGGAGTAACTTGGGTGACTTTTCTGCTGATGCTGTATTCTGGGGTGGCCCCTGTCCTGAGTTCTCCAATACTATGTTGGAGAGTGTATCTCAGTTTAATCATGCTCTTATGTCCTTTGCTGGAAAGTCCTGGTTGGAGGAGCAGAATCCTATGCATCTTGCCCATAGCCTGTCAGTTATGGTGGAGCATATCATTGCCTTGGGGTGGCATACTCTGCCCTTCAAGGATGTTCCTAACATGCCTACTTTTGCCTCAACACTGAGTAGATTGCTGCCTTATGGCTCCTCACAGCCACCTCCTCCAATCTGCAGAACAGCTGACTCAGCTGTCCCTCCTCCTTCTGTTTCTATGCATAGTCCTCCCTCTGAGGCTACTGCCCATCCTCCCCTGGCTCCCAAGCCTGCTCCTCCTCCTAGGCCTGCTCATCTGCCAAGCACCCTCCACCTCCTTCATCTGCTGTCAAGCATTCCTATGCTGACACAGTCTGCAACATCACATCTTTGGTTAATTTGGCCAAGACAGTTCCTGATTTGCTGTCTGATTGCATTATCACTATGCATCAGACATCGGTTCCCCCAGCACTCCCTAAGTGTAAGATCAAGTCCACTGTTTCTGGTCCCTTCCAGCAGCAGGTCCTTGT
Source organism: Leucoagaricus sp. SymC.cos (assembly GCA_001563735.1). NCBI lineage: Eukaryota > Fungi > Basidiomycota > Agaricomycetes > Agaricales > Agaricaceae > Leucoagaricus > Leucoagaricus sp. SymC.cos. The sequence goes on along the minus strand of KQ962116.1, from coordinate 121,252 downwards.
CAAGATCAACCCCCTCCCTTCCTTGTCACAGTTCCCTGCTTTGGTGGGGGCTGCTAATGACTCTCTCAGCAAGAGTGATCTGTGGGTCAACTCCTGCCACTTTGCCTATGGGGGGATTTCCCTCCTTACATCTTGTGTTGTCTTCCAGGCTGAGATAGACCTAATGAAGACTGGTGTCTCTCACCTCCTCTCCCTAGCTGAGGGTGGAGTTGAGGCTGCTCTCCCTTGTTTGCAATCTTATCTTAAGGTTATCAATGTCCCTTTCTTTAAGATGGTGAAGAGGCAGAAATGTAATTGGTGGTGTAGGGATAACACAAAGCAGGAAGCTGCACCAAATTAGAAGGAAGAACCAATCAGGTGCTTGGCAGTAGTGTCCAACTGGGTGTCTATGATATCAAACCACACAGTGGTGGTGTCAGTGTGATGGGAGTTGCACATCACCTGAGGGGTGTTTGCAAGGACAAAAGAGGAGGCCATATGGGACTTCCCAATGACCTCTTTGATACTGGCAGTGGTGAAGAGGCAGAAATGTAATTGGTGGTGTAGGGATAAAGGTATATTAATTAAAATCACAAACTGCAGCTTGTAATGCAAGTTCAT
>KQ962116.1:108892-120342 GCA_001563735.1 Leucoagaricus sp. SymC.cos | reverse complement strand
ATATAGTTCTGGCTTCTATTTCTCTACTACTGGTGCTCTGACTGAAGAAACTTCAAATTACTTTTAAGCACATGCTTTAGATGATTGTTTTATACACAATTATCAGAGCACAGCCATAGCAAGTGGGTTTCTTGCTAGACCTATGTCCTAAAAGGTGGTTTATATATTCATTGAGGTAAAACAGATACAAAGTTATGACAACATTATAATATGATTTGTAACAACTTGAAACATTAAATGAGTGTTATTTTAAGAACTGTCCAATCAGAATATGATGGAAAAACATGAGCATGCACCCATGTGAATTGGTTCTGTTATTAATTCTATGATTGGCTTGCTGCAATAGCTGAATTTGATTCTAGTAGATCTGGCAAGTCATCTAGGGAGCTCTGCCAATCTTGGATTTGTCAAGATATACTTCACAAAGCTCAGCAATCAAAAACAATATATTGTTTTGAGTTCATCAGATCATTCTACAGCAGCATGTGCACACACATAGTAAAGAACTTCCCACAGCTATATAGAGACCAGATTGTTAGCCCAAGTTAGAGGCCCAAGACTCATGACTGGTTATAGAATTCACATCCTGACCACTGCTGCTAAGTCTTGATGCCATTCCATAGCTGCCACTACCTGTGATCATTGGTTCAAGATACACATTCAATTTTATTGTATGTGTGTTCTCAAAATCATTAATACTGCATGCACTGACTCCTAAGAGATATACTTGCTTTGCAAAGTATGTGCACTGGTGCTACATGGTCTGTATTACTTAGAAGGATTATTGAATGTTACTGTTGTTCAGCATACAGTGTTACTTTACACTGTAGTTATGCCTTTTAAGGCTAATTGAAAATTTGCCATAACAATGGATGGCCAGCAGATCACCACTGATGATGTACAGGTAGTTATGGGAAAGTCCCACATGGCTAGCTCCTTTACTCTTGCAAATAGCCCTCAGATTATGTACAACTCCCAATGTGCCAATACTGCCACTGTGTGGTTTGACATTCTTGATTTCCAGTCAGGTGCTACTGCTAAATGCCTGATTGGTACTTTCTTCCAATTCAGCCTGGCCTCATACTTTGTGCATGTGGCCCACTCTCACTCTGGCATCCCTTTGTGCCAGTGTTGCTGGTGCTGGGAGCACTCCACCTGTGCCTGTTGTTTTCAGGCTTCTCAATGCCCCCAGTGTACTGGTCCTCATACTGAGACCAGTCATTGTCAACACACTGCCTGCTGCAGGGACAACCTCTCTGCAAAGCTACCCTAGGCACTGACCCCTGTGGAAGCCCCATGCCCACATGCCACCCACTGTGTGAACTGTAAGGGGGATCACAGCATGAGCAATCAACATTGCCTATTCTGGCACTACTGCTTTGACCAGGGGTGGCTGGCTAAAAAGCCAGCTTCTTTGGACAGGCAGGAGGCATTCCAGAAGATCTCACAGAAGACATTGGAGGAGGAGTGTAAGGGTAGGCAAGTGCTCAACCAGCACTGATAAAACTGAAATATCAACTAGGCCCCTATCATGTCTGAGGAAAGGGGGGCATCTGATCAAGTTGATTGCAATAGACATATAGACTCATTAGCTGTTTTGTTCATTATGTAGTTATCTTTGGCCTGTACCCTGTTACAGTAGCCCAGGCTACTAACTCAGGGGTGGACTGCTATTGCACATCACCTTATAAATTTTTGATTTTAAAAAAAAAAAAAAAAGATCTAATCTATAAAAATTCTAAAAATAGAATTGACCCTGAGTGGCCTCATATATGAAAATGGGTTAATAATTTCCATCTCTTTTTTTCCTTCCTCTCATCTACCCTATGTCATACTAAGACATGTCAAACAACAACTGAAGCAACCAGCAGTACCATCCAAACTCACTGAGCAGTCCAGGCAGCTCAGCACCACTGGCAACCTATCCTGTAGGACCTGCCTTGGGTCCTAGTGGGGGGCAGAAGATGGACACCACTCCCAACTTCTCTGGAGTGCCTCAACCTCAACTCTAACCTCAAAATTTTGACTCACATGATCAACATTGCACACTCTTATTCTCCCTGACAGCACCAACAATGACAATAACAACAGATATACCACCTGTGTGGCCTGGGCCCTCTCCTCCTGGCACTAGCCAGCCTGCTCTATATAGCTCCTATATATAGCATCCATAAGCACTATACTGGATGCCAGGGCCATCACCAGTGTTCTTTCACCTCTTCTCAGCACTGTATCCTCTATCTCTGTTGAGCAAACCCATTGCTCAACAACTCACAACACTGCAGCCTTCTTCATTGAAGAGTAAAGACAAATAATGTGCAACTGAGAAGGACATCCTGCAGGAGCAGCATGACAAGCAACACTCTTATTTAGTAGCTCAATTGTGCAAGGTGGGTCTAAGTGACCACCTCATTAACTCAGTTGACCTGTATAACAAGTCAACTACTCAGATCCTCAACAAACTCATTGAGATTATTTATCATTGTAATTCACAAATTGCAAGCATAAATAATTATATCTGGCAGTTGAATGATACAGTTGACCTTCTTTGGACATTGTCAGCAATGATGGCCCCAGCTACTACTATAGGCAGGACTTGTGAAGAGTCCAGCTCAAAAGCTTCTTCTACCACAAACTCCTCTTCAAAAAAGAAGACTCATTCTGATACTACATCATCAGCACAGATCTTATCTGTGCTGCAAACTTCTCTACCCCCAGTGAGCTTGTCAAGACCTAAAGCTTGTGTTTCTTCCTTATCACAGGCTGGCTTGTCTAGAGCCCCCTCTCAGTCCACACCTTCTATATTGAGTGCTGCTAGCACTCAACTACTATTATCTTATGCAGACTTCTCCATCCTGCTTGGGAAGCCTCAGCACAAAAAGCAGAGGCATATTGACACTTCAGCTTCTGAACCATTCTCATCCAGTGACATCCACATGGACAAGCCCACTACATAGACAAATGTCTTATTGCCTGGCATGCAGCCTTCAGGGCCAGGTATTCCTGGTCTCACCTCTGACTTCTACAATTATAGTCAGGAGTTAATGCAAGTGGAGTGGACATTGCCCACTCTTAACAATCCAGAAATACCTCTGGATTATATGCCTGTAGGCCCATGGCCTACTACATCAGCTGATCCCATTCTGTTCTTTAACTCCAACTCTGAGAAGGAGGATATCAAATATTTTAAGGCAAGAAAAGGCAAAAATGTTGGGAAGTTACCCTCCTGACCACCTATTATACCTCTACTACAAGGCCACATCCAACTAGACATGATGCCTGGACATAACAGACATATACCCAATATCTTTGGGCTCTGGAAAGACCCAGCAAATGGGTGGGTCTCTCATGTATGCAATAACTATATAGGCAGAATGCTATCACTGCACCTCTACTGGAGCCCTTATACAAATAGCATGTATGCAGGAGAATTGGCCATTGCAGCATCTCAAAAATAGATGCATGGTTGTGAACACTACAAGATAGACTGGAAGAAGAATCCAGTTTACAAACAAACAGTTTGTGGACTCTCCACAAACACTAGTGAGTTAGACAAACTATTAAAGTTTGTCTACAATGTCAATGGACCCATATGCACTCATGCTGAAGGGTTCACTTTAATTTATGAGCTGTACATCATAGCTCAATGGCTGGACAGAGAAAATCTGGAGAACATGATGATTTACCTCTATTATCAAACAAACTTCAACCTGAAAAATCACCCAGTTAGAACTACTACTATCATCCAGGATATCCTGGAGGCATGACCTGCCTGTGACCTCAATTCAACTCAAATCACTAATGTGACTAACCAAACCAAGAGAATGGAATTGAGGCAGCTGGTTGATGCTGGCCTCTTTGATAGCAACCAACTTGGTCACTTCATGGTCTCCTATAAGAACCCTGGGATGGGTAACCCTACCCATGGTGTTGCTTTTAACTTTCAATGTGCTGTAGACTGTCAAACTATCTATAGGTATACTCTGTGTCACTTCTATGCACCAGAGGAGCCTGGCCATGATAAGTCAAACAAGAAGCAAAGTACTCTTATTCACTTCACCTATCTTGTAGCAACTTTGATGAGTACTCCTGAATTATACCAGGAGTACATCAACTTATGGAACCAGAGGTACTCTGGGCAACAGTTTGTTGCTCAAATGGGCCCTTTTTGTTACTATAAGTGCCTGGTCCTTCAACCAGGAGCCTCAGCCAATCTTACCCTTGATATAATGGCTGAGGTGTTCATTCACAATGGTGTTGATCCAGCTGAGATTGACCACATGTATACATTTGGGGTTGAATACCTCAACAATATGTACACAGATGACCCAAGTCATTGATCCATGTTCAATGAATTGGACAACAGACAACTTAGTTACCCACATCACAATGGAGTTCCTCCTGCCATACCTAATTGGGATAGATGGCTCCTACCCTCTGGCTGAGATCTAATTTATCTACACTTCCTAGAGAATAGGGAGTTTGCAGATCAGGGGGTAATACCCATCAAATTAAGGAGACAGATGTAGGCTTTATTGGTTCATGACTTCTGGGATGCACAGAACTCTAGGGACTTCTACCTAGTCCCTCCTGAACACCCAATGCTACCTGTGGTTGTGGCATCAACAACCACACCCTCTTTCTCATTTACCACCACTGCCAACACTGCTGTCATCATGCTCAGGTTGAGCTTGTCTGTGCCTTCATCACCATCACATGATCAAGGATAAACTGAAATGATAGTTGACCCACTGCCAACCAATACCAAGGACTTGCCAGCATTATCTGCTAGTTTGTCCTCACCATTAAATCATCACTGACTGATGACAATCAGTCAATGAATTCTACTCCTAAAGCAGAGAATCAAGATCTCCCCACATAAAAAACCTTAGATGATGAGTACAGTATCACTACTGTACATATATTGTTCTCCATGCCTTAGGCAGAATGATAAATCATCATTCTGCCATTCACCCCTTTATTTTATCAAGCCTATCAATTCTTTCCATGCTGTGTTTCACAATACAGCCATTAACTCAGACTGTAAGTCCAATACTTCATCATATTGTTACAACTCATATGTTCTGGACTAGCCCTGACTGATACTGACTGCTTCTGCATTATTCCCTTTCTATTCCAACCATTTTATATCTAACTTTTTTCTTTGTATATTATTTGTTTCCAAATATTCCTGCACACTTCCGCAAATCTTCCTTTTGATCCTGCCCACTTCTTATTCCTGTCAATTATTAGTTCTTATTTCTTTTATGCTATTTCCACTCAATACCAATGTTTCTGCTTTATCTTCACATTTCCTTTTATACTATGCTGCCCTTTGTCATTTCATTCATGTCACTGCCCATCTCTTCCATGTGCTTGTTTTTCATTGTATGTCATTTATCTCTATTATGTCTCTGTTGTTCCCATCACATGTCTGTTGCATCACATAGTTTTCTGTTGATTCTGTTTTATTATTTATCACATTCCAATGTTTTTCATAGGTATATAAGTAGCAGATTACTGTCATGTATTCTCTAGTCTGATAATCAACTTAGTTCGATGCCTTTGATTATTTCAACTTTAAACTATTCATCCTCTTGATTTCCTCTAAGTCCCTTCTTGTCCTTATTTCTAAATTGGACTATTGGCAGTAGAATGGCACAGCATATAAGCTGAAGCCAAGATCTATTCCCAACTCCTTCCAACCTCATCAATCTTGCCCTCTGCCTCTGTCTCTGCCTCTGCATAGATCATTCCCAACAATTCCTGACTGCTCCACATCTGTTCCCTCTCTATCCCATTCAGAACTTAACACATATGCACTATCCCTAGTATTACTACTAGCCATCCAATCCATTTCTATCAGGTGGTCACATTAACTTAGTGACCACTTAATGACCAAAATTACCATGCCAAGTGATAAATGTTCACTTGGCTATTCAATGCTATATTCACCTTATTCTTTGTGAGACCAATGATTCAGTCTGAACAGGAGGTATGTAAGGGCCCTGCTCTTACTATTATTATCTCTATATGTTTTGCATTATTATTGGATTATATCATCAATATTATGTAATCATAAAAAGTATATGTATTCACATCAGTTGCTTTATAAGCAACTAATCTTACACTGCTTGTTCTATATATTCTCCTAATTATAATAGGTCTGAACTATTTGTAGACTGACCACTGTAAGATCAACCACCCATAAAGCCCAGCTTTACAAGTGCTTTGTGATCCATGATCACATGGATTCTATTTCCAAGCAGTTTGTCTTCCCACCTCATTAACACTTCTAATATTACAAGCATTTTTATTTCATAAACAGCATAGTTTTGCTGCACTGATGTGAATTTCTTGGACATGAATCCTGCAGGTCTGTAGTCAGTCCACAACAGTCCTTGACTGTACATCACTCTGATTCCTGTCTTAGACACATCACAGATGACCTATATCAGGTCCTTATTATGAGTATTTACTAGTCTGATGATTGGAGTTTTTTCACATATTGCTTTAATCCTGTCAAAGCACTGTTGATGCAGTAGCCTCCAATAGAACAGAGTTCCATTCATTGTCATAGACATGAGTAGCCCAGTGTATGCTATAATGTCTAGCAGGAAGTTGGACAGATAATTTATTAATCCAATGAATCATTGGATGTCATGGTAGTTGCAAGGGGCATGCCATTCCCTCAGTTTATGGAGCTTATCCAGATCAGGGTGAATACTCTTGTTGTCAATTATGTGGCCTAGGCATTCTACACATTCAGCATAGAGGTCATATTTTGACTGCTTGATGTATAACTGTTGTTCCTGTAATCTACCAAACACAATTGCCAGATGTGTTTGGTGTTCCTCTATGGTATCCAAATAGATAAAGATATCATCTAAGTAAACATGTACACAGATACCAAGTACATTGCAGAATATAGCAGTCATCAACTGCTGGAAGGTGGCAAGAGCATTGCAGTCTCCTTGCTGCATTACATTACTGATGTACATTCCTGCAATTGTTGTGAAGGCCAATTTAGACACATCCTCTAGTCAGATGACTTCTTGGTCTGGTAAAGGAGTCACATCCTTTATGGTATTGTCATTACAAAACCTCATATCTGTGACAGTCCTCAGTCAACTGTCTTTCTTTAGTATGCAAAGCAGTGGCATGGCTTGGTCCATAGAGCAAGGCTCCCACCATTTAGCTCTTACATACCTTGTGAGTTTGTCATGAAACTCATCTCTTAGTGATCAAGAGCAGTGGGATAGATGGTATTTTTACCTTTTGTTCCCATTGATCAGTTTTATTTCATGATTTACTTCATAAAATAGTGGTAATCTCTCAGGTGGACTCTGCATGATATCCTGGTTCTCTTCAAACCACTTTTTTCTCAATGCAGGTATGTCAGTCTTCATATACTTGTCAGGTAGCTTTTTCACCTGATGACTACATCATTTCTTTATTATGTGAAAGTTTTGCAGCTTTGTCTCTGAGTCATCCTCAATAGGCAGCCTAGTTGTGAACAAACTGAATATTTGTTCTCTGGCTAGCTCCTGAGGGTAAAATGACCATGTAAATTTCTGAGGCCCTAGGACCTCTCCTTCTGCAGGATATGTATATCCTGTTGATGGCAGCAGGGTATCTCCTAAGTATTTCATTTTCCATATGCCACATACCATGGCATTCTATTTATCAGGCATTTGAGCATCATAGTATCACTCAAATTGTGGTGACCTTATTGGATCATTGTACAATTTATGCTCATCTATAGTGGCCATGAAGTCTCAAAAGGCCTGTTGAGGCCCTCCATTCAGTCCAGAGGGGGCATATGTATCCTTTGTGATTGGTGATTGTTGTGTTTCTTGAGGTATTTCTACCTCTTTACTTGCATTATTTCATTGTTTCAACAAAATTCATTTGAGTTTATGGAATTTTATTCCCTCATTTTCCTCCTCTTTTGGATTCTCAATGTCCTCCAATATGTGTTTTGAGTTGATTGGTAGTGTGTCACCAACATAGCTACTGTGATCTTCTTGAAGATCTTCTACTGATGTTCATCAAGTTCATTCTTGATGAGCATCCTGAGAGAGTCATTCTTTCCCTCTTTTCTCTACTGCTTGGTGATGTTATAATTGACTGTCAGATTCACAAGCTATGTCTACTACCTTGTAAACCTGATCTCCCATTCTTATTCCATTCTTAACAAAGTCAAGTACAACATTATTGGCTCACATGAACAGCATGCCAATGATCATATCATAGTGATCAAAACTTGCTACATCAGCATATGTTTTAATAGGAGCTTCTCCCATCTTAATCTCAATATTAGCTTCAAAATTGATGGTCAAATGGCTTCCAACTGTTCTCAACTGAAGTGTATGTGGGTCTATGAGATCATGGACTTTGATTCCTGCTACATGAGTGAAACTTGGGGTTATGCCTGTAGTGGTACTACCTGAGTCCCATAGTGTCCATGCACATATGCCATTGACATCTATCAATGTAGTGAGACATTGCTTTTCCCTAGGCTTTGCTTGAGGACACATTATTTTGTCCTTATGCTTAAGGAGAGTTACTCTCCTTATTTTAACTTTCTCACTCTTGTTCCTTTTCATTTCCTCTTCTGGAGTGAGAGACAGTTCTACTGTGAGTCCATTAATGATGATCTCATCATCATATGCATCTTGTATCATAGCTCCAAACATGTAGTCTTCATCTACATCAGATCCATAATCTGACTCAATAATCTCAACTTCAACATATTCATCCTTGCTAGATTTGGCTTCCTGAGGCTCATTATCATCAGCCTCATTGTTGTTCTCATTTGCTGGATTCTCTCTGGATCCATTGTCTATATAATTTAATTCATCACCTCCTTCTGTGATAGTATATGTTGCTTTAAGATAACTTTTACCTTTGCTATCTTGAGGGCATTTGTCTGCCCAATAGTCAATGCCACCACATTTTCAGCAAGGCTGTGCCACACTGGGTCCAGGGCCAGCCTGGGGTGATGCCTTATTGGCATACCTTGGGTTGTCCTTCAGTTTCTCAAAGGATAAGTTCCTTCTATATGGCATATTGTCTGACTGTCTGCCAGATTTTCTAGGTGTTGGAGGATGCCTTAGTTCATTAGCTGGTATTCTATCACAACCAGCTGATATCTTCTTTGGAACCCAAGCTGTCTTCAGCTTGGATGGTGTCTTCAGAACTGTTTCCAAGCTTACATTGCTTGTTCTTCCTTTAATTTCCTTTTGGAAGAAAGCACTAACATCTTTATGACATTCATAGTTGAGGACACACCTGGTTGAGATGTCTCTCTGAAGGGAGATCTAAATTCTTGTCTCTCATCTTCAGGTGCTATGTCACCTGTGTCACTGTATTTGGCTGGTACCAACATGTGTACTGTCTTTTTAAGGGTCTCTTGTTGTCCCTTTGCAGATGTGCTGATGAATGGGTTTGCAAACAATGGCCCATTTCCTTCACTAGGTTCTGGTTTGGGTGGTTCTGCACTCAATGACTCAATTGGTATAGGACCTTGGAATATAATTCTTTAATCATTGAGGATCCATAATTTCAGATATCCTTGTTATGTATCTGCTATAGCCCTACTCAGTCTATTTATGTGGCAGCCATGGGCACTCTCATTAATTGATGATGAGCAATGGGCATTAGTTGACTAGCAGCAGTATTTTGTACTATCATCATTGGTGGTGGGTTATGAGATTGGTCATCTTTTTTTTTTTTTACTCAAAATTTTATATACTGGTGCGCAATAGCAGTCCGGTCCTGGCTTAGTAGACCAGGGTACTGTTACAAGGTATCCTAGAGGCCAAAGACGACTACATACAAACAATATAGCTAAAGAGTCCATATGTCCATTGCAGTCAACCTGATCAGATGCCCCCCTTTGCACGAGGGCCTAGTCGATATTTTGGTTTCAGTGGCAATGGCCAAGTGCATGCCTACCCTTGTGCTCAGCCTCCACTGTCTTCTGAGAGATTTCCTGGATCACCTCCTGCAAGTCTGAGGGGGCTGACTTTTCAGCCAACCACACCCAGTCAAAGTGGTGGTGCCAGAATGGGCACCGTCGGTCAGAAGCGCTGTGCTCCCCCTTACAGTTCACACAATGTGTGGCATGTGGGCATGGGGCTCCCACGGGGGTCAGTTCCTGGGGTAGTGTCACAGAGGGGCTACTCCTGCAGCAGGAAGTGTGATCATGATGGCTGGCCTTAGTATGAGGACCAGCACACCAGGGACATCGGGGGGCCTGAGAATGACAGGCATGGGTGGAGTGTCCCCAGCACCAGCAATGCTGACACAAAGGGATGCCAGAGTGGGAGCAGGCTGCACGCACAAAGCACGAGGCCAGGCTGAATTGGAAAGAAGAACCAATCAAGTGCTTAGCGGTAGTGCCCAATTGGGAATCAAGCACATTGAACCACACAGTGGTGGTATTGGCATGGCAGGAGTTGTGCATAACCTGCAGGCTATTTGCAAGAGTGAAGAGGCTAGCCATATGGGACTTCCCCATGACCACCCAAACATCGTCAGCAGTGACCTGCTGGCCATCCACCTTGAAAAAGGGAACATCCACGACCTTAAGATAAGACCACAAGCATGGAAGAGCTGCCTCAACCCCACCCTCAGCAAGGGAGAGGAGGTGAGAGACACCAGCCTTCACCAGGTCAATTTCACCCTGGAAAGCAACACGAGATGTAAGGAGAGAAATCCCCCCATATGCAAAATGGCAGGAGTCAACCCGAAGGTCACTCTTACCAAGAGAATGATTAGCAGCACCCACCAAGGCCAGGAACTGTGAGGAGGAGGGGAGGGGGTTGATCTTGACAAGAACCTGCTGCTGGGAGGGACCAGGGACAGTCAACTTGATCTTTCACTTAGGAGCAGCAGGTGGGACAGAAGCTTGATGCATCACAATGATGCAATCAGAAGGAAGGTCAGGGACCGTCTTGGCCAAATTGACCAAAGACATCACATCGCAAACAGTGTCAGTGTAACTATACTTAACACTGGAGGGGGGAGGGGGACGCTTGGCAGAGCGAGCAGGCTGGGGGGGAGGAGCAGGCTTGGAAGCCAGAGGAGGATGGGCAGTAGCCTCTGAAGGAGGGCCACATGCTGGGACAGAGGAAGGAGGAGCCACTGAGTCAGCTGTTTCATGGATTGGGGGAGGACGCTGTGGGGCGTTATGGGGAAGCATGTCATGCAAGGCCAAGGCCAAGGTGGGTGTGGTAGGAGAGTTGTCAAAGGGCAGGACATGCCCTTGAGCAGCAAATATATGCCCCGCCGTAACAGACAGAGCATGTGCAAAGCACATAAGGTCCCACAGGTCAGACCAAGGCTTACCAGCCAAGGCCGTGAGTGAGTCGTTAAGGGAAGTGACCCTATCCACCAAAGCAGCAGAAGGGGCAACAGAGAGCCAAGAGGCAGCAGAGAGAGGA
>KQ962116.1:50663-61323 GCA_001563735.1 Leucoagaricus sp. SymC.cos | reverse complement strand
GAATATGGAGCAATAAGGGTAGAATAAGGGTGGATCTGAAGTCGACCCTCCTTATTGGGCTGATTGGATCAGATCGACGCTTATTGTCACGAATAAGGAAAGGAGACTTTTCCCGATGAGGTGCGTCACGATCATCAGTCTATGGCGTAGTTGCCGAGCGGGTTCGGCTCTCACTTCCGCCTCATGATTACGTTACAGGATAAATCGCATCGCAAATGACCAAGTACAACACACTGAAATAAGAAACATTATGCCCCAACATGCACCGCCCACGGTTTCCACTCTCGAGGTCAAATATTACAATGTAGCACAGGGATAATCTAGAATCACTTCTCGATACCTAGTGACTCCAGCCTCGATGCGATTTGAAACTGAAATTGCTCTGGCGTCCTGTTGTTCATGTGGGTAAGACAACAAACACGAAAGATATCAATGCCCACCGAAATACGGGATTCTGAAATTCAACGGTAGGTTCAACGACTTTCCCATCGTGATCGATAGGTTTGGATATGCGGAGAGCGGAGAGGCAGCATGCTATTAGCAGCCATAAAGACGAATCCACTAGATGCATTCCGGGGCATATCCTGCGTAATTCTTTAGGAACAGCGCCGAGAAAATGAACCAGCAAGAACCTGCGGCCAAAACCAAACACATAGCCTGTGGGGTCCCGGACACGAGCAGTTACATCATCAACGGTCTCCGTATAACGTTCTGGAATAAAGGAAGCTGCATCTGGAAAGACAGTCTCATCTCGTAGCATGGCCCTGAAATATTTTGATTAGTGAACCAGCGGTTATAAAACAGACAAACCAAATATTGGCGATAACCTGGAGTTGTGACAGCTAGCGCTGAAAAAGAGCAGAAGAGGGCGTACTAATGCATTTTTTGGTATTCGCATGCCTAGATATGTGTCGTCGTCCGTGAGGGATGTACTGTGAGGGAGGTCTGACAGACTTAGAATCTGAGAGGCATGCAAATTGACCGGTCTACTTAATGGAACTGGCACTGCCCACCGAAGGCACTCTTTATAGACGGCCTCAACTAATGATAAGGTTTAGTAACGGCAAGTGTACAGCGAGATAAGTACCGTATGGAAGATCCTTTCTATCTGCAAAGGTAGGGAGTCGATCCTGACCGATGACGGAATCTATCTCGAGCTGCGCTTTGGCTTGGACTTCGGGATAGAGGCAGAGTGCAAGAATGAAGTGGGAAACGACCGTAATGGTCTATAATGCAGTGAGGGAATTTCGTTTGACATAAATAATGTGAACGAACTGTGTCAGCGCTGGCAGCGTACATGGAATTAGCGGTCCACTTAATGTCGTTCTCGAAGTTTCCATCTTGTCCACGGGGTTGAGATAAAAGTACGGAGCAGAAAGATTGCGATGCACTGCCTTCAGCCTTCAGCTGCGTCAGAACAGAGGCTAAACCACTTGAGGACGACGTACCATCTGAGATTGCACATGTCGGAAAGGCAGTTCGACAAAATCTATCATTCTCAGTTTCCATATTGAAGCATCTCTCTTAAATTGCCCGCCAGGAAACCAAGATGGGAGGTGTTTTACTGACAAAATATTGAGCACCCAATCCGCTTTGGAGATAAAAACTTAACTTACGGATGGGGAAAATATCTACCAACCAAAGGCGTCCGTTGAGAGATATACGATTTGCAAGAAGATCAAGGCATTCTTCTGCTAGCTTGAGGAATGGATCATCGCCACTTTGCGCCTCATATCCATAGACAACCGACAGAGTTAAACCACCCGCATAACTTCAAAACCTTGTTATGATAGATGCTAGACAGTAGCTCATAGCATTTACCCACCGTCGAATATGGTTCATGTACGCCGAAGGGTCTGTTAAAAGTGCTTGCAAGAAGGGCAGGGTCTTGGATTCCAGAAGATTATGGTACGAAGGGATATTTTGGGCGCCGAACGCAGTGTTAAATAATCTTCGCTGGCGTCTTTGTTGTGCGTTATATCCCGTGAATGCCACCTAAAGCACTTCTAGAAGTTTATCATAAACATACAGCTTTATCGTACCATGTTCTGACAACCACATCTGATAAGGATAAGTGTTGAGTAATAAAATACAATATGACGCTCACAGTTCACCAGCCATAATTCGTCTCGGCTTATTGGAATACATGGATCCACGACGTTCAAGGAGTTCCACGGCCGCATTGCGTGTGTGAAGGAATCTAGACAAAGTTGAATATACTGAGCTAGCAGAGATCGCAAAGAGAAATACATCAACGTTCGACCAAAACCTGAGAGCGATGTGATTGGGCCTGGTTAAAACACCCACTCTAAGCAGAAGGCAGCAAAAAAACGCAAGGACTTGGACTTGCCGTATTCGATTGCCCACTGCCTTGCCGATACCCAGGGTTCTTTTCCGGGCATTCTCCAGAGGCTTCCGATGATAGGAAGTGATTTTGGACCAGGAGGCAGTATCCCCCTGCTACAAATCTTGTCCCTTATCTTCAGACACCAATAAATCGTGCATACCAAAGCAACTGTGTCGAAGGCAGTTATAATAAACGGCATTGCAACTCCACTGGTCATCCAGAACAATACCTGTGGCCCTTAAATACCAAATCCATGGGCATCCTTGATTCCAATCGGGTCGAAAAGAATCAAATGATTGACTGAAATATTTTCCGCAACACGGCCTGGGAGATGATTTGTTCTAAAACTATTATGATATGATCACGGATGTTCCTCTTTCGTTAAATAACTTACGTGAGACATGAGAATTCGTGCCATAATTAGTTTCATCAAGATTATGATCCCCAGGCCCTTTGATAACATGTGAAACTGAACACTTTCGTTGTGAGGTGTCTACCATTCGAGTTCTCACGACAAGGTCGGAAGGAAGGAAGGAAGTTAAATACACGTATGAACGCCAGGTCACGCGAGAGCACCCCGATACGGCATGTCGCTATATCATCATCTAGGGAACCTAGTTACTGTATGTATTCAAATACCTCAGTTTCTCTATATGTGCTACAAGATAATTGATGCCATACACCATCTAGTTACTCAAGCAAACTAACCTGAATGTTCCAGCTTCGTCAGTGCTTTACTACTGTAATACCGAGGACACTCTAGTGCACAGGTTGGGCTGGAGGGGCGCGTTAGCGCACCGGACCGCGAAGTGAGGAGCCGCCGGGTGGGCGGGAACTCGCTTCGAGGGTTTGTTGGAGTGTCTCGGCAAGTATACTGAAATTAGACAGCAGGACTACTGATACTGGTATGAAGACTTAATGCTGAAGCTAGAGGGGCGAGAAGTTTGGGAATTAAATTAGGGTATCATGACGAAATGCTACTAGTCTACCAATGATGTGACACAATGATACCGAACTCTAACAAGGGCGGGGGGGTGGGCGAGAAAGATTGAGAATATCGAAGGATGAGAGGCTGCACCGATTCGCTAGCCGTCGATGTGGTTGAAGTCAGAGGTGGCTAAAACAAGCCCCGTGTCGCTGCTGCTCAGCTGGACGCCGGGTGCCGGCAACTTCCGTTGTGGCACCCTTGCTCAAGGGCTGCGCACCAATAATTGTCATAGTACATCATCAGAACTGCGTAATGATTTCGAAGTCCAAGCCAAATAGAACCGCCAACAGAGTTATTATTATTATATGGTAAACATGGTTACCAGCACTACATAGATAGTGCCGTCGAAATCATTCTTACCTCCCAGTATTCCCGCGTTGCTACCAATGTCGCTCACTGGACGCTTTGCTCTTGTTACTGGTGCTGCTCAAGGCATAGGGAAGGAAATATTGTTCCGTTTGGCCAGTGACGGATTTCACGTAGCTCTAAATGATCTTGAAGCCAAGTCTGAACTCCTTGCAAGCCTCATTGTCGATCTTAATAGGAAATATCCTGATCTCAAATTCATTTCCTGTATTGGAGATGTTTCAGTTGAAGACGATGTTCGGCAAGTTTTTGAGAATGTGGAATTGACTTTTGGCGCTCTTGACGCTGTACGTTACTTTCAAACATGAATGCTCCACACTCACAGCAGACCTCAGATGGTTGCGAATGCCGCAGTCTGCAACGTGCAGTCTTTCCTTGATGGTATTTCTTGCCTTCTTTCCTGAAAAACCTGACTTAGCTCTCTCGTCTAGTCTCAATATCTGAGATCGAAAAGACATTTTCCGTCAATTTTTTCGGTGTTTTCTTCTGTTAATTTCCTCATCCTCCAAGTTTACTCTACACCTGTTCTTACATCGCGTAGGTTACCAATATGCGGCTAAACTGATGATCAAGACGGGGAGAAAAGGAAGGATCGTAGGTGCTTGTTCACTTGCAGGAAAGCAAGGTACGAGCGACAGTAGCCAAATATCTGATCTCATTAAGGCGCAGCCATACCTTCTCTGAGCATATACTCATCTTCAAAGTTTGCTATGCGAGGGTTAACACAGGCTGTTGGTGAGGCATCTCAATCTAGATCAATGGTAGCAATAGCGACAACGTCATCGTCCAGCCGCTGAGCTTGGCCAACACGGAATTACATGTAATGCCTATGCTCCAGGTAAACTTTCGTTGTAATGCTTTGTTTCTTCCACTCTCAGCTATCGTGATCGAAGGCTATATTATAACAGACATGAGTAAGTCGTCATCTTTTCTACTGCACAACTTTCAGCAATGACATTGCAGCGGCGGCTATTGCGGCGGAGAAGCCTGACCCAGAGTTACACAAGAGAAATGTAAAGTTATGTCTGTCTCTCGCCTCCGCGCCATCCTTATCACTTCTTAGGAGGCTGAGAAATCTGCGGTTAAGCGAAATGGCCAGCCTAGCGACATTGCGGCGGTTGTATCCTTCCTCGTATCCCCAGGATCAGAGTTTGTGACGGGTAAGTGTGAGATCTACCAATATATAGTGCACACTAACCGATAAATTAGGCCAAACGGTCAGGCAATTATTGTTTTAGCCGTTCACCCAGGTTGACAAAAATTCCAGATAGTGGTGGACGGAGGAAGATATTTTGACTGAAATTGACCATATAATGTCTATGTAAATCCACGCCGTAAAGGCAGTTACCGTCCGTGATGCTGTCCGGAAATTTCGACCACTAAGACTGGCAGGAGGACCCAGCAACGGAGAAGCGATAGAAATAATCCACAATGAGTGCATCTCCCAGCACAACTCATCGGATGCAAGGACAAACATCTCAAAGGACAGTTTGTCAATCGGGCAACACCTCTATGAGAGATAGACCAAAAAGAAACAAGGTCGGGTAACGGTAGATAGATGAGAAATTTCATCTTTTGTATATACACCTCACGAATCCCGCAGCTATCAATTATATGTGAAGGCATCTGCTACAGGAAGATTAAGAGCCGAGGTCGTCCAAAGTCATAGATATTGTACTTGACTGGAAGCCAGTCTTCTGACGGTCGTTTGATGAGAGCAATGTGACGTAGGTGCACAAGACCGAAGGCTGCGGGGGAAATTCCACCAGAAATACAGTATCCCATGCTATGTTTTTCGAAAGCTCAAGACCGGAAGAATAAAAGCATGCAGACCTACATATGCCCTTTTGGACCATTGTATTCCCCGGTTGCACAATTCAAGCAGTGTTGGTCTCAGGATGCTCAAAATAATTTTTAGATCAGAATTCATAGCAGAACTCCGTTGAGCGCTGATGAGAATGAGAAGATGGTATGTATCTTCTTCCCTAATACGAGCGCACCCTGAATTTTGTTCGGGTCAATATTCGATTCTTGTATAGTGATAGATGTGTTTTCGGCGAGATTCTAGTCTGATTAATCCAACAAGAAATTTGCGTGTGACTATGATGCGATCAGAATAATTGAACGGGAGCTTTGTAGCTTCTTCCGTTGCAGTGCTGGTTAAGTGTGGCCGAAAACTTGGCTCGGTTCGACTTCAGTACCATGACCGTGACCGTGCTGTTCTATGCTGTGACTGATCAATTGATGAAAGACTAGGCTTGGCGGGCATCAAAACACAACAGATGGCACCTACATATCATGATCCCAGACAAGAACGGACAAAGGTGAGACTTGGAATGTACCAATGGAGTGGTGTTAGCTGTTAGATTGTTGCCTGTGAGATACTACTATGTCCCATTATGCGTTCTTATCCCCGATATCCCGCTCTTGACAAGCACGATCATGGAGGATCACGGATAAGCTGGTACTTGCACACAGTGAGCTGGCGAGGTGAGGTGTGAGAGCTGTAATCAAATGAGTCTAACCTTACTGTTAATGTGTTATGAGGAGACACGTGACTGCTGATGTCCTCAGAAGAAAGGCTGAGGAGGACTCAACGCGAGTGGTGGCATGAGAAAAGCCAGCTGCCATGCCTAGAGGGAGTCCGAGACTCCAAAGGGTAAACCCCTGTGCCTGGGCGATCGATACCATGGTACCCCCCCCTCTCGGGATCCACCACCCCTTCGTGAAATTGGTTATATCTCAGCCTCTGCTTTTCCCGAGCAGCTCACTTTTGGCAGACTGAAACAATTTATGACTGCATACTCATCTGTGGTAGTTTTGTGTAATTATCTGTAGTACTTCATGAGATATGTTTTTTGGTTGTTGTCACGCTTGCCAGAACGATGCCGTGTCGGACCATCAAAAAATGATTTGGCACTAACTTCATTTGTGCAAATTGCATCATAGGTGGTGGAGTATGGCTAGGTAAGTATTTTTTCGTCAACCATTCGCGCCTCACAAGGCATCAAATTGTTGAAAGTTGTGCGCTCATGGAGATCCAGAAGAATGTGAGCCTCAAATACAAAAAGTAGCTGAAGCCATGAACACGGGCATTCGCAAGATAGCCTCGGCTGCAGCCTGTTCGCGAGTTGGAGGTAGGTCGAAATAAGCTCTCAAATCAACTTCATCCAGGACACCTTTTCTTGTGTCTGACCTGACACTTTGCGATTGCTCCTGTGGTTGAGACTTCAATGAGCAAATGCCAACGAACAGCTTTTTACACCAGCTGCTGAAAGCCCATACTATGGCAACACAAAGTACATCAAGGAACGGTAGATAGGTCAATAGTCCTCCTCAGTATACTTAATAGTAGATCATCTAATACATCAACGACGTTCACCAGCATACAATTCATGCATATTCACGGTCCATCAAGCATTTTGTCACTCATCATGTTGTTTCGCTACCAGCCAATTCAATCATCAGTCGGCTTCAATCGGCTTCCTGTGACCGATGTGTGACTCACGAAGGGATGGTGGATCCCAAGAGGGGTACCATGGTATGGCCGACTGAAGAGTCCAAAGAGTGGCTGTACCATATCACTGGAGAGTAGGTGGGAGCGAAAAAATGCGAGGAAAGTGCTTATGCACGTGGTCCGAGCAAAAAGGGAAAAAAACTTTTTGCACACCTGCAAAGTCCTGAATGGGTGTTTGCGAGTGTATAGGGCAGAAGCGCCAGGCAAACTGTGTGCTCCGACCACTTTTGTTCTGATGAGGAAACAAGTTTCCTCATCTCCTAACGAACAATATCCTGAGACCCCACTTCCATCAAACCCTCATACAGATCGCATGCGGTTATCTTCCTTCCGTGTGGACAATGCAGATAGTGGGAGATCATATTAGGACCAGTTTGTATCAGTGTCCTTGGGAAACCAGTCTTGTTTGTAATAAATCAGCTCTGAGCGCCAACCCTCTTACTAGGAAAACTCTACCCTGTTATCTCCATCATAGTCTCTTTAGACCTCCAGCTCCGGACGAGAAGAATGAACATCGGCGAGACTTGAAATGCCTCCGAAGGAGTGGTGTCAGTTGTTCGAGCGTTACTCGGTTCTTTTAATAACTGTGGGATTAAACCACATCCTTATCTCCGCTATCAAATCAGAGCCTCAGGCAAAGCAAAGGCGCCCGAGCTCTCACCTCATCAACCGCTTATACATAAGTCACCGAGTCGTTCCCTTTCCATGGGAATTATCTTGGATCTGATTGTGACCGTTCTACAAAAGCAGCAAAATCACTTTCTCCTGAGTCCTGCAAGAAATCGTCTAGTGCTTTTCTCCATGCCTGAAAGCTCTCCCCTCCCTGCAATTCCTTGGAGTATCTATAGCTCTACGCTGACTTTTGCCATCTCTATTGCAGTAATATCCTACATCACTATGCGCCGTAAAGTTCTTCCGGGAGTTCCTATCCCGGTATGTTCCTTAGTTTGGCATGGTACTTTGACGAACGATGATTTTTAGCCTTCGCCATCTGTCTTATGGGGTCATGAACGTACTATATTCCAGTGGCCTATTGGTAGCTGGTATGGCGAATGGTTTGATTCCATTGGTCCAACATATCGAATCAAAGCAGCGGGTATAGACAAGGATATTTTGGTGACTGTTGATCCTTATGCCATTCATCAAATGTATACCAAGAATCCATACAATTATCAACACTCTTCGGCTTTTCGTAAGCTAATCAGCCGTATTCTGGGAAGAGGTCTGGTCAGTTCTGCAAACTCTCAGCTAGCGTATCTCCCTCTGACATGGTATCAGGTCTGGGTTGAAGGTCAAGACGACCATCGTAGGATGCGCTCCTTGGTTGCTACTGCATTTAATCAGGACCGAATCCGCGCTTTTTTGCCGCATATCTGGGACACTGCTGGCAGGTTAAAAGACAGTTTGGAAAAGCATATTTCCCACCGTTCTGGACTAAATTCGTCTATGGCTATCATCGATCTTACCCATTGGACCGAGTTGACGACCTTGGATGTTATTGGCAAGGTCGCGCTTGGTTTTGATTTTCAGTTTGGTAGGACCCCTGAGGCCAAAGCTATTGTTAAGTCTTGGAGAGACCAAGTTCGATTTGGGATGCATCATTCAGCATTCTATGCTACGGTAAGCGTCCTTCAACTGCCTTTTTTTCTTTTGCTGAAAAGCATTTTCACAGGTCCTCCTTCGAACCATGCCCTGGCTTACCTCTCTTCCTGTTACCTTCATGAAGACGCAAGGGTAGTGAACTCACATATAGACTTAATCAAACATTGACATCTTTGTTCAGTGACATAAAGGCTACTGTTTCGCGTCTTGCTCGAAAGCTCCTCGACACTGCTCCTGGTTCTCTGGAATGGAACCGTGATCTATTCTCCATACTCTGTATGTACTCGGCTACTTCTTAGCGCCTCAGTATCAGTGATAGAGAACCAGTTACTGCTTACAAAAATCAGGGCACTGGCCATGATATATCTGCTCAGGAAGCTATTGAACATATAAGGCTGGCTCTGTTCAACTACTCCCATGCACGTATGACTTAATTTTCCACAGTACCTTTACCATGGTTGGCCATGAGACTATCTCCGGAGTTCTAGCATTCACCTTGCATGCTCTTTCCCGCGATGTGACTGCACAAGTGCGCCTTCGTGATGAGCTTCTCGCTCATCCCAGCGAATTGGCATTTGAAAGCTTGTGGTATGGACAGACCCTTCCATACCTTGATGCTGTTGTACGTGAAGGGTACGAGGCGATTTCATTGGCTTCCATGACATTTCTGATGTCATTGCACTAGTCTTCGCTTATTCCCCGTGGCAGGTTATACAGAAAAAGTCTGCCAGTCTTCTGACATTCTCCCGCTACGATTTCCAGTTCGATCTGCCGATGGAGTGTCAACCATTACTGAGATACCAGTAACCAAGGGACAAGTTATACACATACCATTAGTCTGCATAGACCAGCTTACCCAGGTCTGGGGGCCAACAGCTCATGAGTTTAGCCCAGAACGATGGTTTGATCCTTTGAAACTCCCAAACGCCGATCAACGAACCCATGGCTGGTCCCAGCTGTATGCATTTAGTGAGGGACCACGGATGTGCATAGGCTATCGGCTAGGTAAGTAAACATAGCTATGCATGAAATTAAGAAGATTAAATTAGAGCCAGCATTAGTGGAGCTGAAAATTTTCCTAATCACTATGGTCCGACATTTTGAACTCCGTGACACCGGCATCCAAGTTTCAGCCAAATTTTCGGCAACAATGCAGCCATATGTTGTTGGTCAGGAAAGTAAAGGTGCTCAGCTGCCAGTAAAAATTCGACCAGTTTGATCTAGCACCTGATTGTCAAGTTGATATTGAGACTTGTCAAACGAGCAACTGGAGTGGTTTGCTGATGGAATCCCGGAGATCCTTTATTTAATTTACATTTCTCTCTATGATTTGCTGATTTATCTCTTGTAACCTTTGCAGTGTACAATTTCACTCCTGTTGTGACCTATAAGGTGACACACTCAGTCTGGTATCATTAGACAGCTACCTGCATCAGGCAAAATGTTTTTTCCTTATTTTACACAATAAGCTTTAAAAAAGGGTGAATAAGTTGTTGATTTAGAAAATTTGGACAATAAGGGAAATCACAAGTGGGTCTGGATTATTTGGTCCTTATTCAAGGTGATTCAGACACAATATGAGCATGCTATCAATAGTGAAAGGTTATGTTATTATTATAACCTGCTTGATTTGAACCCCTGCCTTCTCACAGATCTGAAGTTCTGAAATGTTAACACCACAACCATGCAACCAACTACACGTGAAGTATGTCTGTAGCTATAAATAGATTCAAGTGTCTAAGCGTCATAGGGTGAAATCACAAGATAGTTCATAACATCCAATCACCTTGTCATTACCAAGTCCTATGCTAGTTCCGAAATTTGGGATCTTGAGACTTTG
>KQ962116.1:0-11777 GCA_001563735.1 Leucoagaricus sp. SymC.cos | reverse complement strand
AAAAAAAAAAAAAAAAAAAGACTTGATACACAATGAGGAGGTATGAGATGATCTGTAAAGTGCCAGAGGTGAAGATTCAGTAAAGCTCACCCAGAGATATAAAACAAATTACTTGCCTAGATATAAGGTTGGCTTCCAGCAAGAAAGATATAAGCAGAGACTGTAGAGATACCTTTGATGCTGACTAGTTGGAAGGTAATAGTTTCTGCAGTCAACCACAAAGATGTTAAGGTGAAATATTCAACAAGGATAGCAATAATAGTTGTATATTGACTTTTGAGGCTAGATTTGCCTGTGTGGTAGCTCTTTGAGTTCAGAGGCTGAAGTATAAGATACTGGGAACACACACCCATTAGTTTGTTTTGTTGTTTACAAACTATCACAATATGCACAATAATGGAGAACATGACAAAAAGATCAACTGCTACATGAAGGCTTTCACCAGCTGTGAAGAATCCTTCAGAAGGTGCAGGTTTTCCCATTCCAGCCAGGACGATAGTGAAAAGCACAATCACTAGGGGAGAAAATAGTAAGAAAACATGGACCAGACACTTGGAGTGTAGAGAAGTGTGTATTTACCTATATAGGTGAGAGATGCCAGAATAGGCAGGACTGCAACAAAGATTGCATATTCTAATGAAGCAAAGACAACCCAGAGTTGCCATATCTGGCAGTGAAAGCAGTTAGTAGCAAGTTGGAAGACATCACAAGATGTAACCAACCTGTATTCTGAATGATAAACAATCAAATAAGAGCCCTAGAGAAAAGTCACTGAGAGAAACTGGCTGGTGCTGGAAGACCTGATCATATATACCCACCATCTTTGGGATCATCAGCATGATTGATGAATTATTCTTGTATGCCTCATGTGTCCACTGCAAGGTTTATTAGCCCAATAGCCATCACAAGGGATGTGTGCATTAGAGTGAAAATAGTTTGTTGACAGTGGTCCAGATCTCTAAGTTGGAAGTACAAAGAATGAGTGCAGAGGCAGAGGAGTGTGAATACAACACTGTACAAGATTCCATTTACCATCATGAGGGTGATTAGTTCAATATCATTGAGCCAAATGAAGCAGGCATGCTTGCATTGTGTTAAACAAGGGGTATTGGATAGCCCTACCCTCAAGCAAACATACTGTTTTTATTCATAACAGAAACAACCAGTAATCATCAAGGGAGCTGATACTATTTTGGTAACATCTGATCATTGTGACCATAAAGAATCAGTTAATCAAGGAAGCTGATACTGGTTAGCCACAGACCCACAATTGGCATGATGGTGGTGTATCCAGAAGTCCTGTCTATGACAATGCAGCAGTTGACATGAAATGCCATCTGTAGCTTGCAATTGCACTAATTGAATGAGAATATATGCCCCAGTCATTGTTGATCACATTTTACTCAAGAGTAAATTGAGAATACTTCAACTGGTCAATTACATGAACTTGGTATCTTGGAAGATATTATACAGGTCTGTACAGTTTTTGGAAATGCACCATGGGCTGAAAATACCTTCCAACATTTGATTGACATCCTTCTGACAACTCCAAAAATTTAGGGGAAGATGTGGTATCAAACAAAGAGTATCAAAAATCCCAAGAGCAAGTGGAGGCTGTCATTTTATCACCTGCATACATGGATTGCAAGTTATTGCAAGGCCTCAGTATATTTTATTCAGAGAGAAGGTCAATGAGCTCATAATGAAAAAGATTTCTCAAGCTTGTGGGAGCTGGGAAGTTAAAATAGGTACAAAGAACAGGTCTACCAGTAAAGACATGAGAAGGAGATTAACAATCATCAATTATCGGTGCATCATGCATCATCAAACATATTTGGCCTCAAGGTTCTGTGAATAAGTCAACTATCCATTGATAGTAGCTCTGAAATTTGAGATACTACCCATGTTGAGGAAGCGATTGAACTGATGAAGTGTGAATTGACACAGCAACAGAAAGGGAAGAACTAGTATTGAGTATTGAGAAGAGAAGAATTAGACAGCGTGGATGCATGCAGAAAATCAAGAGCGGAAGGACAAGTGAGTACAAAAGTGGCAAAGCTGAAGCCCTGAGAAGCAGCGATGAGACCAATATTGATGAGCAAATGAAACATTGGCACATCAGAGCAAAAAAGCAGCCCTTCCAGACCATGGCACTGAGAAAAGAACAAGGAATACCAGGATTGGTTGATATGCTTTAATCTATGCTCACCAGTTGCTAATGTAGATATGCCACAGCAACATTGGCACATACCAGATGTGGGCCACTGTAAGAACATTGGAGATTCATTGAAACAGAGACACTGCATCTGGAGAATTTGTCCGAAGTGAGAGATTGGGGAGAGAACTGCTGAGCTGCATTTTCCAGAAAAATTGCAGAGAGCTACAGGAATGATGACTGGATCCTGGTCCATGTCAGAGCCTGGTGCTACCTCCATACAAGGAGCCTGCCACCAGTGACATTATTGAGTGCATGTGGCAGTGTAACAACAGAGCCTACTTATCTGAAATATGAAGTCACTCAAATCCTTTTCTTGCTAAGGAGACCATTGCACTTTGAGTATCCAGTATGTAGAGAGGAAGAATCCCTTTTCTCCTAGCCTCAGGGAACTAATTGATGCTTGTCTCACATGCAAAGAATACCATCATCACCTGCTATCCCTCCACATTGATGTTTAAGCTTCCTATCCTCCACATTCTTGTAGTCTCATGCCCTTGAGAAAAAATAACTCTATTCACTCTCTGAAGTATTGGAGTCTACCCCAAGCTTTCTTATTATTGTCCCATTGCCGTCACGCAAGCCCACAGGAGTCGGGATACTCCCCTCAATGATGCACTTGTGTACTTCTTCAACACAATTTACTTGACAGGTCTGCATGACCATTTCCACTAGCAAGACTCTGGACTGACACGTGCTGGTAACATGGTCCTCTAAGCATGCCTAGACTGAGTTTGGCATCCTAGACATCTCTCTTAGGGCTTTTGGTGAGTGATACTTCTCTGCTCTGTTTTGCATGTTGGAAAACCTTGTGATGCAATCAACAGATAGATGTGAGGTCACTTTCCATATGGTACTTCGATGCCCAGCTCAATAGTCTCGAGCCATGGCTCTCTTGAAGATCTTGCCACAGACATTGAGTGATCTTCCTATCAGAGACAATACTAGGAGCTTTCTCAAGTGCATCGTGTTGATCTTAAACTGTACACAGTATTGCTTGGATGAAGCAGAGGTTGGTATTGGAGAAGTCAGGTTTCTTTCATGCCTCCTCTCTTTCTTCCTATACTAATCGGTCGAGAATCGTATTTTTCGAGGCATTACACTACACGACTGGGACCCCCAAGTCTCTGTCAATCAATTAGAGGCGCTATACCTCATGTGCTTGACCTAGGGTCCCCAGCCATAGATACGCTGAATGTTGATATTTAGTTACTCTGAGGGTCTGTCACCAACCAGCAAGTCATTGTTTCATTGTCACTCTTTCACTTGTGTTTTAACTTCGGTCGGTTGATATAGGCTTGGTATCGACATGCGTCAGCTAGCTATCCAGATGTTTGCTTGCTTCACACATTTTGAGTCCTGCTCAGCACCAGCGCATATTCTATGTGTATGATTCAGCTTCCACCTCGAGCCTTTGGCGTGGGCTGTTTTGTGATGGGCGCTCAACAACATCACTGTTTTTTTTCTCCACTCCATCTTCTAGGGCCATGGTCCTAGCTCCTCAGTGGTAAAACATGTTAATGAACACATTTCTGCCACAACATTATTGGGTAATCTGACAAGTGCAAACATAGTGGCCAACAGAACTTGATATGACCAATGTTCAATTCCCTACTTTATGGGTTTCAGAGAGTACCTGCTTCTTTTGCTATGAATATCCACTGTAATCAATTATTTGGTATATGCATACATTCAGAATTTCTGGGAAGACTACTGATCATCAGCAATACAGGAAAGTGACCTTGTCAACTCTTCCAACATTTGTGCATATATGCTGGAAAATTGAACATCATTATCATTGATCCAGCAATGCAGACATTGCCAATTTGCAGCTTTTTTTTTTTTTAAACTCAAAAATTTATAACACGGTGCACGATAGCAGTCCACACCTGGGTTATAGATGCCCAGGAACTGTTATAGATATACATGCAGCTGTACAATACTAACTAGATCAGCAAACAGAAAATCTGAAAAAGCCTACATATGGTACAACATCAACGCTTTGCCCCTCCAGCCAAAGCCAAACAGCACTACTAGATGGAATCGAGAGAGAAGGGATCAGCGATTACACTGATGCCAGAAAGCTCCCCTATCCCAATGCTCATCCTCCTACCTCTGAGAAATCACACCTGATGCAGCCATCTGCTCCTGCCAGTTGTGATTAGTGCATTGTGCCAACCACTCCTGGTCGAAACAGTGCTGCCAGTACAGGCACCTTCGGTCGCTTGCACTGTGATCCCCACTACAGTTCACACAGCGGGTAGTGTGAGGGCATGGAGCTCCCTCCATAGTAGCCAGCACAGGGGGGTTGGCCATGGGGTTACCATGACAACAACTGGCGAGAGAGCGATGGTTGGCCTCAGAATGAGGTCCAGCACACTGCAGGCAATGAGGTGCCTGAGACTTGCAGGCATGAGTAGAGTGGCCCCAGCACCAGCAGCGCTGGCACACAGAGATACTGGCATAGGACTGGGCAGGCTGCACAGGACATGAGGCCAGGCCAAACTGAAAAGAGGAGTTAATCAAGTGCTTGGCAACAGCACCCGACTGGGAGTCAATGACATCAAACCAGACTGTAGCCAAGTCTGCATGCCAGGAATTCCGCATAACTCGAGGAGAGTTAGCAAGAACAAAAGAGGAGGCCATGTGAGAACACTTCATGACCTCCCTGACATAGCCCAAATCAATAAAGTCCTTAGACCTGGGGTGGAAGTAGGGGACATCCACAATCTTAAGATAAGACCAGGAAGTGGGGAGAGCAGCTTGAACCTCGTGGCCCAAGTGCTGATGGATAGTGGCAGTGACCACCTGAATCTCCTCAGGCAATGCAACTTGTGAAGTAAGGAGGGAAATCCCCCCATAAGCGGCAACACAAGAATCAACCCTAAGGTCAACCTTGGCCAAAGACCGGTTGGCAACACCAACCAAGGATGGAAAGGAGGAGGCGGCAGGGACCAGCTCACACTTGACGAGAACTTGATGCCGGGAAGGGCCAGCAACAGTAGTCTTGAGCTTCCTGCACGAAGGCAGAGGTGGAACAGAGGCCTGATCCATCACGATGATGCAATCAGATGGAAGATCAGGCATAGTCTTGGCCAGGTTGACCAAGGCCATGACGTCACAGACAGTATTGGCATATGACCGCTTGGGGGCAGGAGCCAAGGAGGGGATAGGGCACTTCAGAGACCTGGGTGGCCTGGGAGGAGCTTGAGGGTGGGGAGCCGAAGGACGAGCAGTGGCCTCTGATGGAGGGGCATGCATGGAAGAGAGGGGAGGAGGTGCTGGATTAGCTGACTCAGCTGACCCATGGATCTGGGGGCCCAGAGGTGGCCAGGGGACAAGCAACTCAAGCACCCCCTTCAGACTGGAGGAGGGACCAGCACCACCAGATCAGAAGAAGGGGAGCTCATGCCACCCCTTGGAAACGAAACCACTCACAAGCTGACTGAGCTTAAGAGTGATATGGGCTCTATCATCCCCAACTGCCCAGGGCTTGTCACCCCACAAGTTGAGTGCCACAGAGATGTCATTGAGGGCTCCCATGAGGTTGTGAGAGTTGTCAGTGGTAGGAATGTCCTTACCAGGGGGAACCCCTGAAGGACTGTGAGATGGATGAGGAGCAGGGGTAGGAGTGAAAACCAGCCCCAGCTCTGCACCAGTGGAAACCTTATAGGAGGCAGGGGTAAGAGTACCCTCCGGAGTCTGAATAGGAGCACAAGGGGCCGCCCTTGGTGCATGGGGAGTAAGGCCTGCATGAGAGGTCTTACAGTAAGCATGCTTGCCCAGTTGAGGGGCTGAAGGTGTGAGGGATTTGGGCTCAGAAGGAGCGGGCATAAAGGGCGACAACATCCAAGTGTCGCTTGCACTGGCAGTGAAAACTTCCTCATAACCAGCATCTCCAGCCCAGGAGAGATGCGAAGGGCCAGGCTGACTACCACTGGGATCATCAGACATAGCATGCAAAATGTATTACAAAAATCAAATAAATTACTAGTGATGGTACGTGGGAAAGGAGGGCCTGCCAATTTGCAGCTTGATCTCACCCTTTTGTGATAGCATTGTCGACAAGTTGACTGAACTTGGAGAGTGTGAGTACATAGGCCATGAGGGGATCACATTAGATTTGGGGATGATGGCAGCATGTCAATAGCAGATGGCCATTCCTGACACAAGTAAGGTAGATCACCGGCATCTCTGACCATTTTATACCTGAGCAGTTGGATCATGGTTGAGTCGACCTCACTAAAACATACATACCCATACATGCTTCTTGGGAACGGTGCTCGAACAGTTTTGTTCATTCCTTTGGAACAGTGGAAGGGGCTTGAGAGGGGTTATAATTATCCATTCAGTCCAGATACATCAGCCTATTCACTCAATATGCTAGAAGAGCTTTAATGATTGAAATGGGAACTTTGTGGAAAGGCATGTATCAACATGAAGGTGAGTGCTTATAGGTTGGCCTTGGTATAAAATCTGGAAGTTGTGGCCCTCAACAGACATGACAGCAAGCCTTTGGGATCACCACTCAGGCATACCAATGATATATATTTGTGGTTGCCATTCATGATTCATTCAATTCCTGTCTCTTAGACCTTTTGATTGTAGTGTTCTGCTAATTTATTAGTAGGTTGATTTAAATCCTTCTCATTCTAGAAATCTCATTAAACATACATGTTGTTACTTTCATTAGCATGAAAAATAGGACAATGTCATGGTTAAGTGACAGAAGTTGTGGGAGAAGCTGGGCAAGCATCCAGCTTGCACTGAGATGGTCTCAAAATCAGATTACAATGCAATAGGAAGCAGACATAGACCCACCTGAAGTTGGTCAAGGAGCTCTTCCACTCGAGTCAAGTTGATCTTCAGGTTTGATCGGAGTCTCAGGATCTTGGCGCCAGGTATGGTTTTTGCTGCTGGACGATCATCCCACATCTTCAAGTCTATGACCAACTCCTTTATGGTTGACACATAAGGTCAGTTTTTGGGCTCAGGTGTACAGCATTCCATGATCAAGCTCCATGCTTGATCGTCAATGGTATCCCAGTCCTGGTCGAAATTGTCATCCCAATTATCTTTCTCGATGCTGTCAGTGGTGGTGCCAGGATGTGTTGGAGGTTCTTTACAGCTCAAAGCGGTGATAATTTGTACTTTGTATTCATATTCATAATATGGCTCCTTATGCGAGAGAACCTGTGGAGATGGGTAAGTAAGTACGTGATGCTTGGCAAGGTGAAAGGGAATACCTCATAGAACAGGCAACCAACTGACCAGGTGTCAAATTCCTTTGAAGGCTTCTTGTTTCCCAGGATCATCTCAGGAGCTGAAAAACAGAGGGTAGTTGCAGAAAGAGTGCTGGAGGCAGCAGTAGCTCTAGTAGTATGAGAAGCACCAAAGTCAGTGATCAGGCCGTAACCTTCGTCAGAGATTAGAACATTTTGCTACAAGTGGACAATATATATCAGAATTCAAATGTCTGGCAGTAGCATCAGGGAATGTATGCCTTTCAGGTCACCATGTACAATGCCCAATCTGAGTAGGTAATGCAATCCATGGACAACATTGGAGATCTTAGGGTAGATGAGTTATTTTGGGCAGCTTGAAAGACAGATAATTGCTTACCAAAGACGGGGCTTCTGAGAGAGGCATGGAGCATAGTCATGCAAGTTTCTGTTCTTGAATGGTGAGACTGGGCAGGTCTGCAGAGAATCCATGGCACCTTGCACAAACACTCTATAGAACTGGAAAATGTTTGAATGTTTGAATGTGCCCATAAATCAGCTCCATTATCCATGGCTATGATAGTGCATAGTCATGGCATGAAGGATTGTAAGATAAACTTGAAAGCTTATGGTCAGAGCACCAGGATCAAGGTGCTTCATCACCTTGACGCACATGCTCATATCGACTCCTTGATGAATGGTGCCAAATCCACCTTCTGTGATGGGCTTCAGACAGTACTCGACACCTTGAGTTCATAGTGTTGAGAGAAGATATGTGTCACAGAAGTAATTCTTGAAAGTATGGCTAGCACACAGTTTTGCTTGTCAGGGACAGAGAGATGATCTTTGGACAACTAAACAAATGGCGTGAAGTTAATCATTACAGTAGGTGAAAAGCCTGGTTTAAGAAGTCAACGATGGCATGGGCATCATCAGACTCCAACTCTATCACCATTTCTGTGATGTCCTTTGTGTGGTGTTGGATAAGCTTTATTAGTAGTTTTTGTAAGAGCTCAACCTAGTGGAAACATAGTGTTTGCATTATTTCTTATGCCCCTATATAACAAAGCGTGAAATGACTTGCCTAAATCTTGCCCAAAGCACTCTTGGCTTGATCCAAGTCAATCTCTGGACATGATCTCAATGCCAGGACTTCAGGACCAACTAGAGGTTTTGCTACAGGCTGTCCTCTATGCCAGGGCTGGCAACCATTTCTTGAATTTGTGAGACATTGGGCTGATTGTCAGGATTTTGCATGCAGCATTTTGTGATCAGATCCCAAGCCTTATCATCAATCTCATCAATATTGTTGAGCGATCAGTTTCTGATCAGCTGAAAGCACACATGATTCCCTTATAAGGATGGCTGGCTAAGCAAGACTAGGGCTATGAGGGGATCACATCAGATTTGGAGGCAGCAGCGGGCGAGTAACATTTGTTATTTGAGCTCCACATATTTTTCTCATGGTCCAATCCCTTACATTGACCTAGTCCCTACAGTGTGTTCGAAATTTCTATACTATCCCAAAAAACTTGTGATCATGTTTGAAGATTCATACTCAGGATTTGAGATGCATTTCTGTTGTAACATTGATATCAGGTTTTAAGTCTCACAAGAAATCCCTGCCAAGCCTTAACCTTTCGAACAGAATCATCAAATTCATTGCTCGCTGACAATACAAAGAGTGCTGATCAATTGATTGCTTTTGGAACGATCAGTGTGAGTGAGAAAAATATATTTAGGGCCAGTTTTGGTGACATCAATGTGCCCTTGCCATGATCCTTTCTTTCCCAGCCACCCTCATCATTGTGCTGGCCCTTACACTTGTTGCAGATTCTACTGCCTCTTTCTCCTGTCTGGTATTTCTTCAAGTCATCGACATAGTCTTGCTGTTCACCAGTCAGTTTGAGTCCTTAGGTCGCCTCCCATCCTCTACACATTTGGCTGGACCAACTTCTGCTCAGTGCCAGCACGTCTTCTATGTGCATGCCTCCTCCAGCTTACACTCTGTTGTGCCAGTCAGCCATTGGTCTGACCTGTTTGATGACAGGTGTTTGACAGGTCTTGGTCACATTGCCATTTATCATCTTCGTTCTCTCCTTCTCTATTCATCATGGCCTCAACTCCAAGTCCTGTTTGATGCCAATGTGTTGATTGACACATTTTTTAGACGGTTGCAATCTTCACTGCATGTTTGCATGCAGTGCAAGACTGTCTGTTGAGCGGTACTTGACAGGTCTTGGGTTATGTCAATGATCCCAAAGTTTCACGTTTTCTATCGTTTTGCGAGTCTAATCCTGCTCAATGCCACTGTGTTGTTTGATGTGGTTCTCTACTCTGATTGTGATATCTGTGTGGTGGGCAACTGCCACAGTAGCATGGTCATGAGTGGCATTTGACAGGTTTTGATGTTTGCTTGTGTATGATACCCTTTACACATACCTCTTCAGAGTTTCAAAGCTTCATTATAGGTTACCCTGAGTGTTTTTCGGTGTCTGATAGGTCTTGGGACAACAGAAATCACATCATTTTCGTTTCTTCTGTGTTCCTAATACACATATATATTCATAAATTGCTGTTTGTTGTTGGCTTGTCTGGAGCTTTCAATGGTGCAGAATAGTTCAGGGAATCAGCAGTTAAATGTTGAAGTTTAGGCTTACCTCTTTATATGAAATAAATGTTCTTGCATGCACCCAGACTCGACATTCACTGAATCATCCTCATTCACATTAAGCCAAATGACCCGGTTTACTTCTTGGCGGGGCTTTCGCAATAGACCCCAGACAACATGAAAAGGTACAAGCACATAGGCTTGTTACTGTGATCTCTATGCCTGAACCAGTCATCTTCCTCTATGAAATGGCCACTGTGTATTAGGTCATGTGAAACAATCCAAGTTGTTCTGACCTCTACTATCTCGCGCCCTGGTTCTCAGCTCCTAACAACATGTCCAACCTTGCACAAGTAAATCATAGTGTATATTCATGTCTCAGAAAGTATAGAGTAAGCATAGCCAAAAGAGCAGAGAATGAATTCGGGACTAGATGCAGAAAACCAGAAGGATGGCATTTGAACGAATGAATATTTGTGTTGCATTTTCCCCTTGATATCTCGCTGATTGTAATTAAGTATGGTGTGTGCCCCTTGTGTGATTGTTTGCAACTTGTTGGCTTCTTCTCAGGGCCTTTCTCCCATACTCTGCCTGTAGTGACTCAATACACGATGAGGAGGTAGGAGATGATCTATAAATATCAAACTGAAGGAATTATCTGACGGCGAGAGGGTGATTTCTTCCATACCTAAACCTTCATTCAAAACCAAGTAAGAGAGGTGTTGGGGCGATGAGAACAGAAGAAACAGGGAGTATGAGAGGAAGTAAAATGTAGATCTTACAGATTTTGTTGTTGTTCTGTTCGATACTGACTATATACTTGGACTTTAACACCCACTTAGAGAGTTGGAGGAGCTTAAATGCCTTCCTAGCTCATACCACCCCATGCGCAGATTAATCATCAGAGAAAGGGGTGTGAGGCACAGAAAAATGCCAAGTTGGTTGGTCCTTGTGATGCTGAAGAGATGTGGAAGTCACCCAGTGACGTTCAACATCTGAAGCTGGAGCACTGAGGTGTTGGCCATCTGTGTTAACCGAATAAGCAAATCCTGTTGATTTTATGTATTTGGCTACTCTCAAAGCTATACCGAGAACTTAGTGACCCATGGGCCAGTGGATTCTTGCTGTACAAATAGTGATACTGAATGTTTCCTGATCATCTATATCTTCATTTGTCTCGCTATCACAACTTGTGTGGAGTTTCCACTTTTGATTATGATGGATGTCACCTTTAACCGTCCGCTTTTTTACCTTTGAGTACTCACTAACACAGCATGGTCTACAGACTCACAAGAGAAATGTGAGTGAGTGTAAAATACTGGTAATTGAGCATAAGGACAATAAAGTGTATCTGGCCCCATTGACAATCTTTTTTTTTTTTTTTTTTTTAAATCAACTTTATTTAACGTGGTGCTCGAGCGCAGTCCACGTCCTAGCTAGTTACAAACTAACTAAGAAAATTCAAACCAAAGAAATTTAATTATATACGGGGGGTCAGAAACATGTAGCACTGACATTACCAAAAATCCTCTTCATCGCAACAAGATGTGCCAAGGCCCTGTGATCAGTGAAACACCAAAAACAATTACTTCTCAGCATGTTGTCTCGAAAACCAGTCAGCGTCAAAATGATGACGCCAATACTTGCATTTGCGATTGTTCGTCGCATGTTTGCACCCCATTGACAATCAACAGGCTGATAAGCCAGAGAGCATTGAGCAGAAATAGAC
>KQ962115.1:12863-24671 GCA_001563735.1 Leucoagaricus sp. SymC.cos | reverse complement strand
ACTGGTCAAGTTATAGAATACTCCTGAAGTTTCTTAATTTCCTAGCAGATATCTTTCTGTACTCTAAGTTGGTTTCTGTGAACTGAAGGTAATCCTTTATATCACTCAAAAATACTAGATTGCAGATGTCACAACCCTATAGCACCTGGAGGCATGGATTCCCTTGCCTTTCCTTTGCTACAGGGCTTTTTTTATATTGTTTTCATAGATACAGAAAAGGAAAGTACTTGGAAGACTATTAGTATTACAAATATCTATTAGAGTACAAATATGACAAATATATAATTGGAAAATGGTATAGGTAGTCTCTATTGTGTGTTGCCAAGCAGACAATCTGGATGGATAAGAAGTTTTCCTGAGTGCTCATAGGTATAGCTAGAGAGCTACAGATAGTTTTTTTTTTATAAGCTCAAATATTCCTTTATCTATGATTTTTCTATAGAGTGTTCAGTCAGCTTCGTAGTATCATACTGCCTTCAATATAGTTTCTTATCAAGCAGCAGCTTGGCTGACACACTTCCCATAGCTAGATTGCACAGATAGGATAGTAACTTCCTTGAGTGTGGCACTTTGTACCCTGGACCTTCTGATCTAGGTTGAGACCCTTTCTTGGCTATTTTTAGCCCAGTTGGAATTATCCTTGGCATAAAACTCCTCTAACTTCCTAAAACAGCTCTATGGTAATGGTGGTGTTACAAGATCAAGGGTTTGAATCTCTGCTCAGTACATGGTAGTAGGCAGCTGTACTGGGTGGCCAGTCTCACCTGCCATGCTGGTTGACCTAAGTACCTCTTGTATTGTAGCTATATATGTAGCTATACCATTATAGTAGTCTCATAGTAGTTCCTTAGAGACTTAGCATTAGTTTCTTATTTAATACTAAGTGTATATTTGTGAAGATCGAGTAAATTTACATTTATTCTTGATTTATGCATTATATCTCCCCCTTACCCAACTTTGGCTGTCCTCAGCCTTTTGGTGGGTATGCTCTAGAATATTCTCAATGTTTTCTGAGCTACTAAAGCCTCATATTATATGGTCCTTAATAATTGGCCTCATACAAAGTTTACTTTTGATTGCAGTTCTCATGTGTGGCACACTTTTGCAAATCTCTAGTAAATCATGCATCCTAATTCTTTCACTTTCTAGCTTTCCTGACTCATCATTGTAGGTATAAGCAATTGAAAAGGAGGCTCACTTCCTTGTCTGGCTTCAATGTTCTCATGAGGCAGATTCTGCCAATCATATGTCATGCTGACTGCCATAATTGAGCTTCAATTTATGTTCTTTTGGTGCCATCACTTTTTAGATGCATGAGAAATTCTGCAGAGATCAGATACTTAAGGGTAGACTTAGTAGCCTTTTTGTGCAAGTTCCCAACCTTTGTTCCCCTACTTTGTCTATTTCATTAGCTGCTTTCTATCACAGCTATGGCCCATAAGTCATTTATCTTATTATTCTTTCATATTATTGTGATGTTGACTTTCTTATTAGCAGGTTCTTGTTCCTGTGCTAAGGAGACAGATACTTCAGTCAAGTTGGAGGAGAGCAGCTCATGCTCATTCTCAAGCACAGAGAAGCCTTTGACTCCAAAGCTATTGAAGAAGAAGAAGAAGACTATGTCAAGTGTGCTTGCTCTTCATAAGTTGTTTCATCTCTGCCTTCCTTGCTATTCCTGTGTACTGACATTTGTTGTCTTATCTTTGACAGCT
Source organism: Leucoagaricus sp. SymC.cos (assembly GCA_001563735.1). NCBI lineage: Eukaryota > Fungi > Basidiomycota > Agaricomycetes > Agaricales > Agaricaceae > Leucoagaricus > Leucoagaricus sp. SymC.cos. Next base: position 22,959 of record KQ962115.1, on the reverse strand, counting down.
GCACCTTAACTCCCAGTTCAAGAAGGTACTCCTACACTGACTAGTTGGGGTCAAGCCTCAGCTCCTTTATCTCCTTGTAAACACTGTAAGTGTCTTTAGTTTTTCTAGATTAGCTTGATACTAATCTTTTTCTCTTTCTTTGGCTTACTAGGCTGATCCAAAACCGCTCCTCACATGAAATTGCCTATCAAGAAGGCTGCTGCTCAAGCAGAATCAGAGCAGAGCAAGGAGGAGCTGCTGTTAAAATATGCTCAAACCTCTGATACTTCTACTAAGCCTAATCCTGGGGCTATTCCTCCTGTTCCCATCATTGAGATCACTAGAAAGCCTCCTACCACAAAGAAGTCAAAGTCTTGCAAGTTCTCAAAGAAGTCAAAGACCTCAAAGGCTTCTCCTACTCCTGTTAAGATATCCAAGCCACCTCATGTTTTGAGGTCTGCCTCAGCTCCTTCTAAGGTTTCCAACAATAAATCTGCAAAGCCTATGAAGGCTTCAAAAACTTCATCATCAAAGATGCTCATCAAAGAATACTCTGCCAATGAGTCAGCCTCTTCATCTCTCATGTCAATCACAATACCCCCATTGACCAAGGATAGCCATAAGAAGGTACCTCACAAGATTCATAAATCCACTATCTGGGTGAACTATAAGTTCTATTTATTTTTAATTTTTCTTGTCAATTCACAGCTAACTGACTATCTATTCTTTTTAGCCACTAAGTCTATCTACAAGATTGCTGCATATATGGGTACTACTTCCCTAGTTGTATTGGATGTTTTGAAGGAGCTGTTCATCCTCTCTGACATCCACAAGGCAAGTAGACCTTTTTCATATATTTTTCCTATTTTTGTTTATTTTCTTATTTATTTAGGTTGAGCAGAGCACCAAGTGTCTCTGGTATATCAACATAAGCCATGAATGCACTTGTCATCTCCCTGGTCAATTCTGTACTGAGTGTGTCTCTGAAAGTCACAGGAGGTGCATATTTGCTACTCCTAACAAGACTCTTTTCACCCATGATGCAGAACTCTATCACATGGCCATTAGAAGTTTTCCAGATAAGCAGCTACATATTTTAGCTAAATTTATTTCTTATTTTTCTTTGTTTTTGTTTCCTATAGACTTTGCTCATTGTCTTCAAACTCTTGCTGCTGCTCATGCCCAGATCCAGTTCATGCAACAGAGCCTTACTTACTTGATTGAGCAGTACTGACTCCAACTCATGAATCTGCTCTATGATATTTGCTGTCTTCTTGAGGCAAACAACTCCCAATTTCTTACCAAAACAGGGCTCTTGACCAACCTGGATCTCTTTATCCAGGGTTTGGAGACTGTATCTGGAAGTTTATTGGCATCTGAAGTGACTAACAATCTTTTCCAATACTTTAATACTGCTTATGAATCTCACTCATAGGCAGTCACACTTTTGAACCAAGCTTCTGATGACACCAAGAATTTTAGCTTGTCTGGACCCTCTTCTCACTCTGATCTCATGCTTACTTCTCATCTCCATACCAGTGCTTTGGGCTCATTGAAGACTTCAAAGGACAAGGCTAAAGCTAAGATGTCTTCACTGTCTTAATCTGAAGAGGAAGAGGTGAATGAGCTTGATGAGTCTGAGGTGTCCTCTGAGGGTTCTGTCAGTGAGTAGTTTTTCCTGATTTTCCTTTCTTGATACAAAGACCACTTTTATTGTGTTTTCATCTTAATTTCTTTCTTGGACAATATATCATTTTTAGGGAGCTGAGAAGCTCAGAGGACTTCATAAGCATCTTGGATGTGCACATTATTTTTCTGTACATACACATATTATCATACATGCAATCTCCCAATGGCTATATTTCTTGATCTCTATTTTATCACTATGTGATAAGGTAGATGCAGTTCAGAATCATTGACCTTAAGTGCTATGTGACTGATGTGACAGGAATGGTAGAAGACAGGCACCTGACTGCTGAGATTAGATGTAACCATCATCTGTTAGATCTCGAGACTGTAAAATATGAAGCTTGACATAGAATGAACAGAAGAACTGTTTACTCAGAAATTACTATTACTAGGGTCAACTTTGAGGCTTGGTAGCAGGGTCCTATGGCCCTGGTATTTTTTTGAGGCCCACACTGCTTACTGACCATCAAGTTCCTGACTATAGACATCTATGAAGCAAATGGCCCATTGAGCATATCTGGCATTTCTATTCAAAGATCCAAGCAAAATATAATGATTTTAGCACTCACTTTCAAATGTTCTCAACCTTCACAGCATTAAGTGAAGCCATGACATTCTTCTCAAGGATGTCCTCTCTCAAAGAAGGTGGATATTCACAATACACACACTTGGAGTGACCCCAGCACTGTTCTATAGGGTTCAACTCATAGTGATACTTGGGGAGAAAAATGACTTCAAATTCTCACTTTCTGCAGACTTCTTCAATAGCTGATTGCTGGTTTTGGAAGTCTGGTGGATTATATAAAACTTGGTGCTGACAACAATCAGTTGTCTGGCAGTTGAAGTCTTTGCACATTAGCTTGAGTTTAGATTTCTGAATTAATCCATGTTTCTGGAGAATCTGTGCTGTACCCTTGAAGGTTCTATTTGCAGTGTAGAACAGCTGTGGTAAACCATCGGGTAAGATTCCCGGTCCCATTTGAATGAGTTTCTTGACTAGTTTTCCATTAGCTCCATATTTAGGCTTCCCATCATCAGTATAAACTTGAATTTTGACACCAAACTTCTCGGATGGCTTTTTGGGCATATTTTTTGCTGTTGGAGCCATTGGTGGCTGTTTGGCATGTGTGGTAGCATTGTCAAATATTAAGACATGTTTATTATGAGGATAAAGCCTCTTGATAATATCCATTGCCTTTTCAACTTGAGCAATAACATTATTATTTGTGAAATACCCATTGTGAGACTTTTCTACCTTGAAAAGAACTCAAGCTGTCTTGAATTCTGAGTCATCTGGAGCATCTGAATCTTTGAGCCATCCATAATCAGCTGAGATAAAATAGGATACCAAATAGAGGGACCAGAACCCTTTTGTTGAGGAACTGCATTTTCTGAGTTGTGAGCCCATTGTAATGTTCACCAGTCATGTGCAGTGTAAGTTGATTCATCTTGCCACCATGTCACTATTCACTGTTGTCATGGGTGAGGCTCTGACAATTTCTCTTCTGTTCTCCCATCTGGGGACCAGATCTGCAATCAGGGCTCAATCTCCTTCCATTTTGGTAAAAAAATCTCTTGGTGGAACTTAACAATATCCTCTTGTTCATGCCCATCCACATATTGTCCCTTGGGCTCTTTAGTCCACCAGTAACCAAGCTTCTTGAGCCAGGACTGTGCAGTCCGAAGTGAGATACCCTTCTTTAAGCCATGCCAAGTCTGAACTTCAGGTTGTGCCATATAATCTTGCACATTCTTTGCAGAGATCCTCTTTCTAAGACTTTGCAAGTAAATTATTAGTTCTTGCTGAAGGTCTTCATTGTCAATCCAGGAAACACTCCACATCCCATAGATAACATGGAGAAGCTGTGTCTCATTCTCAACCATCCCTAATGTCCATTCTCAAAGTCTCTATGCATACCAGTCTCCCTATTCCTTATTTCTTGCTGTTTTCTTGGAAGCAGAAGTCTATCTCCCATAATGCTCTGATTTTGAATTGATGAACTTCTATAAAAACTCACATATGTCATGAAGATAGCACTCAAGAACCTTGTCTAGTTTGGGGTCTTTGTAACTACTGCCCCCTTGCCTTGGCAGAAACAGGATCAATTTAATCCTCTGATATGCTGTTTCCACCTCCACAAATAAAGGGGGTGTCTACCTTCTATCCTTTTCATCATCTAAAACATTACCCTGGCCATCATCATTACTCCAACATTCTTCTTCATCCTCTTGGTTTTGCTCCTCTTTATCACCTTCTTCTCCCATATTTGGAAGCAGAAGTCTATCTCCCATAATGCTCTGATTTTGAATTGATGAACTTCTATAAAAACTCACATATGTCATGAAGATGGCACTCAAGAACCTTGTCTAGTTTGGGGTCTTTGTAACTACTGCCCCCTTGCCTTGGCAGAAACAGAATCAATTTAATTCTCTGATGTGCTGTTTCCACCTCCACAAATAAAGGGGGTGTCTACCTTCTGTCCTTTTCATCATCTAAAACATTACCCTAGCCATCATCATTACTCCAACATCCTTCTTCATCCTCTTGGTTTTGCTCCTCTTTATCACCTTCTTCTCCCATGCTCTCTTCATCTGTCTTGCCTTCCTGACTCCTTTCATTTCCATCATTTAGTGATGTCATTTGATCTATTGATATATCTGATCTTTGATCACAAAAAGCAACAGAGCCCAGGCTGGCTTCTAAATGTGGCTCTTCTATATTTAGATTTACAAAATATTCTGCCACTGCCAGGTTCTACATTTCCTGGTCACTCAGGTTCAGCATGTCAATGACAGATGGCTCTCTGTATGCAATAGACTGAGTTTGAGATTTAAAAAAATAGGAGAAATTACACATAGCAGCTGAAGTTAATAGATAGTATTTATTTCCACATCCTCTAAAGCTGTTTGGGGCTTCTTAGACTTGTATCAATCTCCAAGATTATTCAAAACAGATTGTTTACACTTTGAATAGCCTATTTTCTGATCCTGAGCTGACATGTTGCACAGACATGACACAGTGATTGCATTTCTCATTTATGTGCACATGACCTTGAGTTTTCCTCCATCAAAACAGGGAAAAAAGCATTATAAACTTATTCCCAAGGAAATTTGTGTACTGACCAAATCAAATTTTTTCTGGGAGCAATTTTTTGATTTGTGTTGTATTTATATTTATAATGAGTTTTAAAGCCATCTGTCACACAAAATCATGCTTATGGCATCTAAGATAGATGATTCTGAACTGTGTCTACCTTAGGTGAATCACAAAAATTTTACTAAGTCCTCTTACACTAAGTCTGACTTTGGTAAAACTGTATATAAGTCTCTCTTTATGCTTCTCTTCTCTCCCCCTTATCAAAGTCAATGAAGTATTGATGTCAATAAGATTGCTAATACAATGCTTCTAGCAGGTCTATATTTGATCCATCAGATGTAGTGAAGCTGACCTGAAAATTTTAAGAGTCCTGAGAAAATTGATAATAATTTTACATCAAGGGTCCAGGTCCAATCACAAAGACTCTGATCCAGTGTTAAGTTCCAGATGAGATAGAGAGGGGATAGATACAGAAGAGTCAGAAATTGTTGGAAATTATCTATGCAGAAACAGAGACAAAGGCAGAGGTGCAAGATCAAGGAGGTCAGAAAGAGTTAGGAATAGACCTTGGCTTCAGCTTATGTGCTGCACCATTCCACTGCTGATGGTCCAATTTAGGAATACAGAAGAGATAGGGCTTAGAGGAGCTTAGAGGATGAATAGTTTGAAGTTGGAATAATCAAGAGTGTCAAACTAAGTCAATTATCAGACTAGAGAATACATGACAGTAATCTACTACTTATATACCTATAGTAAACATCAGAAAGTGATAAACAAGAAAATAGAATAAACAGAAAACTATGTGATGGAACAGGCATGTGATAGAAACAACAGAGAGATAATGAAGATGAATAACATATAATGAAATGTGAGCATATAGAGTAGATGGGTGGTGACATGAAATAAAATCACAAACAGCAGCATAGTATAAAAGAAAATGTGAAGGTGAAGCAGAAACTATTGGTATTTGGTGGAAAGGCATGGAAAGGAATAATAACTAATAATTGATGAGAATAAGAAGTGAGTGGAATCAATAGAGAGACAAGTGAAAATATACAGGAATATTTGGAAGCAAATAATATACAAAAAAATGGTAAGATATAAAACAGTTAGAATAGAAAAGGAATAATGTGGAAATAGTTAGTAATAGTCAAGATTTGTCCAGAATGTACAAGTTGTAACAGTATTCCACCATTAAAGCCAAGCCTTCAAGGCCAGTAAGATTAATCATATGGGAAGAAATCATGCTCATCCACATATATAAGTTGAACTTTGAATTTTTTTTGTTCTTAACCTTCTACCATCATGTCAAGTCCCCCACCATCTCAAACTCAGCAATCTCAAACCCCCACTGGTGGTGTAGCAGAATGACAGCAACAACTTGCCAAGACACAATAATTACAAGAGGAGGCAGTGAAAAGAGCAGAGGAAGAGAGGCTGAGAATGGAGGAGGAGGAGCATCAGGAAGAAGAGGAATTAGCAAGGATCAAGAAGGAAGAACATTTGGCAAAGGAGCATGTGGAGTGTGAGAGAGTTCAGTGGGAGGAATGTAAAAAGGCAGAATGTGAGCAGGAATTGGCAGAGAGACATCAGCTAGAGGAGGAGAAGGAGAATGTGGCAGCAAGGGCAAAGGAGAAAGGCAAGGGCCAGGCTCTGCCTCAAGAGGAGTTGATGGCAAGTTCTTTGTGGGCAGCATGGGAAAGATCAAGTTGGGAGCGAGGATAGGAGAATGAGGAGGATGGGGACAAAGAGGGACAAGTTGAAGTTGTTAAGCAGTTGCAAAAGAAGAGGGGGCTGACTATCACAATTTGGCCACAACTAGTGATGGATGGCAATAGAATCTGCCAAAGGTGTCACAACTTGGGGTTAGATTATATTGTCGCCTTGCCAAAAGGGTGAGTATTTCTTGTTTGCTTGATTGCACTAACAACTAATTTTTTTCTAGCAACATAATGACTCAGTTCTGTGGGCCATGCTATGAATACAAGAAGAAATGTCAGCTGATGATGAAGCTACTCAACCAGCTGCTCCTCAACATCAATGAAGATGTGATAAAGACACTTATTGGAACTATTGACAACCTGGTTGCAATTACTGACTAGTCATATTTCTGCTTGGAGAGGACTGTGGAGCTCATGAACAAATATATATTGTGGAAGATGGAGCAATCATCAGGGAGTTTGAGCAGGAAAATGGCAGAGGATGATGAAGAGGTGGAGGCTGAGAAAGGAGAAGATGAGATAAAGGAGGATTAGGGATATTGGGACCACTCTCTTCCACATTTTCTTGGGACTGTTACATTTGGACAAGGACTATACCACTGTAGGAGAAATAAAGAATTTTTAGTGTTTTTTCTTGGGAAATTTGGTGTGAATTAAGAAAAGATTGAAAATAATTTGAAATAAGCAGTAGATGGACTTGGTGAAAGTTTGAAAAGGTGAATAGAGGAAAAAATGAAATGTAGCAGAAAAGAATGGAGAACAGCAGAATGATGTGAAAACAGGCAGGAGATAGGAACTATGTATGTAGAAAGGAAATAGAGAGATAGAGATAGAGAGATGGAGAGAGAAAGAGAGGAATTATTGGAGTAGTTTTGAGACAAAGTGGAATGTATTCAGAAGAGGATGGAGCATGGTGGAATTAGGCAGAAAACAGAAACTACGAGATACTGAGAGATGAGAAAGATATAGAGACTTGTAGTAAATAAGAGAGAAAATAGAAATATTCAGAAATGAGGCAGAATTGGAAACTACATAATTAGAGGAAATGGAAGTAGTTGGAACAGAGGCAGAATGAAGTGATAATGACTACAAAGAAGAGAGAGGACCAAGTTTATGAGGGTATGCTGCATAGAAGTTGGAAATGAGCTTGGAAGCATGTTCAAGCCCAATAGCAGGGAGCCAAGAGGATTCATCTTCAGTGTCTTCATAACCCAACCATATGACCTTGTATAAGAGCTTGCACACTTGGTGCCAATTGATTTTTGAATCAACAATGTGAGCAATTTCAAACTTGGCCTCTCATCAATGATGACTGGAGCTGGAGGCAGAGCAGTGTGGGTCAGGAATGGATTGGAAGTGGATAGTTCAAGCATGGATACATGAAATACAGGATGGACAGTACACATGGACTCAGGAAGTCGGAGGGTGAAGGAATGGAAGCCAGGCTGCACAATAATTTTATATGGACTGAGATACTTTTCTGAAAGCTCCCTAGAAGGACAGGTGGTGCAGAAATACTTAGCTTTCACAAAAGCTTTTTGACTGACTCAGAAATCAGGAGCAGGCAGGCAGTGTACATCAGTAGATTATTGGTAATACTGCTGTCTTTCAGTAATTTCCAATTTGAGGGTGGCTTGAAGTTCATTAAGATCAACTGTAAACTAGTGGGCATGGGCAGAAGCAAGGTTGTGTTCAGGATACAGTGTAATGTTCAGGTGGTACTCTTTGTTAGCAAAAAATAGAGAGACACTGGTAGTGGCATTGGGTGTATTATTGAAAGCAAACTCTGTGAGCAGAAGGAGTTCAACCCAGTTATCCTGTTGATAGTTACAATAGACTCAGAGATATTGCTCCAAAGTCTGGTTAGTGCATTCAGTCTGACTGTTGCCTTCTAGATGATAACCCAAAGTAAAATGCAACTTCATATCCAATGCTTCACAAAGTGATCAGAAGAAGTGTGAGACAAATTCAGAACCTCAGTCAGAGATAACATGAGCAAGAACTCCATGAGTGGTGAAGCTGCAAGAAAAAAGTTACTTGTTATAAGGAAGCTGCTATCACTTGCAATTTTTAGATTACTACTTTTCTTACTGTACTGAAATGCTGCACCTGACTACTAATAATTTTTTAAAATAAAATTAATGCAATTATTTAACAACTAAAACTTTCTCATTTTGTTTATATACTATTAATATATTAAATTTTACCTAAATAATTTTTTATTGTTCCTACCTACCTGTTGTAACCTGCTGCTTGCCTTGCCGACAGCAGAAATTGCAAATTGGCAGAGATGCAGGCCAGATTGGTAGAAGTAATGATGTCATGGGTAGGAATGAAAATACCTTGCTTAGATAGTTAGTTGATGAGTACAAAGATGGAATTAAAGCTGGAAGAAGTCAGTAACTTCTCGATGAAATTCATAGAAGTGGAATTCTATTGCCAATCAGGAATCAGCAATTGCTTGAGGTTTCTATAGGGGCAATGATGCTGGGACTTAGAATACATGCAGATAATATAGGACTTACAGAATTCTTTGACATTAGTTCAGATTTTGGGCCAGATGTACTCCTGACATATGAGCTTGAGAGTCTTGTTTTGACTGAAATGCCCCACAAGCACATGGTTGTGCTTGTATTGCATAATGTAGAGACAGAGATTGTTGGAATTGAGGACATAGATCCTGTTGTCAAGGTGAAGGAAACCTGCAGAATTGACCCACTAGTGGCCTTCAGGATTAGAAAGATGTTTAGTAGCAATGGAATCAGAAGGAAGAGCAGAAATTATATTAGAATGCAGCTTTTCTAAGTCAAGTATAGTAGCTACATGAAGGGACAGAGGATGAAGATAAGTAGCACATACTGATGCAGAGAGCTGTTCTTGGGTGAAGACTAGTCAGAAGTTGGGTGAGTTGACCATAGTGTAGCCAGTATTCCCCCCTTTCAGATAGTATAAGGGCTGTGCCCTTACTATAATTATATCCATGTGTTTATCATTATTATACAAATATACCATCATTATTATATAATTATAAAAAGTATATAAACTCATATTAGTTGCTTTATAAGCAACTGATCTTATACTGCTTGTTCTATGTAGTCTCCCAATTATAACAGGTCTGAACTATTTGTAGACTGAGCACAGTAAAATCAACTCACTGTAAAGCCTAGCTTTACATTTTTTTAGTTCACCTGAACTACGAGACTGCATATACACACAGTAAAACCCCCATGTCATATTATATATAAAAAAGAAGCATCATTAACAGCATAGCTTCTCAGAAGTCAAAGAGCACTAACTAGCTATCAGCTGGTCTGAGTGCACATTAACAGTTGATTTCTCCCAAGAGGGATTGACAAGTTGAAAATCCAGCCACTGATGAGCTCTGATCTGGAGATCAGGCCATTGAGGGCAAGGAATCTGGTAATAAAGATGGACAGGCAAACATCGCCAGTCCATTGATCCTATATGAGTTGAGAGACAATGTTTCTCAACCATTGGAGTAGACCACTGAGATCAGTAGGCTCATGATTGCATTTGCTGAGACAATGACTCCATCAGAGTATTCAGCTGTACTAGCCAATAGGCAGTACAGCCTAAGTGAGTGAATAGA
>KQ962113.1:577585-591400 GCA_001563735.1 Leucoagaricus sp. SymC.cos | reverse complement strand
ATATCATCCACCTCATGGCATCCCAAAAAGACAAGAGACCCAGCCATTCAAGGGTCTGCAAAGAACTGTAGACTGAAGAAGAAATTAGTGAGTAAATGATAACTCTATATACATATATGCACTGACCTCTCAGTGATTTCACATTCAATATAGCAGGTTATTACCAGATAAAGCAAGACACCTTAGAAAGGAGCTGTAAGTCTACTTTTCATGCATATATGTGTCAAAGGGACTCATTGGTTGTCATGAGGTTGGCTTCCAGTAGGCAAAGAGCTGCCTCATCAAGTGATTTGAGACCTGGGAAGTCCACTAGTAAGTAACCCACATATATCTTACATTTACACTTAGACATACCTTCTATGCAAGTGACATCTGATAATGGTGCTGGTGGTCATAGTAAGGGCTTGAGCAAAGTGTATGATAAGACAGTGAAAAGTGGGCACTAATTAGGGCAGTTGCCATTATTGATGCCTTTTTTGTGCAGCTTGACCTCTACCACCACCACCACCACCTCCTCCAGCAACTTCTTTCTCTTGTTCGGTGGCTCCTAAGGCTACAGAAGCTTGTCACAACTCTGTCCTCTCATCTGATAAAGAAGGGAACAAGGCCTCAAGCGAAGAGAGCTCAGAGGGTTCCTCAGAAGAGGAAGGTAATGATGAACCTGATTCTTGGATTTCAGTTTTGAGAGAGGTATGTTTTACTTCAGCTATATTTCTCCTTTTCTGATGCTAAAGCCTCTCTATGTAGAAGAATTGCTGTGAAAAGAGCAACAGCAATGACGCCTTTGGGTTGTTTGACTCAAATGACAACCTGGAGACCATTGCACAATGCCAATCTCAGTCTGGACCATCCCTGCCCAGCTCAATACAAGGTAATGATGACAACAACAACAATGGCAGCTGCAGCAATGTCAGCCAAGAGCTGGTAACTCCCCCACATAAGAGAAGAAGGACAACAAAGCATGATGCTACATTTGCTGGAGAGGTTTGTGCATTTCAATGAGCAGAGGGTTTTCTCGTTGACTATTTGATAAGTGATCCATTTGTTCTCTTTGAGGAAATGCTTTCTGTTTCGACTACCTAGTTTCGTGGTTAACATTAGTCTTCTCACTATCACTATTGTAGATGTATTCAGTTATTGATTTGTACTTTTTTAGAGTTAATCGATTATCGATTTGTATGTTTTACTACCTCTCTGGCTGATTGACTATTGAGTGAATATCAAGTGATTATTGAATGAAATAACATCTGGCCAAAGGTTATTGACACTGATTCGGACCAGATTGACGACTGATAAGGGTGAATAAACAACTAATAAGTGGTACCCACCTGTGATTTCCCTTATCCCTCTTATTGTCCTGATTCGACATATCAGCTGCTTATTAGAACCTTATCCCTCCTGATTGGACCAAATAAGGAAAGGGAACTTTTCCTGATGAAGTCTGTAAGTGGGTGTGAAAAATTCAATCAAGCACTAAGGATTATTAGTATCCTGGTATACTTACTAGAATGAGCTAAAGTCTCTCAGTTCATCCAAAACCTCCTCTCTATGTCCTATGAATCATTGATCACTTCATCCTGTTATCCTGTTATCCTGCCACTACTCAACTGATAGCATTGAGCGGTCGAACCAGATTTGAAAGCAATTATGGAAGTCAGTTACAGTCGACTCTGTCTTACCCGATAGGTGATGGTCACAACCCCAGCTATTGGATATGACAGAGTATTGGTTATCAAAGAGGGCACTAATTCCACCAAATAGGCACCTTCTACTTTGAGGGGAATTTTTGATTTTTTAAAAAATATACCAAAACAGAGATTCTAAGACATTCTATTGATTGAGAGTGAAATAGTTGGTGAACTTAGTCTCTCAAGCCCATATGCTGATGGACAGATGAGCTGACGTGTCCAATGCAGCTGTTTTGCTACTTTCAACAGGTGCAGCATCGGCCTCCTTCAATGGCCCTGTAGTGAGATTTCATCAGGTCTATGGGCACTCGAGAACTTGGATCACAAAATCTCACGTTTGCTCTTCTTTTCAAAATGGGCTTAGGGAGATCACCAGCCGCTTCCCGCAACCTCTTCACAACCTCCAGATCCTCTTCTGACATTCCTTCCAACCTTTTCTCATTCCCTGACCTCTGCCCTTCCAACTCAGTAATCACTCGATATTCGTGCACAAGGTTTGCTTCGTTGTCCAATCAAACTTCATCTTCCTCAGAAATTGGTTTTTTCGCATTCAATAATGCATGGAGCTGTGATCACCTTTCATTGACTTGTTTATCGAGGGCTTGCAAGCCTTTCTTAGGTACTGAAAGAGAGACAGTAGACATTTCCAGGTTTTTTGGGGGAAGAGCAGTGTGAAAAAACGAAAAAATCTATTATTCATGAAAATTTTCATTACTAGGCACTGGAATCTATGGAACCGATGTTCCAAAACTTGGTTTCAGTGAACCTGATGGGCGCTTCGACGGGCGCTATCGGTTTTGGAGGACCGATTGACCTATCGGTTATCAGATATGACAGAGCTATCGGTTATGGGGGCCAAATCCCCGCTAACCAATTTGGTTTTGGGCTCCAGCTATCGGTTACGACAGAGTATCGGATTTGACAGGTATCAGTTAAGACAGAGTCGACTGTAGTATGGTCAACGCTCGGCAATATAATACCCAATTTCTGCGCTTGCGTGGGAAACAAGGTGAAGCTTCGTTCCCCGAAACAGCGTAGTGCGTGGCTATAGATATATGAAGTTCTCACAGCCAACAGCCTCGTGTTCGAGCTGTTGCTCGAGCTTGGCGCCTCGCATCTTGCCTTTCTCCTTCATCTCTGAGAAAGAACATGCCTCTACCCAGGAGACACCATACTGCTCCTTCGAGAGCTAACGGTGACACCATGTCCTCAAGAGGTGAGACCTTGACACTGGTATGCAATGCGTTATACTCACCTGGTTATGTCGTAGATTCGCATACCCACGGCTTTTTCCCGAATGCTTCCGGTTTCAAGTTCGACAACCGAACATTTATAATGTTTGAGTCTGGCGAGACAGGTATCTCTACTCGCCACATTCATGGGACAAAATTTGAACTATCCTTTAGTTATTGAAACGCTTATGGGCATGGGAGAACCTGATGCCCAACACGACTCTTCTGCTCGGAGTTACCCTCCAAGATGCCATGTGGACACACGGACAAGCCTCAGGTCGAGGATACTTGAGTGGCGCGGAAACTACAAGAGAAGATCCCATCTTCTGTGGATAATGGGGCAAGCTGCCACTGGCAAATCTGCGGTGGCGCAGACGATGGCGGAAGAGTTTGCCAAAATGGGCTGCCTCGGCGCAAGCTTCTTCTTTTCCAGGCCAAACCGACGCGATGACCCTAATACCCTCATCCCCACCCTTGCTTATCAACTCGCAATCAACCTTCCTGAATATAAGCGCGCTATCACCGAGCGTCTTGGAAGCGACCCCACGATTCTTCGGAAACATCGCTGTGCCCAGTTTAGAGAGCTCATCTCTGAGCCTCTGCGAGACCTCATGGTGCAGAATCACCCAATCGTTTCTTCACCCCTAGTCATAATCATCGATGGGTTGGACGAGTGTAGTGGCAAGCGAGCCCAGCTCGAATTTATCGAGCTCTTCAGTAAAGCGGGCCACCTTCCTCTCCTCTGGTTGGTGACTAGTCGTCCAGAGTATCACCTCGTATCTGTTCGATCTCATCCTGATTCCTACGCCACCTGCGTACATGAAGATATTTCTATCGACGATAAGGAGGCCCAACGGGACGTACAACGACTTCTCCGATCCGGGTTCAAAAACATCCGTCAGCAGTATGAGGACCAGCTTGATCCCGACTGGCCTTCCCAGGAGCATGTACGATTGATATCCGCTGTCGCTCTGGGTCACCTAGGATTCACAGACTTCTTGTTGAGGTTTATCGGAGACAAGGAGTATGCCAACCCCCGAGGTCAACTCGAAGTCTGTCTATGTTTCATCGGTGGTAATGGATTAGGGCCAGGTGCAATGAACCCACTTCACGCTCTCGATCTTCTTTACCATCAAATTCTTTCCCATATACCTGGCGATTACTTCAAAACGACGATAGACATACTCGCTTTGATCATACTATACCCTAACGATGACTTATGTGCCCAAGACATCGCAAACTTCCTCTCACTCGATCAGGGCGCGTTCTACAGATCACTCCAGCAGATGCATCCTATTCTCTCGATACCCGAACCATCTAAGGCGCATGAGGCCCGTCTTCAGGTCTATCATCCATCATTTTCAGATTTTTTGAAAGACCCTACTCGATCTGGGAAATATGTGATTGATGAAAGCATTGCACATCGTACAATCGCTATCCAATCCCTCCAATGGCAGATAGCGGGCAGGGAGTCTGAGCTTCCGCCACAGACGGGCGCTCGCAGATGTACTCAGAGTCCGCAACTGAAATGGGTAACGGGATCTCGTAGTCCACGTGGTATGAAAGAAACATTGCGACTATTTGCTTCGAGGATTGGATGGGTCGCGTGTAGAAGGGTACCAAGAGACCTGGCTCCACCACTCATCTCGAAGCTAAATATATTTCCGTTCTGCCTTCTTCGCGAGGAAGAGGTTGAAGAGTTTCCCGAGTTTCTTGAATGGCTTCACATGAATGGGGTGAGTAGCCTCACAGGCCTGGTTGGTTTCATCAACTGACTCCCTGGTGAATGGGCTTTAATTCTTGTAGGGCAAACAACTTGTTGCGATGAGTCCCATGGCTGCTCTTAACTTGAACACACACAATAAAACCCTGCATTTCACAGTTTTTGACTTTGAATGCATCCCAAATGGTTTGTGGCGATTTCTAGCAAAGGGTGTATACCAAATCTTCCATCCAAGAGGAAATAAACCGTTTCACATACCATTGACAGTTGGAAAGAATAGGGACACCCAAGCCCTAGTGGTACTGGATAGATTTGAGGTACTTCTCTCTGCTTTGAGACATACAACTGACCCTCCATTCTCGTGCGTCCCACCTCACAGGAAGTGCGTACTTCTCTCTGCTTCGAGAAATGCAATTGAGCGCTCTAGGCTGAGGTCTTTCGCGAGCCGCTATTGGGTCCCACCTCACAGGAAGTGTGTACTTCTCTCTACTTCGAGAAATGCAGCTGAGCGCTCTAGGCTGAGGTCCTTCATGAGCGGCTATTGAAGCTTATCAAGAATCATACCAAGGACGTGGCCATGGCAGTAATGGAGCTTGAGCACGACAACATTCAGACTCTAGTTGATTTCTTAGACCAGGTATTTTTGAGTTGATAAGTCTAGCCTTGAATGTCTCATTGCAGTCAACTCAAGACTCTCAAAGAACACCTGTCAATTTCCGAAGAACGAAATCGCGTACTGGCAGTTCTATCCAGAATCACGTCATCTACCCTCATTTTCCCTCAGTGCTACGAGCTTAGAGGAGTCAAGCACAGTCCTCGTAAGTACCTTGCGGAGGGAGGATGTGGAACAGTGTATCAAGGCCTTGATCCGACCATCTGCATCAAAGTGATGAAGCGCTTTGACGCTAGTACTCTAATGGTGTGTCATCAGTCATCACTAGGGGTGTCCACCGCGTTGAATGACTTCCGCAGCCATGGGTCAAGGAAGTCATCCTCTGGGCTCACTCATCGCATCCAAACGTTTTACCATTCCTCGGAGTGTTTCTCGAGGGCCAGACTGACCCTCCCCAGACTTGCCTTGTTTCTCCGTTCATGAAGAATGGAAATTTAAAATATTACGCAGCACGGCTTCCCCAGAAATCTCGGCTCCCTCTAGTGAGTGGATCATCTGTGTATGACCAAGCTCATAGTCTTTTCCCAAGATTTCCGATGTTGTGAACGGTCTACACTACCTACATGACTTGGGCATTGTGCATGGGGACCTCAAGGGAGTGTGTGATATTACCTTCCCTCCCAAATACCGGTTATTCATTCAAATTATTCTTAGGAAAATGTTCTCATTTCTGATGAGGGTCGTGGGCTGATTACCGACTTTGGCGCCTCTCATATCAACACGGCCACAGCTGCCACGGGCTTCCTTTCCCTGACCACACTCCGCTTTTCGGCACCTGAGACAGTTTCTGGCAATAAGACCCCGACAAAGAAGTGTGATATTTGGTCCCTTAGTTGTCTGTTATACGAGGTATGACACTGTGCTCTGTTCGAGGAAACCAATTTTACGATTTTGCCTTCCCAGGCACTTTCACGGAAGCCTCCATACTATCAGTACAAGATGGATGTTCAAATACTTTTTGCCTTGGCCCGGAAGGAAACACCGAGTCGACCCGGCTTTTCAGACGACGACGACATAGAGGAGGACGAGGATGATTGGGACGATGACATCAAACATGATTACGACGCAATTGACGATCAGGCATGGGGCTTGATCATCAAATGCTGCTCTGTAGAACCCGAAAAACGACCCAACATCACACAAGTTCGAGAGTTGGTTGTAGACCTGAAGATACATGATGACCGTCCAGCATCGAAAACCGTTCCTGGCGCTGAAATCTCGAAATTGAGGGTGGACCCGAAGCTCAACTTGACTTGCGTGGAGGAGCTGCTTGGCCAACTCCTGGTGCGTTGATATCTGCTTTCTCATCTACGTTTATTGATTATTTTGCTAGGGCGAGTTCCCACTCCCGAGTGAGAGTAGTGAGAGTGAGGATAAGGATTAGACTTGTGACCATTCGGTGAATGGTTGAAGCCTCGACCACGGGTCATATTGTTGAAGGGACTCGAATCACGGTGACATCGGGGAGTAAATGAGTGAGCTACTTATACCTACATAGACAATAAAACTATTTAAAACTCCGAGAATGGAAGCACAAGGACAATGCACCATTGGCATTCCAACAGCCTCCCACAAATGTGCAGTGTCCAAGTGAATAAGAATGGGCAGGAGAATGACAGAAAACAATATTCAAGGCACAAACCAGATCATAGTGGATCAGAAGACACAGAAATAAGAGGCAACAATGAGTATTCTTGGGCACATGAGTTCCTTCATTCCCCCCATGATGTCTCAATGTGACTCTGGCCACAGGCATGGGTATCAATGCAATAATAATGGTGATAAATTAGGGCTTTGGCCCTTAATTGGCAGGAATAGTAATCATACAACAGGGCTTCAGCCCTCTAGTGGCAAAAATTGACATGAGGAATTTCTTCAGGGCTTTGGCCCTCTGGCAGCAAGATTGATGACAAGAATGACAGGACATAGGACTTCAGCTTCTCAGAGACAAATAATGGAATAAACAGCAGATAGTGGCAATGATGGTGTGATGATGATGTTGAGAAGTACCGATAGTGAGTTATCCTTCTTTCCCTCACACTTCTATCATCTTAGGATCTTGGTCATGTTCTAGCTACTTGTATGAGAGATAAATCTCAGTATATTTGCAACTTAGAAAATTGTCTCTGGGATGAGGATGAGGAAGAGAGTGAGTTAGGTGAATCTGGCTCTGTTGGTCTCTCCAGCACTAGAGGTGATGATACCAAAATAGTGTCTCTCTCTATATCTTGACACTTAGGCCTTCTTTCTAGACTCTCTGACCCACTATGCCCACTCCAAAGAAGAAGAAGGGCAAGAAGAAACATAGCAGCATTGCAGTGCAGTTTGTTAGCTCTTCTCCTTGTTCAGCACCTTCTGTGTCCTGCACTGCATCCTCCTCTAGTACTAACTCTGCTGCTGACCCCTTTGTGCCTGCTTCTTTGCCTGCACTCTCCTTTCACTTGGATGATTCTTTTGCTGAGCTTACTCATGCTGTATCCAGTCATATGCTGAACACTGTTAAGTCTTTCAACATGGTGTTGAAGTTCTGGTCTAACAAGGCCTAGGCCACTCTACATAACAAGATATGCCTAACATGCTTGCTGGCTAATACAGTGTGTATCACATTTCTTTCTGGGTAGCAGGATATGCTATTTGAAGATCATCCAAGTGCCTCCATCTTTGTCTTGGCTCTATGTGGGATGTTGCCTGCTCTCCTCACTACTGTAAGGCTTTGCTTTATAAATATCAGAACTTAACTTTAATTCACACCAAAGTACAATAAGCCTGTGTCATATTGGATATGTACTCATAGTGTAGATTTAAGGTCAGCTCCTGAATAGAAATACTGGCTAGAATTATATGATATTGTATTAGATAATAAAGTAATAGTAATGATATCTGAGTAGTATACAGAATAAAAAAGGGGAATAAGAGAAATAATAGTCTAAGTGTAAGAGTACAACCCTTACACACTCTCCATTGAGACTATAATATATAATATAAGATTTAGTTGAGTAAAGGATGAGTATCCTTTGTGATGAAAGATGAGGAAGGGTCAAGATAGATACCTTGATGAGGTGTGGTAAGAGTAATGATAATAGAATGATGTGATGAGGGTCAGAGTGTGGTTAATAAGGAGTGAGAGTGGGCCCTCATAGAGTGATTTTGCCATCATTGTGTAGAGTGGCCTGGTCAAAG
This sequence comes from Leucoagaricus sp. SymC.cos, assembly GCA_001563735.1. Lineage (NCBI taxonomy): Eukaryota > Fungi > Basidiomycota > Agaricomycetes > Agaricales > Agaricaceae > Leucoagaricus > Leucoagaricus sp. SymC.cos. Next base: position 582,904 of record KQ962113.1, on the reverse strand, counting down.
TCTATAGACTCTGTTGGAGTAGGAAGAGTGTTAACCCTATCTGTGTCCTCAGAATAGGTGTTGGCCCTTTCAGGGACTATATCTGTAGATGACACTCTAGCTCTAGTAAAAGTAGAGGCTGATGACTCAGCTTTAACCATAGGAGTGTCCACATCTAAGGATGATGATTGTGTGGTAGACAGTGAAGAGGCAGAAATGTAATTGGTAGTATAGGAGATAGATAGATATTAATTAAATCATAAACTGCAGCTTATAATGTAAGTTTGCAGGGAGATAAATCAATAAAGAGGATATTTGAAGGAGAAATACAGATAAAAAGGATAGATGAAGTTATTAGAGTGTTTGGGTGACTTAGACAAGTCAAGAGAGTGTTTGTAATAGAGAGCTCACAGCACAAGACACTAATTGATTCTAACTTCAAGACTTGAGTTATAGAGCTACCACAACTACTATAAGCCCCAAAGAACTCAAGTTAATGCAACAAAAATGTCTGAGGAGCTATACTCAACACTACAGATCACACTAAAATACTACAAGTGCACTGACTCAAACTGCACAATGTCTTTGAGGCCAATTTGTAGCTGCAATACACAAGAGACTAATCTTTATAATTAGGCTTGTAGTTCTCAACTTATTGAATCTGATATTTTATACAATGTAGTTCTGGCTTTTATTTCTCTACTACTAGTGCTCTGACCAAAGAAACTTCAAATTACTTTTAAACACATACTTTAGATGATCATTTTATACATAATCCTCAGAGTGCAGCTATAGCAAGTGGGCTTCTTGCTTGACATATGTCCTAAGAGGTAGTTTATATATTCATGAATGAGGTAAAAACAAATACAAAGTTATGACAATATTATAATATGATGTGTAATAACTGAAATATTAAACGAGTATTATTTTAGAAACTGTCCAATCAGAATATGACAGAAAAACATGAGCATATACCCATGTGAAATAGTTCTGTTATTGATTCTATGATTGGCTTGCTTTAATAGCTGAATTTGATTTTAGTAGATCTGGTGAGTCATCTAGAGAACTTTGCTAATCTTATATTTGTCAAGATGTGCTTTGCAAAGCTCAGCAATCAAAAACAATGTATTGTTCTAGGTTCATCAGATCATTCTACAGCAGTACACATGCATATAGTAAAGAACTTCTCACAATTGCATAGAGACCAGATTATTAGCCCAAGTTAGAGGCCCAAGACTCATGACTGGTCATAGGATTCACATCTTGACTGCTGCTGCTAAGTTTCAATACTATTCCATAGCTGCCACTACATGTGATCATTGGTTCAAGATACACATGCAGTTTTATTGTATATGTGTTCTCAAACCTATTAACACTGTGTGTGCTAACTCTTAAGAGATACACTTGCTTTGCAAAGTGTGCATGCTAGTGCTATGTGGTCTGTATTACTTAGAAGGATCATTGAATATTATTATTGTTCGACATACAGTATTACTTTACACTGTAGTTATGCTTTTTAAAGCTAATTGAAAATTTGCCATAACATCTCTCCCTCACTATAAATGACTGTCCTCAGTCTCTCTGCTATGATGCTCAGCAACTGTCATGTGGTTATTGACTCTCTATACCTTTCTGCTAAATAATGTCATTAATTTGCTCTGCCTATAGAAGCTTCTTGTTTCTAGATGAGTCATAATTCTCTTTTTAGGATTTACCTTTGATCTCTCCTCTACTTAGTGTTGTAAAGGGCTCAGTTCAGCTAGGCTCAGTTTGGTCCTAGCAGCTCTAGAGTGCTGAAGCTGAACTGTGCTGAGCCAAGCTAGGTTTAAGCCACAGAGCTGACAACCCTTCTTTCCCACATACCACCACCTTCACTCTGAGGTGCCTCTCTCTTCATAGCCTTGCCACTCTCTGGGCTATTTGCAGGTTGCACATCCTCACTGTTCAAGGGTTCACAGCATTTGCTCATTACTGCAGCTGGGGCATTGGACAACCCTGACATCTACCTGCTCTCTAGGTACTGGGTTTGAGCTTGCTCCCCCACCTCTTCTCTGCATTGAGCTGGAGTGCCTGTCAGCCTCCCTCTGCATCCCCTCTCCTGCTCCCTTCTGCTTTGGTGGTCAGTTAGAGTACCTTTCTGCTGGCTTGAGCACACTCTGGTATGCTTGGGCCATGCCTGTCCCCCAGTCACCTTAGTGACCCCAAATCCATGGTTCAGCTGAATAAGCTGCCACTATTTCTGTTGAGCACTCTTTTGTGCTTGACTCATTTTTTCTTTTTTGGGCCAGCTTTCTGCCATGCTCACCCCAGTCCTGGTGTGCCCATTGTGTGCTTTGCTGGGCCCTCTCTCGGTGTTGAGTTAAGTTCACTCCTCCACCTTTTCTTCTTTCTCTTTTCCACAGAGTTGTAATCCCACTCCTCTGTCCTTTCACTGGCTCATCATGGTTACCCCATGGCATTTGCGTTATTGCACCAGCACTCTTTGAGGGAGCTCCATGCCCTCTCACTGCTCATCGTCAAATGTGTCAGGTGACCATACACCCCTGCACTGGTGGCTAGTCCACTGTGAGCACTTTTTCCAAGATGCTGTTGGGTCGACCTCTTTGGATCATGTTTGTGAGACCAAGTACCTCTCATTCGGTTGGTGACTGGAGGATTGGCACACACCTTCCTTTCCCACGAACCACTATCATCGACATTTCTCTAGTGGTTTTACTATGAACACAACAACCTACGAATATACAAATCTATGGGTGATAGTAGCAGAGAGTTGAATAAGAAAGGTGGTGGATTTTTTAGCAGTTCTGGAGCTGTGCTCAAGGCTGTCACTACACGTGCTGGACACAGGGCATCTGCCATTGACGTCCAAGCCACCAAACAAGCTATGGATAAGCCTACAGCCAATGAGTCTTCCTCCAAATATAAATCGTCATCTGACAATGAACCACTCCCCAATATCAGAGGTCGCTCTGATTTTTGTTCTTCCAAGATGTCATCTGTCTCCAAACAATGGTCCATCTCTAGGGCCTCCAATAGGTCTGCCTCACCAGCCTGCCCCCAAACTAGAACACTTGCACCTTGCACAGAGTTGCCTCCTCCCAATCAACGTGCTCTCCAACAAGGACGTTCTACACCAACCAATTCCCAACCTTCTATTATCGAAGGCACACTTACCCCAAAACTCATGAAGACTATGGGTATGCACTCTATGATCTCTCCTATGTTGATTCCCTCTGAGCATCGACAACACTCCACCAACTACGATGTCCAACCTGTGCCAACTCAAATGTGGTCGCACTTTGACAACACTGTTGACAACAAACCCATTCCCAGCCTCCAAAGTCTCATTGACAAAGCTGCTTCTCTCCATCCTATTGACTCCAATATGCCTTCCATGGCTCTAGGACCCCATGTCTCTGGGCCTAACCCTCGCACTGCCCTCAGCAATTGGGCTGATGACACTGATCCCTTCCCCGCTCTTGACCCAGCTGGCATCACCCCAGAACCTCATGTTCCTAAACTCAATCCAGCTATTATTAGCCATCTCCACCCTAACACTAGCGCTAGCGCTTCAGCTGCTGTCACTAACAATACCACCAGATCAGCTCCCCCTTTTTCTGCTGGTTTGCTGGAAGTTTCTGGCATACCTAACAATGACACTCCTCTTTCCGCTGGTTTGCTAGAAACTTCTGGCATACCTAACAATAACACTCTTATGCATGACGTTGGAAACACTGGCTCAACCAATGCTGCTCAAGGCAGTAATATTGATCCTTTACTTCTGAGAAGTCCTCCAGTCGAGGAATTCAAGGAAACTATTAGTGAAGCATCTATAACCCTTCAAGAATGCGGAGACTGGATTCATCTTTTCCCAGTCAACAAAGGTAAATATACCCCCAGTGGAGCGATAGCGGATGAACTCGCCTATTTGCTCACTGCCATATATGACAGTGGATGGGAACACACTGTTATCGAAGACTCTAGTATTATTGAGGGTTATGTTCCGAAAAGCATAACTAACTTCACTCTCAAACACCTCATGGACAGGCTTTTCTTCCCTTCTAGGCCTCCATATGTTGAAAAGAACAAGAAGAACAAGGGCAAGGTGAAGGAAGTTGTTCCTTCCTCACAAACTCCTGAAAATCAAGACGTCAAAATGATATCAACTGAAGGTGTCAAATCGACTCAAGGCATTAAGTCAACACAAGTCAAACCTATGCCTAAACGTACTCCACCAAAGCTGCCTATCAAAGCAGCTTTTCCTCCGCTGCCTATCAAAGCAGCTTTTCCTCCGCTGCCTATACCACCCACACCCAAGGTGAGTAACCCATCTTCACAACCTGGCACTAAGCCTTCTTCCTCCTCTGCCCCTTCACGACTGCCCAAGTCATATGCTGCAGCTTCTCAGTCTAATGCCCCAACCCCCTCCACCACAGCCACTAAACAAGTGGTTGATTTGGTCAAATTAGTCAAGCTTTATGGTGACAAGCTACCTGCTGACCATATCGCTGCTATGCATCAAGCCACTGTTGGAAACGCCAGCAGCGGAAATACTAATAACAATTCTATTCCTTAGAAAAAGAAATTCGTCATTAAATTGACCACATGAGGACCTTCTAGAAAGCAAGTTCTCGTCCCATATTCTGAAACAGTGACTGTTCACTGTCTTCAACGACACCATCACATTCTCGAGACCATCAATTGTGGTCTCGTTAATCAACATTCCAAATTATGGGTGCTTGCTATGTCTGAAGGATGTTCTGGCACTGTATTCAGTCTCGCATTTTCCACTAACCTCATTCCAACACCTGCCGAAAGAGAAATAATCCATGAATGGCTTTCCAAAGCTATTCAATGCAATAAAGACAAAGTCCCAATTCCTAGGGCCCCCATGTTGAAGTCTTACCTCAAAATCATTGGGGTCAACTTCTATACACCAACTGACTGGCATAAAGACGGTTCTAATCAGCTAATGGCTGACGATGTCCTTTATGTCATGAATTGTAACCCTCTTTTTGAATGAATTACTCTCACTTCTCCCCCACGTGTCATGAGAGCCACTCCGCACTCTGATATGATGATCATATGGTTTGACATTTGGGACTCACAAAACAGGACCAACACCAAACTCCTCACCAACTGTTCCTTTAACTTTGACAAAGATATTGCTGTTATCTGGGTGTGCAACATGCACTCTGGAGTCTCCCAATGCCAGAACTGCTGGAAATGGGGTCACATTACCACTAAGTGTAAATCTCAAGGATGGAAATGCACTAAATGCAGCAGTCCTCATAAGACTGAAAATCATTGCAATGCAGCCTGGTGCTGCCAAGTGAATCC
>KQ962113.1:540593-551721 GCA_001563735.1 Leucoagaricus sp. SymC.cos | reverse complement strand
GTAGTCTCCCAATTATAACGGGTCTGAACTATTTGTAGGCTGAGCATCATAAGATCAACCCCCTGTAAAGCCCAGCTTTACAGATATCCACCTGTGCAACCTCAGGGGAGACAATCTCCACAGGAGGGACAGTAGGCTCGTGCATAGGAACATCCTCCAATGATGCAGGAGGAGCAGAAAACCAGTTAGCCACTGTGTCATATACAGTGGCATGCAAAGAGTCCATAGGGTCAGCCAACAGGCTGCCCCATGGGTCTATAGAAGCGAGTTCAGCAAACCCAGTAATGGGCAAGCCAAACCCTGGGAGGGGAAATGACACCATGCTCAGTCGCATGTCTCAAAAAATTGAGGGTGTGATCGAGGAACACCCTAACTGCTTTGAAATTCACCTCAGAGTCCACCAACTCATCATTCAGGGCAAGCAGGTACAGCCCCAAGGGGGCACTAGGCTGTGAGAGGGCAGCTTGCTGAGATGAGGACCCCTGGAACAGATCTGCAAATGAGGAGAAGAGGGAATCACCCTCAGGAGAGGTGGCCCTAGAGGAGGCATGAGAAGAAAAAGGGCTATGGCACCTGCCATGACAACGAGCAGCACAGTTGGTACTAGTGGCCGTCCTAGGTGTATGGCCAGGGTTGAGAAGAAAGTCAACATCGCTCACTCCCTGGGGTAACCCAGAGGAGGAGGAAGAAGTCAGAGGAGAGGCACGACCAGGAGATGAGAGCACACAAAGACGCTCAAGCAACTGATCACTATGGAGACCAGGCCTCAGAGGAGGGGGATCAGCCATGTTTGCATAATACCATTAATCCAACAATCAGGTGGGCGGATGAGACTGTGTGGGTGATATATGATGACGATGGTGATGTTTGCACTTGTTTACCAACCAAGAAGGTGGGGGTACTGGATCAAGAAGTGATGCCTGCTATAGTAGTTAGAGGATAAATTATTCTCACAGTGTCAGAGTTTGTTCTTCTAATTACTGATTTCTGCTACTGAAGAAGTGATACTTGGGAATCAGCTTGCACTGATGGAAGATAGACTTCTGTTCTGGTTGAGAAGTGTTAATATATGTCAGTCAGAAGCTGCATGAGCATAGCCACTTCTTTTGTTCTATAAAGTGAGGCTCTTCTGGCATCTTTCTGACATTTCCCAACTTCACTTATATAGTTATTGTGACATGGACTGCTCCCAACCTCCCTCTGCTTCTCAAGATTCTTCTGATGTGGAGCTGCTTGAGCTCTTGTGTGCTTCTGATTCTCACCTTCTTGACTATATGCATCTGAATGTCCAGATGCAGGCCTTGCAGAGGCAGATGGCTTCTCTGCAGCTGTCGTCTCCTGCCAGTTCCCCCTGGGCTAATATTGTGCCAAGTGAGTTTTATCTTCTGTTTTATTTCTTTTCTTGATTTATTTCTTCTGGTATTTTAGGCTTACTAACTTCACCAGCCTTCTCACAATATTCACTCTTGTTGGATGTACTGCTGTATGTGCCATCAAGTGGACAGCCTTCACCCTTGTCTAAAACCTGCCTGGTACAACACTCCTTTAACAATTAATTTCCTCTGACTAGCTGCATACAAGTGGTCATGCACTATCAATGGCTCAAAATCTACCTCCTGTTAGAGGTGCTCCATTCATTCCAAGGGATATGCCTCCTCCTCCCAAGCTTCCTTTCTCTACTATGTATAACTCAAGTATGTACATTCTTTTTTTCTATATTTCTTTTGTTTATATTTCTGATGCTGTGCACTCTTCTCCTTCATTCTTAACAGAGACAAGCCAAGCTCTCCCAGGTTGCATGCAACTATCTGAACTGACTCATACAGTTCCTACTTAAAAAGGAAAGGGCTGTCAGCCTGCTCCTATCTACAATAATCCTCTTGACTTTGATTATGTGGTGTCTCCTTACTCTGACATCAATGTCACTATATACAACACTCCAGGCTCATGCAAATGCCACCTTTCTCCATCTGCCAAGGCCCCTCCAGCAAAATCTGTGTGCAAAGAAGTTCCCAACAAATGTGCTAAGTCCCAAGGTCAGGCCATGCATGATGTCAAAGAACCATGTAAGTCATTGGAAAACTGTCAACCCATATTAATTTCTTACTTGTCTTCTTTCTTTTAGACTCTCAAGCTGCCAAGGTTGGTGCAGCTGCATCTCTATCTCAGGGCATGCTTTTCACTGCTGCTAAGCAGGTCTTCACATTGCCTGTTTCAGAGGTATGTCTTATTTCTCTCTAATATTTGATTTTTCTCTAACTCTGCCTAGGACAATATCCTTGTGACACTCAAATGCTTGAATTGCCTTTGTAGCTTCAAGGAGTGTCATCTGGAGACAGCTCCTGATCAATTTGTCCAGACTCTGTCCTCTGGTGGACTGGCTTTAGAACTGGAAAACTAGGCCAAGCTGGTCAAGTGCAATTAGTGCACTTTGGGGAAGACCCTGTTCTGCAACTATTGTGTTCACCCCTTTGTGCAACAGTCTCTTGCCAAACTGATTTGTGTAGCCTCTATCTCCAGCAGAACCTGTAAGTAGTCTCTCTGTTTCATCTACTTAGTCATTATTTCTGATATCTTTCTTTCTCTTATTTTCTTCAGATATGAGCATGCATCTTTGACAAGCTTCTATTGCTTGGTCACAGGTCGTTGCTGCTCAGGCCTCCTATGAACTTGTTATTGCAGGTTTTATTGGGCAGATGGTGGAGTTTGCACAGGATCTCCTTTGTGCAAAGTCATACCATAGTACCAACCCTTCTTATTGGCAGCAGTCTGGTCTTGCAATGATAACTGATGATGTCAACCAAGTCTTTGATGTCTGTGAAGACCTTCTTGAACATTATGCCAATAGAGCTGCTGACAGCTCCACATACACCTTTGAGTTGTTTAGGTATGTTCTTTACATCATCAAGCAACTGTGTGGGCTTCCTGAAGAAGATTGGCCTGACCTCTCTGTCTCTGAGACATGGCCAGCTCACAAGAAGGCTGCTGGAGTCTCTATTGCAAATGTTCTGAAGGACCTTGAGGTGTCCACTCCTACTACTCTCAGGAAAACTTGTGCCCCTTCTTGCAGTGCTGCTATTGCTTCATGTGTGCCTTCCCCTGGTCCCTCAATGTGTCCATCTTGTCAATTGTCTCATCAGTCTAATTATTGTTGTACATCTAGCATACAGGGAGAGCCTGGGGGTCCTCTCACTATCAATATTCCTCCTAATGTTGTCAACATCCCTCTTTTGGTTTCTCCTGTCAATGCAGTGAACCTGATCAGGCCACATGGTTCTACTGGCAGGAAGAAGAAGCAGAACAACTGAGTGCTCATAGTAAGTCTTTCTATCTCATCATTGATTTTTTTTTATATTTTGACTTTATTATTGTTATCCTTCTAGTCTTGTTGACTTTTCCTGGATGCCTTTCATTGTATTTTCATTTTTCTTTTGTTTTTGGACTTAGGTACACATAGCTAACCCTCTTGATGAGAGAGGGGTTGTACTTCTATAGCATCTGTTTCTCTAGCATGTGTTTCCTTCTCATGTACTTGTAGTTTGTCTGAATGTGATAGAATATTTCTTGGCATGACTCTGAGTGATGCATTGGGTGACCTTAAGCTGTAATACCATAGGCTTTGCAATCTGAGAGGTAGAGCAATAATTTCATGAAAAATAATGGTGTGAGCTAAGGTGTTCTGATATTACTTTTCAGAGTTATTCCTCATGTTTCACAAATTTTGGATATACTCTCCCCCCACTAAAGATCACTTGCCTCCAGCACAAGCTTTAGTGACAGTGCTGTCTCTTTGTTCTAACCTAGTGGAGCAAACTCACAAATTTTTTCTTTGAACCTGTGCCAGCTAGAGCTCTTTCTGCTGTACTTTTTCAACATAGAAATTTGTAGTTTTCCTTCTCTGAATTAAATTCTTGCTCATGTGTATATTATTTCTGTCTAGTCTGTGAGGTTGTGCAAACTTGTTTTTATTTCTGAGTAAGGCTCAGTTATGCATCCTGGACAGTTGCATAGCATATCTAGCTGAGGGCAAGGATATATAAACTATGTTATGTCTGCTTATCCTCACCAGTTTTATGAACATCTCCAGCACTCTCTCAAACTAGATTCTTTTATCTCAGCCTCTATTACTTTGCATGCTATGACCAACAGTACTGCTCAGGCTTACACCACTCTTGACAATGCTGTTAGCACTTTTCATCACCATCTGGAGTGTCTTGGCTGCAAGGAGTTGAATGTTGCCTCTGTCCTTAAGGCTCTTGAGGCTGTCATAGAGCCAGCTGTATGTATTGTTATTTCCTGTGTCATGAAGATATCTCTGACTATGCTGCACCTTTATATTATTTTTCTATAATATCAGATTGTGGTAGCAGTCCAATCACTTATTTCTATTTATGAGGATCACCACTAGAGAGCATACTACAATGACCATAATATTTCCTGTGACACAAGTTACATGTATGGGCTGCTTTCTGAGTGCCAACTCATAAGCAAGAGCTGAGAGTTCAGATAGTACACCTCTTGAATGTCACTTGAGTCAGCCAGTATTTCTCCAATAGCTGCTGTTCAACATGATCAGGATCTGGTGAATTGCACATGAATGAGATGATGTAGGTGAGATGATTGCCAGCATTGACAGTTTGAAACAAGAGATGGACACTCCAGAAATATGACTAGGCCACTTGGAGATGATTAACAAACATGCTCATATAGGTGAAATAGATCAGAAAAGTGTGGATTGCTCAAGTGAACTGGGCATATATGCTCACCTTCATCATCAAAGGCAAGGTTGAAATTAGACTCTATGTCCCCAGCCTGCTGATAGATCTAAAAGACCAGACACAAGCATGCAAAACCAAGATAAAAGCTCAGAGCACCTCTGAATTGACCCTCTAATTGCAAAATCCAGTGACCCAACTTGTGCAGTCAAGTATGGGATAAACAGAGCATATAAAAAATATGCTGTCACACTAAACCTCTTCTGATACCACACAGAGGCTTGTTGCACAGGTCCTTTGCTATTGAGGGATGGATGAGCAGCAGTGACAATATTACCAAAAAAGGAAAGCCCAAGTGCCCACACAGTGTGCCAACCCAACATAAAATACCACAACTCCACACATCAAGTCCTTGGCCTAATTATAACTAGTGATGTAGCTAAGAAAAGTTGCACATAGATATGGCAATGCCCCTGAATGGGTTTAGATGTCCCAGAAGGTTGCCCATATGCCACCTGACATGACAATAACAGAATGTCAGATATCACCTACAGTAAGTACTTGTGTTCAATGAGGGATGATTTACAGAGTGGCATTGGTCAACTTGATGATCATATTGGTTTGTGTTAGGTAAAGGAGAAGAGAAACACATTCAGAAAGAAGTGGTGGATTGAATGGGATAATAGCAGATAAACTGCAGCAAGATATTTGAAAAGCCCAGTTGCATGCCTTGAAAAGTTCTGAGAAGCAATATTTGGCAGACATGAACAAGGATGGAGACTTTTGAGGTAGCATGGAGGCATGGATGGATGGAGTGGAGGAGCTGTCTGCAGAATGAAATCTGTTGGAGAGAATTCTATTGAGACATGAGTACAACACATGCAGAAAGTCAGAACCTAACTCACTTCCCAGATGTTGCATGATACACAATGGCGAGAGTAGGATGGATATATGGGTCTAGACCCATCAATCCTTTCAAGCAGAATTTGCCTCTAGTCTTGACCTCAACATGGTGCAACAGCTCTATCACTACCCAGCTTAAAACTAGGCTGCCAACAACTCAATCTATTCCAAGTGGAAAATGAGTCTTCAGTCAACCTGACTATTTGTTCCTGACTAAAAAGAATATTGTTCAATGGATGATGCTAGTGCAAGGTTGATTCTCGAGCAATGGTTGCAATAACTAGACACTGGGCAAGGGCCCATGCAGGAGCATCCAAGAAGAGTCCTGCAAAAGAGACACCTGCATGCACACTTGCAGTGGCTTGGGTGCTTCAGCTACCAAAAGATTCTTAAGTGGTTGAGAAAGCGCCCAATCAGAGAACAAGAATTAGGGTCTGTTCAGTAATGAGAATATGTGCCCAAACTCAACAAACTTCAACTTCCCACATGTCCGAAAAGAGAAGATGCCTTCTCCCTGCTATCTCCTCAAGTTTTACTGTGATAAAACACACATCTATCATTGTATTCTGATGTAAAAATATATTCTGTTGCTACCATATAGTTCTCAAGGCATATGAGAGCAACTTCAAGAGAGATTTTGCACACAACCTTTATATATAATGAGATTGAGATTAATATACCTCTCTACTCTTTCTCTGCTCAAGATGCTCAATCCAGGCTGCCAGAAAGCACTCATTGCCTCAGCAGCATTTTCTGTTCATGCTATTAGCATTGCAGTAGCACTCTATGCATCATCAAGCTACTGGAAGCAGGATTATCACACTTCCAAATTGACAAGGGCTGAATGGGTAGAGAAATTGATTTATGGGCATCCAGATTACATCTGGACAGAACTAGGGGTTCAGCTGCATGTTTTTCTTATTCTAGAGCATGAGCTGCATACTGTTTGCATGATACAGGACAGCCAACATGTTGGAGTGAAGGAACAGCTTGCAATTTTTCTCTACATGTGTGTAACTGGCATGTCTGTCTGTCATGTTGGAGAAAGATTTCAGAGGTCAAATGAAACAATTTCTAAGTGTGTTTTACTTGCTTTAATGCCTAATAGTATTGCTTATGAGTATCAGATATTTCCAACTCATTCTGAGTGTATTTTCTTCACTTTCATTCTATTCAAAATATGTTCAGCTTCCTCGAGTGGATGATCCTACTCCTGAATTCATTCAATCACAGTGCAAATTTGCACAATTCTTTGGTGGTGCAATTGGAGCTATGGATGGTACCCATATTAATTGCTGTCCTTTAGCTGTTGATCATGCTGCTGCTCAAAATCAGAAAGATGGTGTCTCACAAAATTGTTTAGCTTGCATCTCTTTTTCAATGAGATTTTTATATCTGGTCAGTGGCTGGGAAGGCTCAACTGCTGATGCTACAATGTATTTGCAGTCCTAAACTGTCAGCTTATATATACCAGATGAGAAGTACTATCTAGCTGATGCTGGATTTGGCATCTGTCATGCACTTCTTGTTCTATATTGAGGAGTGCGATATCATCTTGTGGAATGAGGCCATGCTAATGTCCAGTATGTATCTCACTGTATACTTTTTGTAAAATATTAATCTCATAAATTGACAGGCCTGTGAATAAAGAGGAACTCTTAAATCTCAGGCATGCATCAGCTCAAAATATGGTTGAATGTGTCTTTGGAGTTTTGAAGAAGTGATAGGCTATTTTGACTCATCCTCCTCAATTTACAATGGAAATACAGGTTTTGATACCACCAGCACTTGCCACCTTGCACAATCTTATCATGGATCATGACTCTGATGATATCAATTACTGGTTCACTGGGAATCTCGAGAATGACGTTGACCCAAACCCTAGTCAGGTTGCAAATAACAACAATTTTGGATCACTTTCACAAAGTGTGATCACACCAGATGAGAAAGCTAAAGCAGTATGACAACGAGATCACATTGCAGACATGATGTGGAGAGACTACACAGAGGAGCAATTATGAAGACAAGGAATAGAATAGGGATGGAGTCCAAGAAGTGGGTATCAATGAGTAACTACAACAAGATGTCTACTATAGGAGTCAGAACATCAAAGAATGTATATCAGTAATGAATGTGGGTTAATTAGATGAAAGATAGAATAGTTAAATGAAAAAGCAAATGTAATTAGACATGAGAAAGCTGTTGTTGGATCCACTCTTTGCAAATATGAGCATCTTGCAAAGCAAGGTAGACATCAATGGCACTGCAATTGTAGCAGAGGACATCAATGAATACAACTATCTCAAAATGGGTGAGGTAAGTCTCCTCAGCCTGTGCAACTGAGATAGCCTGTGAGCAACAGACAGGAGTAGGTGGGAGTGGTAAAATAGATGGTGGAGCAGATGCAAGTGCAATAGCAATAAAGTTACCAAAAGCAGCAATTGACTGGGAAACACTCATAAGAGCATCATCCTATGATATCCACTTGCACTTTGTTGGGACAAGGGGGGAATCAGGCTCTCAGGGACATTTTTTTGTGATTTTTGTGATTATCTATTTGATCAGGGTTTGTTAGTAATAAGAAAAACTGATAAAGGCAAAACTCACCTCATTGGCAACATCATCATTGGATACGTCAAGAGGAGGAGAAGGACTTGGAGGAGGAGAAGGACTTGGCAGAGGTAAAGGAGTGGAAGTTCTTTGAGAAGGATGGAAAATGAGGGTACCAGTTTGTTAGCTAGGTATAATTAGGGAAACTCAATGAAGGAAGACCCAGCCCTTGTTTCAAAAAGGCTTGGCCTCAGGATGGGATTGGACATAGTCATCCCAGCTGGAGGCAGTGTCATAGGTGATGCTAGTATCTGTATTGTTATCCCAGGTCCAGCCAGACACTTCCTTGATAGCCTGGACAACATGGAAAGTCTTCTCCATCTTTGACAATTATTTTAGTATAATTATCTGGACAATAATCAATAGAGCACTTATGCTGGCCCACTTATTCTGCAAGCTCTTGACAGTCTTTGCAGCACCACTCCAGTAGTGCACAGCAACAACAGAAAGTGCCTGCTGAAGTGTTCATGCCTTGAAATTGCCCCTGTCACCTGCTGTTGACTTGTGCTCAACAAGAAAGTTGACAAAGGCATTTTCCTTGGCAAGGGTCCAGACAGCATAGGACATGGTAGTGGAGGGGAGAAAGGAGGGTGAGGAGCCCACACAAGTGTTTGAGTATGTTCATATGGGTTCACACATGCGTCCTTGTCATGGTAGAGATGCAGTTATAAAGGAAAGGAAGATAATCTATATTAATCAACTGCTGATCAGCTGTATTCCCTTTTTGGACATGTGGGAAGTTGAAGTTTGTTGAGTTTGGGTGCATATTCTCATTACCAAACAGACTCTTAAGAGGGCATTTCTCTGTTGCTAAGTGGCTCATTTCACATGATGGCAGCACTGAGCACATTCCTTCATGCATCAAGGATTTGCCATCTTGAAACTCCAACTCACTTCTCACCAGCGAGACCTAGCACCTTTCTCCTAGTTACTCACCTTATTGCTAATCAAGCTAGCCTGCTCCAAGCTGAGTATTAGGATCTTGAATGCAATTGTACAATTGGTGAGTCTCTTGAAAATCTTTTGAATCTCTTCAATTTAACACTTATCCTTGCAGATCCAAGCGAAATCATACTGTTTCTTTCTCTGTGGACAGAATCCATATGCTTCTACACACACCTACAGTGAAATGCACATTCACTTCTTGCCCATCTCATACCAGCCTCTGTCTGATGGACCACAGCCATCCCTGTGTTTTTTCTATCAACATTGCCAATGTTATCTGCTTCTATTCCTGATTGTTATCCTTTTGTCCATGAACTCTCACTCCAGTGAGTTCCCTACTCCAGTTCTCCTATGACTGTACTTATATCACACAGTATTCTGCCTGGCTGAGCACACACTATGCGTCTTTCAAAGATCCCTCACTTTCACTGACCCTACACTTCCTACACCTTCTCATGTATGTGTCCCCCATCTGTTTAAGCATGAGGTCATTTCCACACCAAGCATAGTACTAGTCAAATGTGACTACACCACTGATTTCAGTCCACAAGTTACATTTCCTTGCACACATTACCCTTACCCAATGAACTTTGCACTGATGCAGTAGCATCATTGATTGCACAATGCCTTTTTCACCCATCAACCAGAAGCAACAGTTAGGTTGCTTGAAGGCTCATTCTCTACCTGGGATAGATCTAGCCATTGGTTGCCTGATTTTTCTTGGGGCAATAGTGCAGTTATTGCAGCTTGTCGAGGGCAAGGTTGGGTGCAGACTGCCCTGGAGCACTCAAAGAGACTTGTGTATCCACTCATACTTATCTTTATATGTTGTGCAACTGCCAAGGAACAAGCTCAAGAATATGTATCCAGAATATGGCCACTGGTCAAGTTAGAGCCTTGAATGCCATGGTGAGTTAGAATCCAAGTTTCTGCATATGTCATACTTATGCCTCAACAAGGCTTCTCTCACCTGGATTTCATTCCATGGACCACTCCTCCACTCCTGCAACTTCACTTGCCATGCATACCTCTATGCTACCTCACCAGTCTTGTCCACCACCTACCAAAGATTACTTGCCAGAATTTCTCAAGTTGCATGACTTGGCTGCTTGAATGTCTTGTCTCAGTTCTTCTGTCATTGTCCCATTTAATCCACCACTTCTTCCTGAGTGCGCTTCTCTTCTTGACCAAATATGAACCAATATAATTGTCAAGTTGACTAATGCTAATCACTCCTCATTGAACACAAGCAACATATGTTGCAGGCAATTTATGACACTCTGTTATCACCATGTCAGGTGTCAATGTACAACAGCACATCTAAAATCATAGGCAACTTTCTGGGACATTTTAACTCATTCAGTGGCACTGTTATGTCTATGGGCAACTTTTACTACTTGCATTACCAGTCACAATGCTACAGTGAATTTTCATTTAAATATGAAACACATCATAAAGTTGCAAGGTAACACTGCACACACACTAGATAACACCATTCAATGATCCCATACTATACTATAAGACCACAGGATTCGGTTTAACAATCTCACAAAGCTAAATAACTTTGGAGCACACCAGTTAACATCAGTATCCTTAGTATGAGCACATAAACATCATGTGTCTCCAAATTATGATCACAGGTAGCAGCAGCTATGGAATGACATTGAGACCTAGCAGTAGCAGTCGGGATGTGTATCCTATGACCAGTTGTGAGTCCTGGGCCTCTAACTCAGGCTAACAATCCAGTCTTAATGACTTAGTAAAGCTTCTTACTATGTGCATGCACTCATATACATTGATCCAATGTACCCACAGTCAGAACTCGAGTTCCAATGCCTGGACTGCACACATGCAGGATATGTAACTCAATATGGTCTAGTACTCGGTGACTCAGGCACGCTCCATCAGAATGACATTTGGCTTTACAGTGAGCCAATCACAGAACTAGTCTCAGA
>KQ962113.1:515856-540170 GCA_001563735.1 Leucoagaricus sp. SymC.cos | reverse complement strand
ATTACGAGCCACAGTTTGTGATTTAATTAATATCCATCTATCCCCTACACTACCAATTACATTTCTGCCTCTTCAATGATTAGGCAAAGGACTCAATGTGCTGAGTTCTATGTCAGGATGGGGTGCACCAGGCTGTGGGCGCTTGTAATTTCCTTTTTTTGGTAATATTGTTGCCATTGCTCATTTGCCTCTCAAGGATGAAGGACCTGTGCAACAAATCTCCATGTGGCATCAAAACAATTGTTGGATGACTGTGCATCTTTTGCATATTCTGTTGGCTCCACTGTTGACTATGCAAGTTGAAATACTGGATTCTGCAATTGGAGAGTTAACAAGGCACTCAGGGCTTCCTGGTGTTGTGTACTTGTGTGGAGGTCTTTGGATCAACCAGCAGGCTCGGAATGTAGAGTATGATTATAGCCTTGTCTTTGACAGTGAGCATGCATGCCTGGTTCATTTGAGCAATCCTACACTTTTCTAATTTATTTCATCCAGATACAGTATGTTTACTGATTATTTCTGAGTGGCCACACTTTACAAATGTCCATCCCTTGGATGTATACTGTCAACCCCAGCAATCACCTCTTTAACAACACTGTCTTGTTCATGTGCAATTCAGCAGGCCCCAATTATGTTGACCAAATGTCACATTTATGAATGAATCTTCACCTATAGCAATGCAGAGTGTGTTTACTGGTTGGTATGATGACTCAAAACTACATGAGGTGAGTCCTTGCCTTGAGATGCAACACCTGCAGCTGATTTGGAGTTCCAAAGATGAACATCAGCCTCACAAATGGGCAGCATTGTGGTCAGTCCAGGTTAGGAGAAAGAAGAACAGTGGAAGGAATTTCTTGATTGCTTGTCATAGCAGCATCAAGTTCTCTCATCATTTGGCAATCTCATCATTGTGGCCTAGCCTTCAAGACTACTGGTCTCACAAAGCTGACCCATACTATCTGCAACTTGGTATATCATTTGTGATGTCAATATGCTTCAATGGGGTTTGGAAGGAATATTGGGAGAGCATCAAGGAAGGGGAGGAGCAGGAGTTAGCTAGTCAGGTTGCTCAGGATGATCTCTTTGGAGAAAGTTCTACAGATGTACCTGATGAGCATTATATGAAGAGGAAAGTAACCAGTAGATTAGTATCCTGCATTCATACTGTCAGCAGTACGCAAGTGACTCCATTCAATGTGTGCTATATGTATACTTGGTATTTACTGGTTGTCATTTATCAGACTGTGGTATGCAAAGTTTCTATAGAGGCATATAGTTGCTGAAATCCTAAAACTCAAATTTCAATTACTATACCTCTGTAATTGGTCTTCTCATGCTATTCTCACTGTACCCAGTCCAAACCTCAACATATCTGCCACTCGAGATTCCTTTGATCACATACAATGGTACATATTCACATTGTTCTTGGTGGGCTATGGAGGATCATTGCAAGTAAATACTTGAGTGATGATACAAGGAGCCAGATCTATTGCTCTGCACTTGTGATCCACTCCTAGCTATAGTACACAGTGGCTATGCAAAAATACATGTCATGATGATCCAAATGTCAATCATTCTCACAGTGCCCATTCAAATTCTTTTCCTTGTTGAGTACTCTCTACTATTTACCAAGATCCACCACATTTGAAAATTTGCAATCTCTATTATTTTGGGCATCTCAGTGATATTTCATCATTGTTGGCCTATTTTCAATGAATACCAGGATCGATTTGTCAGCCTAACTATTTTGTATATCAAGCACTCCACAGCATGGAAACTAAACAAACATGATTACAACTGCTTCAGACATCACCTGGTCATCACTAACTTGAGGACACCCAGATAGACATAAAAATTTAAGTTCACTACAATCATTGTGATCATCATCAAACTGAGCTGAGGTGCCAAACAAAATGCCAAAAATGATAACACCTTTGTCAACAGAAGGCTCAGTCTTGTCACTCTCCTTTACTCTGTGAAAGGAATAGCATAGATGAATGTGACACTGTGCATAATAGGTTGAGATTAGATGCCAATAAGGTCCAGTGGAGATGTGAGAAGAGATGATGCAGGTGGTAGGACATTAAAGAGTTGTAACCACATTGAGTAGATCTTGACCAGGGCAGTGATAGAGAATGGTCAAAACTGGTGTGCATCAACTAACATGTCCTCAAGCCACAAAACAGTTGCAGTGCTGAAAGTCAGTGTGTGACATGGGAGGATGTGATATGGGTGATGAGAATGAAATGGTATATGACAGATTGTAGCACTTGCAGAGTTCAGTAGGAGACCATGCATGAACAGGCAATGGGGTGGCTGGGCTTTGATATTGTTATAGAGAAAACACAAAGAGCAATCCACACAAAGCAATTATTTGCAGACTTTGAAAACATGTCAGTTGCTGGACTTTGTGTGAAGAAAGGCACACAATCTATCTACAGGTGAGCTGTTGAAGCCTGAAGAACAGAAGGACTTCAGTCTAGATATGCTTGATGAGAATGGTGAATACACACCTGATACTGTAGCCTAAGTTTAATGTGTATGGTCCATTGCTGTCAATATGGGCCAAGAGCAGACTATAAGTCTCAAGGATCAATCAGACACTGAGGTATGAGAATATATAGACGAGTTGAAGTGCCCAAGGTTGTCTGTGTCTTGAAAGGAGGGCTATAAACAAAAATGGTTGATAATAAATTATTAATCAAGTTATGCTGTGGAAAGTTTGTAAGTGGGTGTGAAAATTTCAATCAAGCACTAAGGATCATTAGCATACTGGTGTATTTACTAGAATGAGCTAAAGTCTCAGTTTATTCAAAACCTCCTCTCTGTGTCTCACAAATCATTGATCACCTCATCCCATTATTCTCTTATCTTGCCACTACTCAACTGATAGCATTGAGCAGTCAAACCAGATTTGAAAGCAATTATGGAAGTCAGTTAGTATGATCAATACTTGGCAATATAATACCTGATTTCTGTACTTGCATGGGAAACAAGGTGAGGCTTTGTTCCCCAAAACAGTGTAGTGTGTGGCTATAGATATATGAAGTTCTCACAGCCAGCAGCCTTGTGTTCAGGCTGTTGTTCAAGTTTGGCACCTTACATCTTGCTTTTCTCCTTCATCGAGTCTGAGAAAAAACATGCCTCTATCCAGGAGACACCATACTGCTCCTTTGAGGGCTAACAGTGACACCATGTCCTCAAGAGGTGAGACCTTCACACTGGTATGCAATGCATTATATTCACCTGGTTATGCCATAGGTTCACATATTCACAGCTTTTTTCCAAATGCTTCCCATTTCAAGGTTGACAACTCAACATTTATCTTTTTTTTTTATTTTAACTCATAAATTTATAAGGCAGTGCACGTTAGCAGTCTGCCCCCAGGCCCGTAGGCCCAGGCTACTAATACAAAATATGACCAGAAGTGACTAAATAAGGAACATCTAGCTAAAACGTCCAAACTGTCCATTGTAACCAGCATCCATCTAATGCCCCCCTTGCCACAAGGGAACAGGGGCCTTGTTGATATTTCAGTTCTGCCAGGAATGGCCAAGCAAGCACCCACCCATGTACTCAACTGCCAGTGTCTTCTGAGGGATAACCTGAAATGCCAACCACCTTAGCAGCAATATCAGGAGGGGATAATGAGGTGTGACACTGTGACCTCGCACAGTGCACAGCATGCAGGCATGGGGCTCCTGTGGGGATCAGGCCCTAGGGGAGGCAGCACAGAGGGGTTACCCCTGCAAGGACCTGGGATGTTGGCAGCCAGCCACAAAGACCAGCATACCAGGGGAGAGAGAAAGATAAGGCAGGGGAGCAAAGCTCAACCCAGTGCTGAGTAGTCCTAGCACATTGCGCAGCACCAGAATGAAGAGGAGGGCATAGTGGAAAGCCAGCCTGAGAGAGAGAGAATAAGTCAAGCATAAAAGAGTGCTCAACCAAAATAGCGGCTACTTACTCAGCAGAACTGTGGATTTGAAACTGGGGGGCCATGAGGGTGACTGGGGGGAATGCATGGCCTGAGCACAGCGCTAGTGCACCCAAGCCAGCAAAGGGCCCATCCCAACCGCTGAAGCAGAAGGGGGCCAGAAGAGAGGGGATGCTGACCCAGGCAAGGCCCAAGAAGGCATGGAAAGAGGTGGAGGAGTACAGCCAAAGTGCACTCAACTCAACACTAAGAGAACCAAGGTGCACTAGAACATCCAGTGCACCCTGCAGTAAGGAATGGATGCTGTGAACCCTAAAACAGTGAGGATAGCAGACTGTGAGTGACCCTAAGAGGGTGGCAAGACTGTGAAAGAGAAGGCACCCCAGAGCAAAGGTGGTGGTATGTGGGAAAGAAGGGTTGAACTCAACATTTATCAACAACCCAACATATATAATGATTGAGTCTGGCAAGACAGGTATCTCTACTTGCCACATTCATGAGACAAATATTGAACTATCCTTTAGTTATTAAAATGCTTATGGACATGGGAGAATATGATGCCCAGCATGACTCTTCTGCTTGGAGTTACCCTCCAAGATGCCATGTAGACACACAGATAAGCCTTAGGTCAAGGATACTTGAGTGGCATGAAAACTACAAGAGAAGATCCCATCTTCTGTGGATAATGGGGCAAGCTGCCATTAGAAAATCTATGGTGGCACAGACAATGGCAGAAGAGTTTGCTGAAATGGGCTGTCTTGGTGCAAGCTTCTTCTTTTCCAGGCCAAACCAATGTGACAACCCTAATACTCTCATCTCCACCCTTGTTTATCAGCTTGCAATCAACCTTCCTGAATATAAGTGTGCTATTACTGAGCACCTTGGAGGCAACCCCATAATTCTTTGCAAACATTGCCATATCCTGTTTGAAAAGCTCATCTCTGAACCTCTCCGAGACCTCATGGTGCAGAATTACCCAGTTGTCTCTTCACCCCTAGTCATAATCATTGATGGGTTGGACAAGTATCATGACAAGCAAGCCCAGCTCAAGTTTATCAAGCTCTTCAGTAAAGCAGTTCACCTTCCTCTCCTCTGGTTAGTGACTAGCCATCCAGAGTATCACCTCAAATCTGTTTGATCTCATCCTGATTTCTATGCTACCTGCATATTTCTATCAACAATGAGGAGGCCCAGCAGGATGTGCAATGACTTCTCCAATCCAGGTTTGAAAACATCTGTTAGCAGTATGAGAACCAGCTCGATCCTGACTGGCCTTCCCAGAAGCATGTACAATTAATATCTGCTGTTGCTCTGGGTCACTGAGGATTCACAGACTTCTTGTTGAGGTTTGTTGGAGATAAGAATTATGCAAACCCTTGAGGTCAACTCAAAGTCTGTCTATGTTTCATTGGCAGTAATGGATTAGAGCTGGGTGCCATGAACCCACTTCATGCTCTCAATCTTCTTTACTATTGAATTCTTTCCGATATACCTGGCAATTACCTCAAAACAACAATAGACATACTCACTCTGATCATACTATACCCTCATCAAAACTTATGTGCCCAAGAGGTTGCTAATTTCCTCTCACTTGATCAGGGCATGTTCTACAGATCACTCCAGTAGATGCATTCTGTTCTCTCAATACCCGAACCATCTAAGGTGCATGAGGCCTGTCTTCAGGTCTATCATGCATCTTTTTCAGATTTTCTGAAGGACCTGACTTGATCTAGGAAATATGTGATTGATGAAGGCATTGCACATCTTACAATTGCTATTCAATCCCTCCAATGGCAGATAGTGGGCAGAGAGCCTGAGCTTCCACCACAGATGGGTGCTCACAGACATACTCAGAGTCCACAACTGAAATAGGTAACAGAACCTCATAGTCTACATAGTATGAAAGAAACATTACAACTATTTGCTTCAAGGATTGGATGGGATGCAGGTCAAAGGGTACCAAGAAACCTGGCTTCACCATTGATCTTGCAGGTAAATATATTTCCATTCTGCCTTCTTCACAAGGAAGAGGTAGAAGATTTTCCCAAGTTTCTTGAATGGCTTCACATAAATGGGGTGAGTAGCCTCACAGGCCTGATTAGTTTCATTAACTGACTCCCTGGCAAATGGACTTCAATTTTTGTAGGGAGAACATCTTGTTGCAATGAGTCCCACAGCCAATCTCCACTTGAAAAAACACAAGGGAAACCTGCATTTCATAGTGTTTGACTTTAAATGCATCCCAAGTTGTGTAGGGCAACTTTGAGCAAATTTTGCATACCAAGTCCTCCATCAAGGACAAAGTGAACCATTTC
Organism: Leucoagaricus sp. SymC.cos; assembly: GCA_001563735.1. NCBI lineage: Eukaryota > Fungi > Basidiomycota > Agaricomycetes > Agaricales > Agaricaceae > Leucoagaricus > Leucoagaricus sp. SymC.cos. Next base: position 533,921 of record KQ962113.1, on the reverse strand, counting down.
ACATACAATTGACAGTAGGAAAGAATAGGGACACCCAAGCCCTAGTGATATTGAATCGATTTAAGATACTTTCCTCTGTTTTGAGACATGCAGCTGACCATCCATTCTCATGGGTCCCACTTCACAGACTGTGTGTACTTCTTTTGGCTTCAAGAAATGCAGCTGATGGTCCATTCTCATGGGTTCTACCTCACAGGAAGTGCATACTTCTCTCAGCTTTGAGAAATGCAGCTGACAGTCCATTCTTGTGAGTTCTACCTCACAGCAAGTGCATACTCCTCTCTACTTCAAGAAATGCAGCTGATGGTCCACTCTCATGGGCCCTACCTCACAGCTTGTGCATACTTCTCTCTGCTTCAAGAAATGCAGCTGATGGTCCATTCTTGTGGATCTCACCTCACAGGAAGTGCATACTTCTCTCAGCTTTGAGAAATGCAGCTGACAGTCCATTCTTGTGAGTCCCACCTCACAGCAAGTGCATACTTCTCTCTACTTCAAGAAATGCAGCTGATGGTCCATTCTCATGGGTCCCACCTCACAAGAAGTGCATACTTCTCTCTGCTTTGAGAAATGCAGCTGAATGTCTATTCTTGTGAGTCCCACCTCACAGATTGTGTGTATTTATCTCTGCTTTGAGAAATGCAGCTGACAGTCCATTTTTATGGGTCCTACCTCACAGGAAGTGTGTACTTCTTTCTGCTTTGAGAAAGGCAGCTGATGGATCATTCTTGTGGGCCCTACCTCACAGCAAGTGTGTACTTCTCTTTAGTTTGAGAAATATAGCTGACTGTCCATTCTCATGAGTTTCACCTCACAGTGAGTGTGTGCTTCTCTCTGCTTTGAGAAATGCAGCTGACTGTCCATTCTTGCGGGTCCTACCTCACAGTGGGTGTGTACTTCTTTCTAGGATTTATCTTCAATCCAATAGGACTATTCTAACACTGAGTCTACTATGTCTCAAAAGAAGGCTTCCAAGCACCACAAGAAGTCTTCCAATTCCAAGTCCAAATCCACTAAGTCGAGATATGCCTCAAGCAGATTCTGCAAGGAAGTCATCTCTCTCTTTCATCCTGTCTGTAATTTCCTCATACTACTACACATTGATCCCATCTCACACTACTTTCCAAGGTCTAGTAATGATATGGGCCATTTTTTCTCTCCTTGTGAGTTTCTCCTTGTACATTAATATTTCTATGATGTTGGATATGTTTTGGAAATTGTTCTCTGCATTATTCATGTGCTTGATGATTGTTCTATCAAGAAGACTGAGCAGTTCATTGACTCTTTAAAGGGTAAGAGACTATTGGCTATTGTTTGAAACTACTGTGCTTGATCAAAACTGGATAAGAGATTGTTCCATATAGTTATAAACTCATACTCTGAAGTACAAAAGTCACATGCTCTAAAGTAAAGGGTATATATGCTCTGACTTCAATTGAAGTGTGGAAATTAGCTTATGCAATAGTTTAGTTGAAATATATTGTAACTCAAAGGCAATAATCTTGATTAAGAAATCTATGATGATCTAAATCTAGACTTCAAATTATGAGATAAGCATAATGGTACAACAGAATTATTGTAGATATAGTACAAATATATTATATGAGTAGAAGCTCATCTGTGAGGTTTAGGATCCTTGATTATTCTCTAAACCTTATTTGATTTGAGGCTCTGACAATCTACATTTGTTGTTCTAAACTGTGGCAATCTATTAGAATATCCTAGATCAAATCAGATGTCACACAAATTGATTAACAAGATAAGACTTTAACACCTTCCTTGTCATGAATACTTGGATTAATAATGATGTTACTGAGTATAGAGAATTTATACACCTCCAAGTGCAATTTTGATGCCAGTTGCAAGCACTGGAGGATGAAAAAGATGACTATGCACTTGCAGCTGCAGCATGTCAAAGTTGATATCAATGATATCTTGTTCAAGCTGAGGTGTTTCCAGATCCTCAAAGAGTAACACTATAGCAAATTCTGCATGGGGGCCAGAATGATAAAGCATCTATTACAACAATAGAGCTTGATGTAATTACTTTCTAAGACATCCTTAACAAAGGCTTTGAAGAACTTTAGAATTTGTGTGCAATAACTAGAGATGACATTGCCTCAGATGCAACACTATGAGCCTATCAGCAATCTCTAGATGTAATTAGAGCACTTGGGCTCCACAATGCATAATATAAGCTTGTGTGAAATTTTTACACTTACACTAGCTACTGTCTCCTGATATATTATATTCTCACTTCAAATTCTACTCAACACACTTTGTCAGATGGAGGTAACTTGCATTTGCTAGCTTACTAGAGATGAATTCTAGGAAGTGAATGCATTGATTGTGGATCAACACCCACTTCTGACAGATGCATTTAGAAACATAGATAGCTTGAATTTATCTGTCCAAACTTCATCTGATGAGAACATTGAGAATATAACATATAACATATAGTTGCACTCTTATTGTGTAAGCTCAATATTTGTCTTCACAGTTGATGGTGAGTCCAGTATGGTATACACAAGATTGATCAATACTGATCTATTAATAAGGAGCTATCATCACATATAATCTCAATATACAGTGGGTCAAAAAACTGTCCCAATATTTTGAGCTTTTGGACAAGTCTACTTATAGCAGAGTCAATATATTATGTAATCACTTAAAGATATTCTCGGGAGTGCAATAGTATGTGATCTATTGTTTCTATAGGTATTACATGATTTGGGTAAGTATTGAATTAATGCCAGATTATGTGAGATATATACTCATCAGGACAGCTTTTTGGCCTTGTGTTACCTCCCCGCAATTTGATCTTGGACAAAGTAGAAAATATTCAGGTTAGGTCTGGGTGCTCTGAAAAATTTTATATGACTGTTATATGATCTTGGGTGATGTTTCCAACTGTTGAAATAACTTTTTATGCTCACACTACTATTATGAAAACTACATCTTCTATCTAGTCATTTTTAATAATTTTTCTTTATTAGAAGGGATGCTCCTCTTATCAAATTGAGTCAAAAACTGATCTGGGCATAAGGTAGAGGACATCCATACTCCACCAATGTCATGTGATAAAGTGTGACATGTCCAAAAAAGGATAATAATTGCTGAATAAATAGGTAGAATATTCAGTTGGGCAATAGCTGCTAAACCAAGTCAGTCATTTTGTGACAAAGGGCATGAAATAATTGATTGAGCAAAAATTTTGCAACTTTTTCATGTAAATGAGTAACAGTTCTCATAATACTCAATAACACACTAGGAAAACTTACAGCCATGCCACCATTCCAAAACCATGTCAAAGGTCATATCAGTAATTTCACCAAATGTGCAAAGCATATCCTCGAGATACTAGCACCACGGAAACACCCAAAAAGGCCACAAACTGAGTCTCCAGCTCACAATGATTGTCACCCAGTCTCCCCGAAGCAGCACAACTGAAGAGATTGTTTTTTCAGCTGAAAATATATCATATTGCCTAAATACTTCAAAGAATTGCAGCTTGGTCACAACCCTTCATAGATGCCTACTCCCATTGACTCAATGGGAGGCAGGCTGCATGGACCACATGAAAATATCGTGGTCATTGTGTTCTTCTCATGCCAATCCTTGAAGAGTTGGATGGCGAGGGAATAAAATGAGAACTAGTCCCTCACTTTTTTGTATTTCTTGATGAAAATTTATATACATACTCTTCTAACCATACACTACAAGATGACAGGACTCGATTTGCATAAGATCTGTGTTTTCAATGTCGAGCCTCCTCGCGACATGTTTTTGTTCAAATTTGGTCACATTGTCATAGAATGAGTCATGTCACCTGATGTTCATTGAGTATGGGTGTCCCCTACCTTATCTACTGTCTATAATATTAGTATGGGACATGTGATTTTAGTGCAAATTTGACCTTTGCACTGTACTGTTCCAGATAATCAGTGCCAAAACAGTATATATCATTAAATGTTATTTTAAACAATCAGTAGTTCATTATAAACATAGTGATTGTAACTGCCCAAGCCATGTAATATAATTAGTCATTGTTCCCCATGCCTAGTATTACTCTCAGTTATGAGTAGCATTTCTTTTTGGTTGTTGAATGTGCATGAATATCAAAATGCAATGTTCATAGGTAAATTGACTGAGACTTCTAATGAGTTCAAGCAGCAATTCTAATGTCCTAAACTTCTATCTTATGTGAGTATTCAAATATTTAGCTTAATTATTGAGTCAGTAACTATATATTTATAAATAAGCTGATGCCAGAATGTCTAACAAACAGCTAATCTCACCCATAGAACATATTCTACAAAGAGCAGTATCCTACAAAAGCATAGAATTGTCCACAAGTATTATGACTAACAAACAGTGTAGATAGCATAATGTAAGCACATGTTATGCTGGTGTGTGCCATTGTGCCATCTACCTGTGCCACTCTGCACTACAGGCCAATGATGTCTTGTGCCAATTTGATCAATCCCTTGTGCCAGTTGGAGTGCACTAGCTTGTAACATAAGAAAATATACTATTAAAATTATGTCACATATTTTGAACAATTGTGCTCAAGTATATACAAGATATACTTGAATTTTGACAATTAACTACTATGTGGAAGAACACAACTGACATTCTCACCCCTCTCTCTTGCAGATCTAGCACACCCAATGATTCCATTTTAAGTTGAGTGTATTACTGCTACTAGCTCATTCCACAACCTCTATTAGATGTCCTGTCATGCAGCTCCATGGTCTATAATGTACCTACTAGTACTATTGCATATACCAAGTATTAAGGACAATTCATTTCATTTAATAATTATCTATTCCTAGATATTCAATGCCATTGTTGTGACATGGATGGAATTATCCTAGCTCAGCAGCTGGAGAGATAATCTTATAAGACTATTATCTACTATTATAATCTCTTATAATCTGCATTGATGTGAGACTTTGTTTATTATAGATTATAATTGTGATACTTCTTGTTCATGCAGAATTGAATGATGATAATATTACCTAATTATGACTTTGGACCTACCAATATCTAGCAATGTTATTACCCTCATAATATTATCCCATATTTCAGGTCTATTTGGTTATTACAGGTATATGACTGTGATTGTGATGTATCATCTAGTTGCTAAAAAATTTATGATGTGACTGACACACAACTGGCACAGGCTGGCACATGACTGGTACATGACTGTTGCATGAAGAAAAATGTGTTTGTCTTATATAAAACAAGCTCAAAGACATATTTTGTGTATTTCTTATATTTTCAGGTCTATAGCCACTGGATCTATGCTTATAAAATGACAATACCATCTAGCTAGTTATTCAAGTATGCACTGTGCCACCCAGCTGACCAGCATGCACTATCAAAATTTAATCTTTATTTACACCAATTACCTATGTTAAAATGACCAGACCTTCAGTATAAAACTGAATATTGCAAAAGAAAACTACAGTAGAAATTGTGTCTCTACACCTTCTCCTTGTAATAAATAATAATTTTCTGATAACTGATCACTTTCTCTCATCTCACTATCCAAGTCTCTCACTCTTAGTCCATAATCATGTTTCTTTAAACATCAACTAGTCTCTCTATATTTTTCTGGCCCATATACCTGCATACTATGATGTTATTACTCTATAAATATTTGACAGCAGGGTGGTCTAGGCTAAGTTGAGTTTGGCCCTCTCTTTCCAGATAATACCTTTTCATCTGACCTAGTTCTATTTATCTTTGTTTTATCTAGCTATAATATCTTTTTCTTCCCATCTACTAACTAGTTCTTATGTGTATACATGAATTTAATATAGGTTTTGGGGGGAAATTGACTTTTTCCCAGCATGCCTTTAATAGGATAAGATAGCTGTGACTAGTGAGAGGAGAGCCTATGAATTTGGCAGCTTGTACAGCATTATTCAGCTTTTTTTTTTTTTTTAATATTATAAATTTATATATTGGTGCATGATAGCAGTCTGGTCTCAGGTTAGTAGCCTGGGTTACTGTACACAAACATGGACTAGAAGTAACTACAAGATATGACATAACAGAAATATATGTAAAAGTCCATTACAACTAGCCTGATCAGATGCCCTCTTTGTTTTGTTTTGTTTTTTTTTAATTATAAATTTATAAGACTATCATTTTATTACATAATATGATATCATGTGACTCTGATCAGCATCCCTATTCAGCAGCTGACCTTACACTTACACTACTAGTACATACCCAATACAAATCAGGCTTACTGTACTTCAGTGTGAGTAAGGTTGAGTTCTAAGCAACAGTAAAGCAACACCTTATATTTTTTACAGTATCCCTGCATATTGCATGTGTAAATGTGTGTAGCCATGTCATTGCTGAAAATAACAGCAATATTGCTGTAACAAACCCACTCAAAACTTTAACCTTACAAAATTAACCTTTTGATGACTTCTCAAGGAAGCCACCTGCTGGGTCATTTTGAAGACCCAAATGAAATTGCAACAGTGTCACATAATGCCAATAATCTATGCTGGGACATCACACTCATCATGGAAGTGCTGACCAATCAGATTATGGACATGCACAAGGTCCATATACCTGAGAACTCTGCTGAGTCACAAATAGGTTTAACTCTTCTCAATGCTGAACCAACACCAGAAGAATGATATGAGGTATATGAGGAACTTCTACCTAGTATCTTACTGACAAAATAACTATATGATGCACAGTCAGGACATGTACATCCACCCACATAAGAGGGCAGCTTACATATTATCACTGAAGGGATAGAAAATATATCTTTTTTTTTTTTTTATCATAAATTTGTATATTGGTGTGCAGTAGCAGTCTGGTTGCAAATACAAAAAGTATTTATAATAATCTACAGAAAACAGATGTTCTCCACAACTCAGCTGAATATGGCAGTCTATACTGAAAATAGGTCCTTTCTATACCTAAGGGTGGATGAAGAACAGGTAGAAGCCCTTGCACCCCACACTGCATACCACAAACACAGGTTGCTAAAGCAAAACTAGCACAGCCCCCATCAGCAGCTAATGCCAGACTCCCTAGGAGCCCAAAGGTACTTAGAGAACCCAGCAACCACCAAAAAGTAGCTATGCCATTGTTATTCTCTAGGAAGGTGTGCAAAGGAAAACACCTTAGGGTTCTCCTTGTAAAAATGAACAAGCTCCTCCCAACACTTTGAGAAGGGCCACAGATTACTAAAATCTATACACTCAGTTAAAATATGCTCATGAGTCTACAGAGATATATCTCTTCAATTTCCTGACATTTGGCACTTGAGCTCAAAGAAGAATTTGAGAAAGAAGACAAGATTGAGTTGCTATTCTGAATGAATGACATGTTGAGTCCACATCATTGAAAACAAATCTGTGCCTATGTACAGACTATAATAGAGGAATAGTTTTGAAGAAACCAAAGAGCTCCTCCAGATGATCCCATTTATATAGAGATGTACCTAAAGGTGATTCAGTGCCTTTGCAAGAAATATAGAAATATCAAGAAGAGAATGAATTCCTCTCAATCTAATATATCAACACCTATGAATGAGGTGTATGGCACTTGGGAGACTGAGACCTTTACCCAATTCAAGAAAGGACCTTGAGAGAGTAACTTTGACCTCTGAAAGACCAGCAACTTTGATCAGAATTGGTGTGATCAAAGGGGACCACCTTGAGTATCCCCTAGCTCTCACTGGATCTCATTGACCCAACAGCCAGAATTAAGACATCTCCCATCACCAGCTTTATCTGAAATGATGAATACTCGTCAAGTTGTTTAACAGCTTAATGCTCCACAATGCCCTAACAAATGTATTGAAGACTATAGAGCATGAGTTAGTGCTCAGTGATGACTGGAGGGGATAAATCCCCTTCAACATAGAGACAATACTGTAGTGAATACACTACAGGATGTCAGAAAAGAAGAGGTGGATGAATCAGTTATGCATATAGCAATAACTTATCATTCAACAAGAGCTGAATCAGTCCAAGTAACTGAATTAAATGATGCACAGATGCCACTGGTGCCATCCATGCTCACATTCCCAAGCCAAAGAGACATGTTGCCATTGGCACAGCTCTCTTTCACAATTTCATATAGTGTGAGGACATCACTAGCCCCAGTGTAGGTTACTGCTCCTAGAATCTTCATGGGTACAACCCATGGACAGTTATTGAAGGTGAAACTAGAGGACATTACCTCTCAGGGTCATAAAACAAATATTATCAACATATTGAAAACAAATAAAGACCAGGCAAAAACAAACATGCCTGAGCCAATAGAGATATTTGACACAACAGAGGTGGAATCACCTTTTCTATTTACTCAACCCCTATCTCAGAAGGAAGATAAGGGGAAAAGACTATTATGAGATATATTGAAGTCACTCATTATCTCACAGATGCCCTTAAGAACCCAACTGGTACTAAATATACCATTAACCTTGAGAATAGCTACACTGCCAGCACCATGTAGTATAAATCAAAACCCTGCTGTGGTAGTAGTACCACAGCCACTCTTGTAACCTGCTTATAGCCAGCCAATTGTGAGACAGATCAACAACCAATCTAATCTTCAGATAACCAAGGTTGATGACTACCCTCATAACCCACCACTGATGATGACAGTACAGAATACTGCTGCTAGTCAACTGACACCCATTGCTAGTCAACCAATGCCTGTCACTAGTCAACCAACACCTGTTGCTCATCATCAATTAATGAGAGTGCCCATAGCTGCTGCATGGACAGACTAAGTAGGACTACAGCAGATGTGTAATAAGGATATCTGAAATCACAGATCCTCAAATATCAATGACCAAGAAACTATATCCCAAGGTTATATACCAATTGAGTTATTGGGTACAGAACTACCCAAACCAGAACCTAGCAAAGGTAATGGGCCATCTTTTGCAAACCCATTTACCAGCACACCTGCAAAGAGACAACACAAGACCCTTAAAAGGACAGTATGCATGTCAGTACCAGCCAAAGGCAGTGACATAGGTAATACAGCATCTGAAGACAAAAGATGAGAATTTAGATCCTCCTTTAGAGGAACATCTCAGCCAGGTGCACCATATCATAAAGAGCAACAGTACTCCTTATTCTGAGACATAATGCTTGACAAATACAGCCCTGGAATTGCAGAGACTCACAGGCAATACAATGCTGCCTGTACAATCAACTAGAGTGAACAATCAATCAATACTTAGCACAAAAAATGGTGTTACCAGAAGGCTATAAGCTGAGTAAGCCTTCAGAAAAGGCCATCATAGCTTATAGTGATAGTGTGAAATACAGCAACCTTGAGGACTTTGTCCTCAACTTGTGCATCAATTACTCAATAAAAGGACTGGGTGGAAACTTAGATATGCCACAAGAGGATAATATGAATATAACCCATATATTTGTGTTACAATACCACCTAACTGGTGAAGCAAAAGACATGTATAACCAACATGTAATGAGCATTAATTGTAGTAAATACAATTAGACCTTCAAGATGGTAATTTTAGCATTGTATGACTGTTTCATGAGACTGACTTCAATGCACAAAGCTTGCAAGAGCCTCCAAAGCATGAAGTATTCAGTAGAAGGTGTTCAAACCTTCTATAATTGCATACTAGACTATGCAAGGGTGATTGCTGTATACCTTGATAACTATTCTTTAGTTCAGACATTCATGCAAGGTATACCAAGTGTGATGTCTGAGTATCTCATGTTCAATAAGGGACACTCTCCCAAGATGAATAGTATCAAAGACTTTGTTGAGCACATGCTTGACTATGAACATCATAAAGATGTTAGCACTTTCTTCCAAAAAGAGATCAAAGAAGGAACAAGTAATATAAGCCCAGAAACAGTTCTGAAAATGCCATCCAAACTGAAGACAGCTTGGGTTCTGAAGAAGGTTTCAGCTGGTTGTAATAGAATACCAGCCTACAAGCTAAGGCATTCTTCAATGCCTAGAAAAACTAGCAGACAGCTGAATAATAAACCACATAAAAGGAACATGTCCTTTGAGAAGCTGAAGGACAATCCAAGGTTTGCCAATAAGGCATTATCCCAGGCTGGCCCTGGACCCAGTGGAGCCTGGCCTTGTTGAAAATGTGGCAGCATCAACCATTGGGCAGACAAATGCCCTCAAGATAGCAAAGATAAAAGTTACCTTAAAGCTGTACATACTATTGCAGAGGGAGGCAATTAATTAAGCTATATAGACAATGAATCCAGAGAGAATCCATTGAATGAGAATGATAATGAGGCCAATGAAAATAAGCCTCAGGAGGCCAACTCAAGTGATGATGAATATATTGAAGTTGAAGTCATTGAGTCAGACTATGGATCCAATATAGATGAAGACTACAAGTTTGGAGCCATGATCCAAGATACAGATGATGATGAGATTATCATTAATGGGCTCACAGTAGAGCTATCTCTTGCTCTAGAAGAGAAAATGAAAAGGAATGTGAGTTAAAAAATTAAAATAAGGAGAGTAACTCTCCTTAAGCACAAGGACAAAATAATGCATCCTCAAGCAAAACCTAGTGAGAAGCAATATCTCTCTACATTAATTGACATCAATAGCATAAGTGTATGGATGCTATGGGACTTAGAGAGTACCACTACAGACATAACCCCAAGCTTCACCTACATAGCAGAAATTAAAGTCCATGATCTTGTCAGCCATATAGTTGAGCTGGTTGCATGCCTATTCTGAATGAGGATAGCATGTGAATAGTTCCTGTGTGGTCCTGGGTTTGATTCCAGCTAGATGTAGGCTTAATTCCTGCTAGTTGTGGGTACTAGTGAGCAAAGCATGATGGCTTAGCAATAATCTAGATAACACCAAAATGAAGGGACAAGATCTAGATAGGGCCTGGGTGGTTCTGGTTTGATGCAGTCACTGGTACCCTCTGGAGTTTAAACTGGCTTCTGGTACCTGTCAAGGAGGGCTCCTGAAAAGATAAATTGGCTTGCCAGCCATGCTCTGTGCTGTACATTAACAGTCATACTGTAATGGTGTGGTATATATGTGCACTCCATTCAAGTCCAATATACTGGCTGAAAGTGTGGTGCTCTCTTGGTAAAGGAGCCTAATCAGGGATATAGCTCCAGCCATACTGGAAATAAGATATTATGAGTGAGGGATTATGGAGAAAGAACAATCCGACCTGATAGATCTGCCTCTTGGGGTTCTGTCAGGACAGGGCACTCTCTACCCATTTGGATCTGGTATATTCAGTTGAAATCCATAGTTTGGGTCATTAGTAGACATAACCCAATCTCTGGATCAAGGCAACACTGATGTGACCTGTGAAAGGGCAACACAGAAAGTGACCTTGGGATCAATCTAGTAGTAGCACCTACAAGGCATAGAGCCCAGACAGTTATAACTATGGTAATCAGGCCCATAGGGGCATAATGAACTGGCTGCTGGATAATGGGAAGAGGTAGCACCTGGACCATAGCAGTGTGACTAGAGAATACTATACTGGCTCAAGAGGACTAAATCCTATGCCAGTCAGCCTGATACAGATAAAATAATCAGGTTCTGGCTCAAGTTGATTCTATGTCACACATAAGTGTAAGGGTTATCCACAAGAGACCTCCTAGACAGGGGATCCACACTGAGTCAGGGTAAGATTATTATGCAGAGATAGTACAGCTGTTTGCTTTGAGGTTCTGGTTGTTCCCACACTACTTAGCTATAGGACTATTTTCTTTTTACCTAGCTTTGTATGTTGTATACTTAGTTGAGGGCAGACTGCAATTAAGCACCACTTTATAAATTGTTGAAAGAAAAAAAAAAAAGAAAAGTCTATAATCTCATGGACCCACATATGATCCAGTTGAGAACAGTTGGAAGCTATTTGACTATCAACCTCAGAGCTTATATAGAGATAAAAATAGAAGGTACTCCCATTAAAATATATATTGATGTAGCAAACTTTGATTACTATGATATGATTATTGGCATACTGTTTATGCAAGCTGATAATGTTGTACTTGACTTCATTAAAAATAAAGTAAAAATAGATAACCTAGTTTACAAGGTTGTAGATATAGCCAGAAAATCTAACAGTCAGCTGCAATATCACTGAGCAGTAGAGAAAGGAGGGATAGAATAACTCTCTCAGGATGTTTGTCAAGAATGAGTCTGACAAACATCAGTAGAAGATCTTTGAGAAGATTATAGTAGCTATGTTGATAATATGCTAAAATAGGCATAATCTGATCCCAGCACCTTATGTAAACTGCTTACTAAGCACCAAGCCACACCAAAATCACCTCTACAGAAAATCTAAAGGTGAGGTCAAGCCAAAGGTTTAAGTTTCAATATGCACAGATACTACAATATATTAGGATGATGTGTAGTATGATGTATTTCTGTAATAATGGATGGTGGGAGGGTGTGGTGGCCATGGTATTTTCAGTTTGTCTAAGCTGCCTGCTCTCCTGACAGACCTTAGCCATAGGCTGAGATGAAATGAGCTGTCTGATTTACATCTCTGTCAATTATTATCAAAGCTATTCACTGATGAATGGTTACAAGAAAAGAATAGCTTACCTTCTGACTTGCTTGAGTGGTACATCATCAAGGCATGCAAGCATATTTTGCTCTATTTCCTCAATATTAGATTTACAAGCTAAATTACAGTACTGATACTTTGTAGTGCCCCAATATTGCTCAATAAAATTGCACTCACAATGATACTTGGGATAAAAATCACAAAGGTGCCAACACAATTCAATAAACTCCTGAAGCCTAGACTTCTGTGAGACAAAGTCAGATTGGTTAAACAGCAACTAATGGCAGCAGCAGTTAGAAATACCAAGCTAGCACTTAAATTCCTCATACTAGGCATGGAGACCTCCCTCTAGCCAGAGACTATGTTCATGAATAATTTGTTTCATCTCCTTGAACCAACCTGGCATTATTGGATAGTTATCTTTAAAATATAAATATTGAACCTCACTATTTGGAAGAAGAGTACTCCACATTTGAGGCTCATCCTTACAGTGTGTCCATCTCTGGGTTGGTCTCTTTAGCATCTTCCAAGCTGAAAGAGCATTATCTGCTCATTTTTGGTGACTTAGAGCATTGTCAAAAAGAAAAAGAGCAGTTGCAAAGCCATTAGTCTTTGCTTTGAAAATATCAATGGCCCAATCAACCTGCTGAATTAGGTCATCTGCAGTGAAGTAATTATTACAGTTCTTTCCTGCTTTAAATAGGATGTGGGCCTCTCTAAAATTTGGTGAGCATTTTCATTGAAGGTATCAAGGCAACAGTGGGGAATACACACTTGTTTTCATAGACCAAGCAACTCCATTCTAGAGTTAAAAACTCTGATACCATTATCAAAAGCCTTTTACTCTTTTGCTGTGATGTTGTCTTGTCACCTATGTGATCTCAACAAAGTTGGCATCAATTGTTCTCATAGAAGGTGGATTCATCATGTGTCACAAGAATCAGATGAAAGTACTGACCTGCTAGAACTTTGAAACCAGCTGGGTCTTGCACAATTTCAACTTCAACTTCATCTCTCCCAGGTAATTTCTCTACTTCATAAGCATATGTCACAAAGCACTTCTCATAAGTTTCCTAGCACTTGACAAAAGCCTCACAATAAGCTACAACATCTGGCCTCTCTTTTTTTTTTTTTTTTTTTTTTTTTAAAATCAAAAATTTATATAGTAGTGCATGATAGCAGTCCACTCCCAGGTTATAGATGCCTGGAACTATGATAAATACATGTATCAAGCAGTACTACATACTATGAAGCCATAGCTAGTCCTGCAAATATCTGTACCTACTCAAGTCCAATTTCCCTGCCCTCCAGCCACCAGCTGAATGATGAGTACTTGACCTTATGAATGTGATCAGAAGGTGCTCAGCAATTGCACCAGTGCTGGAATGCCACCCTATCCCAATGCTCGTCCTCCTGCCTCTTGGAAGTCATACCTGATGCAGCCATCCAAGCCTCCCAGTCCCAATTAGCTCTGTGGGCCAACCAGTTCTGGTTGAAATGGTGCTGCCAATATGGGCACTTTTGGTCGCTTGCACTGTGCTCACCACCACAGTTCACACAGTGAGCAGTGTGAGGGCATGGGGCTCCCTCAATAGTTGCTGGCACAGAGGGGTTGGCTGAGGGATTGCCCTGACAACAACCAGTGAGAAGGTAGTGGTTGGCCTCAGAATGAGGACCAGCACACCACAGGCAGTGTGAAGCCTGTGACCTGCAGGAGCAAGTGGAGTGCCCCCAGCATCAGCAACGCTGACACATGGGGACACTGGCATGAGACTGGGCTACCCACATAGGGCAAGAGGCTGGACTGAACTGGAAGGAAGAGTTGATCAGGTGCTTAGCAACATCTGGCCTCTCATGGTCATCAACATACATGCTATTGGCCTTTGGAGAGTATTGCCAACTATGAGTGTGTAGCTATCATTGTATTATGTGTACTGAGATTGTCTTCCACTGTGACTCCAAATCCTGCAAGTGGGCCTGAACCTCTAGCCCTTCAACACAGTTGACAACATCTTGAGCTTGAATATAGCATACCTTGGTGATTTGTTAGAGATGAAGCTGTATTGTTTGTGAAATATCCTCATCATTAAGGATAGATGTGTGAAATTTCCCATAACAGTGAAACAGCAACTTCCCATTGGTGAGAAACTGGTGAATCCAAGTCTGCAGATTCTGTGTATAATGTGGACCATGTTGTTGAGATTTGGCAGTGATAATTGAAGCCTGTTGCTAAGTGTAGGAAAGCTTGCCATCAAGATAGAGATTCAATGTCCCAACTATTCCAAGCAGTCACACCTGAAAGATCACATCAATATTCTTATCTTTACTCTTCAACTTGAGAGATTGACATGCCTCTCACAGGTAAGGAAAATTGGTGTAATTTATTTGATCAAGAACATGATCAGATGCAATGGGAAGGGTAAGATCTTCTGGTATGAATCTATTCTGAAGTTTGAGAAAGAGTTCAATGACATTAATGGGTTGGATAACATTATTTTCAAGCCCTGAGTCCTTCTAGAAAATGTTTCATAATTTATTAAAACTGGTTTCATCTGTTTGAAAACTCACAATCTCCAAAAAATAGTCTCTAATTTATTACTTCCTTCATTATCTGAGTCTAATCTATTCCTCTCAAAACCCGCATCACCATTCAGTCTCTCTCCTTCCTGGCTGCTGTTATCAATCACTTCTTGATCTTCTCCATCATTAATTTCATCTCCATCACTTTCTACATTAACATCTCCCTCATCTTGTGACTGAAAGGACCTGAATATGTCACTGATCATCTCCTGACCACTTTTCTTCAATATTCTCTGATTTAAAGCATGCCATTGTTTTGTTCTCTTTGAATTCTTAAGGTAGACTTGAGGTTGGTTACCTCTTCTCTCCTGTTCTGCAGCATGAAGAGCCTTCTAAGCAAGGACCATCCTTCTTGTAAGATCATCTAAATAATCCAGAGAGCCAGCCAATGCAATAATGTCCTCCAGCTCACTGTGTCTGAGTCTGTGATCTTGCTAAGATCTAAGAGTGCCTTTTGGCTATTTTTGTTTTCAGATGAGATAAATAAGAGAAGACTTTGTTGGATCAATTTTTGGGCATAGTAAGCTTGGATATTTTGTGCTCAAGCCTTGTCAGCATTGTTTTGGTGGCCCATGGTGATGTGCCAAGGACTCAAAATTAAATTTTTGTGTCAATCTTTATTATCTTATCTGACTATTGATAACTAACTCTAAGTCATGTGGCAATCACATGATGCACTAAAGTCATTGCCCAAATTTCTCAACTCTGCAGATCTCAAAGATAGAAAGCAGAACAAAACCTTTAAATGTCAAATAAAAAAAGTGGAAATATTTTCTCCATAGATGGATTTCTGAAGAATATTTCTTCTGATACCTATGAAGAGCAACTCATTGCACATATTCTAGTTACAGTTCATATATCCAAGTAAATGAGTCAAGCAGAGAATCAATTGCAATTGAGGCCAGAATTATATTATGTAATAGGTGCTGGGATCAGATGACATCTACCTTACTAACTGATTCAAAACATATATTGGAAAATATTGAGAATCCAAAGGATTCTTGAGAGGGAGAAAACAAGGAAAGAAAACCTCAAAAACTCAAATAAATTTTATTAAAACAATAAAGAAATATGACCAAAGAGGCAGAAATATGTCAAGAAATACAGCAATCACTAACTACAAAGGGTATATATGCACCCTCTGGGCTGACTGAAGGCCCTCAATAGGCTTTTTGAGACCTCATAGCCACAGTAGATAAGCATATAATACTCTGACAAGACCACTACAATTTGAGTGGTATTATGATGCTCAAATGCCTAATGAATAGAATGCCATAGTATGTGGCATATGGGAAATAAAACACTCTAGAGATACCCTACTGCCATTAACAGAATATATTTATCCTGCAAAAGAAGAGGTTCTAGGGTCTCAGGAATTTACTTAGTTATTTTATCCCCAGAAACTAGCCAGAGAACAAATATTCAGTTTGTTCACAACTAGGCTATCTATTGAGGACAACTCAGAAACAAGACTGTGAAATTTTCACATAATGGAGGAATGACATAACTACCAGGTGAAAAGGCTATCTGACAAGTATGTGAAGTCTGATATACCTACACTGAGAAAAAAGTGGTTCAAAGAGAACCAAGATATCATGCAAGGTCCACCCAAGAAATTACTACCATTTTGTGAAGTAAACTATGAAATAAAATTGATTGATGGGAACAAAAGGTATAAATACCACCTGCTCTGTTGTCCTCAATCACTAAGAGACAAGTTCTATAATAAACTCATGAGGTATGTAAAAGCTAAATAGTAAGAACTTTGTTCTATAGACCAAGCCACACTACTGCTATGTGTACTAAAGAAAGATGGCTGACTAAGGACTATACTGGATGTGAGATTTTGCAATGAGAATACTATAAAGGATATAACTCCTTTACCAGACCAAGAAATTATCTGAGAAGATTTAGCCAAAGCAAAATATTGCTCAAAAATAGATCTAGCTGATGCATACAAACAGGTAAGTATCTGTCTAGAAGATATTTCTAAAATGGCATTTGCCACCATAGCAGAAATGTACATCAGTAATGTGATGCAGTAAGGAGACTGCAATACTCCTGCCACCTTGCAGCAGTTGATGACTGCTATATTCTGAGATATGCTAAGCATCTGCATATACATCTACTTAGATGATATATTCATCTACTCAGATACCATAGAGGAATACCAAAATCACTTAGCAATTATGTTTGGTAGGTTATGTGAACAAAAGCTATACATCAAGTAGTCAAAATGTGATCTTTATGCTGAATACATAGAATGCCTAGGCCACATTATCAACAATAAGAATATTCACCCTGATCTGGACAAGCTCCATAAGCTGAGGAAATGATGAGTCCCTCATAATTACTATAACATTCAATGATTTGCTGAATTAATAAACTACCTCTCAAACTTCCTATAAGATGTTACCATGTATATTGGACCACTCATGACCATGACAATGAATGGAACCCTGTTCCATTGGAGGCCATTGCACCAATGATGCTTTAACAGAATCAAAGCAATATGTAAAAAAACCCCAATTATTAAGCCTGTAGATGCTTGTAACAAGGACCCAATATGAGTCATTTGTAATATATCTAAGATAGAAATCAGAGCAATGTACAGTCAAAGACTGTCATGGACTGACTGCAGACCTGCAGGATTCATGTCCAAGAAGTTCACATCAGTACAACAAAACTACACTGTTCATGAAATAGAAATGCTTGCAATATTAGAAGCATTAATGAAATAGGAGGACAAGCTACTTGGATATTGAATCTATGTGATCACAGATCACAAAGCACTTGAGTTCTTCAAAACTCAATCAAACTTATCAGTGCAACAATGCTGATAGATGGATTACATGTTGAGGTTCAACTTCAACATTACATATATCTTTTTTTTTTTTTTTTTTTTAACTCAAAAATTTGTATACCA
>KQ962113.1:480964-514820 GCA_001563735.1 Leucoagaricus sp. SymC.cos | reverse complement strand
GCAGTCATCAAGCGCGATAGCCCTCTCGAGCTCCACGTTCAACACACGCTGGACGTTGATGTCCTCCTCCTTAGGGGAGAACTCAACCATCTGTATACGATCCCCGAAGAGATCCAAAAGACACCTCCCCGGGTGAGCTTCCGACGCGTCAGGCTCGAAAGTCTCCAGGGTGATGGGAATAGAATGATACCTAAGGGTGTCAACGACAGCCAACCTGACCTTTTCCACAGAATGGCCAAGCTGAGTAAAGTGGTACCGATGAGGGTCCACACCCGGAAATTGCCTCGTACCAAGAAGACTCTTGGTAGAGTGCGTAGGTGACAGAGTGAGGACCCGGTATGCAGCCCGAGACCTCAACTTCCTAAGATGCAAATGGATGGGGATGAGACCCGCCAATGCCTCAATGCCACCTATGGGTGAGGTGTGAAATGCACCCGTAATCCACACAGCAGCACGCTGCTGCATTTTGTTAAGAGAGGCGAGATGAGCCTTATGAGGATGAAGCTCATGACACCACAAACGAAAGCTGTACGTGGCAATAGGGACCACGCACGACCTGTAAAGCAAATGCTTCTGCTTAGGAGAAAGACCCCTAAGCGAGTTACCAAGCATCCCCATGGCACGGACCGTAGAGATAGCCTTGGTAGAATAATAACAGACATGCTCCCGAAAGGTGAGCTGCTGATCAAAATAAAATCCCAAGTACCGCCAGAATGGCTTGGGCCGGAGAGGTGTATCTCCAGTGTAAGGGGCATAGCCCAGGTCAATAGGTGGATTATCATCCCCCTTATGACACGAAAAATGATAGAGCTTGGACTTGTCATGCTCAAGGACAAGCCCAAACGCCACAAAAAGATTAAACACAAACCCATACACACCCTTGAGGCATACAAGGTTGTCAGCCAGTTCCCTGGCCTGGGCGATGAGAGTGCCATCGTCCACGTAAGAGAGCACATCACACTCCAAGTGCGATGCACGCAAGTCAAAAATCTTGAGCACAGGCGCAAGATAGATAGTGGAGAGGACAGGAGAGAGGGCCGACCCTTGCCCAACCCCCACATCCGTGTCATAAAAACCTGAAGAGAAGGAATCCCAAAGATACTTGGTCTTCCTCCCAACAAGATAAGAGGCAAAGAACCCGCAAACATTCGCCGGAAACCCCTGCCTCACCAAAATGGCCATGAGCATATCATGGTTTAAAGACGGAAAGAACTGAGTGATGTCAAAGGCCACAACGCTTGTCTTGAGTCCCTTAGCCCACCCAGCCTTAACCAAATGAGTAAGGAATAAACCAGCATCCTCGGTCGACTGCTGCCGAATACTGCCTAGCTGATTAGAATGAAAGATGCTGTATTTGACACCGTCAAACTGAAGACACGCCGAGAGCATCTTCTCAATCAACTTCCCAAGCGTATTAAGCAGAACAATCAGCCTAAACGATTTAGGAGTGGAATAGGATGGTTTACCGGGCTTAGGAATAATCACGGAAACCGATTCCTTAAAATGAGACGGCCAATACCCCACATCCAGGCAGGCATTGGCCAACGACAGGAACTTTCCGACGACGACATCATCCGAAAATAGCTCCTTCAGATGGACCCACGTAACATGGTCCGGACCGGGTGAAGAATGTGAAGAGCACACCTGCAGTGCCTCCCTAGCTTCTAGCACTGAAAAAGGGACCCAATCCCGCTCCCTGAGCGGGGCCAGCTCCTCCAACACTGTGACGTCACACTCCCGCCCCGAGGCGGCATTGTAAGTCTGATCAAGAGCCCTCCACAGAGTGTCAATATCATGACAAGACTCCCCCCTATGTGAGATAGCCGCACAAGGCGGGAGCTGTCGGGGCTTAACCCAGGCCATAAGATCCCATGGCCGCTGATTCTCAGAGGTGACCTCCTGAATGCGAGCATCAAAGAAGCGCCGTTTAGCCTGACGTGCAGTCTTCCGAAACACCTTCCAGGCAGCAGGGTCTCGTGACTCCCGATACCGGGCAATAGCCAAAGAGCAGTCGTCGTCCCACCACGACCGAGACCGCCCCATAACAATGATCTCCTTCACATGGGAATTCCATGCAGAGGAAAAGACCTCAGCCACCGCAGACGCAGCAGCCTCAATCCGATCAGCAGAAGACAGGTCCCCCACATCGAGGGACCAAAGACCAGTGGCAAGATCGATCAGAAACCCAGATTCCTCTGGGGATTCCCTCAGTACAACCATGTGTGAAACCTGGATATTAATCTCAGATAAGGAAAGCAGGGTGGAGATCGGAACATGATCCGATGGCCCACGCTGATCGAGATCCAATTGAGGTAGATCAGATGCAGATACAGATGGCGCTGTGAAGATGAGATCGATCACAGAACTATGGAGATCGGGGTTGTGAGGAATATGAGTCAACCCCGGATTAGAAGGTTGAGCCCACTCGAGCCCAATGTCAGAGGCCAGCTCCAGGAGGCGCTGGGCAACCAAAGGGTGCGACGTGCAGGATGGATCCCACACCTCTGAGTGACAATTAAAGTCACCCCCCATGTAAACAAAAGCAGGCAGTTGATCAACCTCCCTAGCAAGAAGGTTGATTGCCGTATGGGCGTCATCAGAATAGACGTTAAGAAGGTTCACCGTCCCACGCTGCATAAACAGCAACAGGACGAGGAGATCACGATGATCAATAACGTCCCTCCACATGGAGGGGCGCAAGACTGCCAAGTGCCGGTGCACATAGGCCATGACCCGAGGGTTCTGCCCGCCAGAGGGCGGCCTTACCATATAAAGCCAATCAGGGTGCTTAGGTGCACCCACGATGTCATCACCCTCCATAGAGGTGGTCGACACCATTTGTCTAATAACTCTCCAGGGCAGTTCCTGGAAAAAAAGTATATCACAAGTGTCCTTGAGAGCCTCAAGTACATAGTCTACATGTGCATAGTTATGATTAACATTCTGCGAGAAAATTCGGACGTCCCCTATCACACCTCCAGAAGACCTAGCGGGGTCCCTAGACATGAGAAGAAGAGCATTGTGAGAATGTGGAACGACAAACGTCAGAATGACGACGTACCTCCTGATACTTAAGGCGGATCCAGTCCTTGTCGAACCGGTGATGCCAGAAGGGGCACTGCCTAGAGTCGGCAGTGTGTGCCTGGTGACAATTCAGGCAACGAGGGGGGTGCGGGCACGGCTGGCCAGCAGGAGTAGCTGGGATACCCTGGTGGGCATTCCCTTTGCAACAGCCGGCAAACGCGCGATGCGCGTCGCGGTAGTGGGGTTCTGCACACAGAGGACACCTAGGCATCTTCTGCTTACAAGTCTGAGAGGAGTGTCCCCACTGCCAGCAACACTGACAGAGGGAGGACCCCGGGTTTGCATTGGCCTCCATGATCCTGGCGGTCCAATGTCCAAACTGAAGTGAGCGCCCCACGAGGTTAGTGGCACGAGTGCCCCTCTGGGAGTCCCAGACTTCGAAGTAAGCAGTCGCCGTGTCTGATGACTTAGAATTGCAGACGACCCGAGGGCTGCCCACAAGGACAAAGTGGTTGCAGAGGTTGGAGTCCCTCATCACTGCCTCAACCTGCTGTGCCGTGGTCCGAGAACCATCCTGGCGGATAAACAGAATGTCAACGAGCTTAAGAAAGCTCTTCAACGCCGGGAGATACGCCTCACATCCAACGGGCAAGAAATGCTTGCCCAGCCAGTCACAAATGACAGTGAGCTGCTCAAGAGATGGGACATTGGTGACCTGAATGGACCACCCACCGTACGCCACATAAACAGACTCGGCCCTGAGCCCAGACACCTTGTTGTCAGCAAGGTAACGGTTGAGTAGATGGGACATCTGCTCGAGATTAGGTCTCGCCGTAGGGTCATGCAAGATGAACAGAACCTGCTTCCTACTAGGGCCCTTGGTGGTAGCCTTGGGCTTCTTTGCAGGAGGAGCAGGGGCAGAAGGCGTGATAGGGTGTTTAGCCCCCGCCACCGCCGCCAGAGCAGGAGTAGCAGAGGCTGCCACCACATCAGCCTGTATAAGTGACGCGATCGCAGAGGGAGCCAGGTTAGGGAAAGCCCGAGCCACTTGGACCAGGTTCTCCACCGAACCAGAAGAGCCCACAACAGGAGCAGGGGCAGCCCAGGCAGCTGCTGCCACAAAGGACGGGGCGCCTGGCCTGGAAGCAGAGGGAATAGGAGGTGGGGGCCCCTTAGAGAGGAGCTTAGCCTCCGCCGCTTTCTTCGCCTTCGCTGCCTTCAAGACCTTGGGGGCCTTAGGAGGAAGCGGGGCAGGAACAGTCCCGGCAGGCTCACCAACCGGCGCATTCTCAGGCAGGCAGTCAGGAACACTGGGGGGAGGGGGGGCGACATCCATCTGCGCAACCTCAGGGGAGACAATCTCCACAGAAGGGGCAGTAGGCTCGCACATGGGGACATCCTCCGATGACACAGGAGGAGCAAACCAATCTGCCACCGTGTCATACACAGTAGCATGCACAGTATCTGTAGGGTCAGCCAAAAGACTGCCCCATGGCTCAATAGAAGCAAGTTCAGCGAACCCAGTGATGGGCAAGCCAAACCTGGGAGGGGGGGAGGAAATGAACATTACATATATCAAAGGAGAGTCAAACAAGATTGCTGACCACTTATCAAGGTATTATGAGAGTGACAAGCCAGAGAAGACACACTTTCTTGGAGACTATGTTCAAGTTGATTACAGAATTGACCTTCACAGAGATGACCTACTATTGCAACATGCTGAAGAGGTCAATGACCTCATA
Organism: Leucoagaricus sp. SymC.cos; assembly: GCA_001563735.1. NCBI lineage: Eukaryota > Fungi > Basidiomycota > Agaricomycetes > Agaricales > Agaricaceae > Leucoagaricus > Leucoagaricus sp. SymC.cos. The sequence goes on along the minus strand of KQ962113.1, from coordinate 510,054 downwards.
GTTCAGATCAATGCTATTAATAACAAAAACCTACAATGGAGTAATCATCTTTATGAAAAGTGGGAACAATGAGAAATTAAAGCTCTTAAGCTTCAAGAGGCAGCTCAACTAGCTATTGAATTGAATAAGCTGCCCTGTCCAGAGTCTCTAGATTAACCTAATCTCACTCTGAAAAATATGATATCAGGCATGGATGGAGAAAATCCACTGATCAAGGTGACTGATGAGATCATAGAATCCATTAAATTAGGATATGATAAAGATCCTATATTTAGTGCAGTGAAAGGATCACCAAATAAATACAGAGACTTTACCATCAATGATAAAAGTATTATATGCAAACAGGTTAACATAGATCAGGACATAGTATGTATTCCTAATGATCAAAAGATCATTACACAGCTGATCAATAAGGTACAAAAAATTGTTGGTCACTTCAGAGACCAATGTATAGGGGAATACATTTGCAGATGGTATTAGTAGCCAAAATTGGTAAAGAACTGCAGAGAGTTCTGCAGGTCCTGCAAAATGTGTGCTTGTGCAAAGGCTCCAACAACAAAGCCAAGAGGCAAAGTGCATCTGCTATCTATATCCATAAAACTATAGGACTCTATTGGGATGGACTTTGTTGGTCTATTTCCTAAATCAAAGAGACACAATTACCTGTGGATTGTGATCTGCTATATGACTAGCATGGCACACTTAGTACCAGTACACATACAAATGAGTGCATCTGAACTATTGTGGATATATATGAGAGAGATAGTCTGTTTGCATAGATTACCAAGTTTGATAGTAAGTGACTGTGACTTAAAGTTCACATCTACATAGTGGAGAGAGCTTCATAAGCTATTAGAAGACAAGCTCCTAATGTCCACATCATTCCACCCACAGACTGATGGCCAGACTGAGCAAATAAACTAACATGTTGGGCAAATATTCTACATGACAGTGAGCTATGACTAAAAGAATTGGGTAGAGAAAGTACTCTTGACTGAATTTGCAATAAATTCTAGTATATCTGCTTCAACAGGATTTGCACTATTTGAACTGAATGGTGGCTACATGTCTAATATGATAAAAGAAGTTAGAGATAACAACTTACTCCCTCAAGGAATCAGACAATTTGCTGAAGCAGTGCTAACAAATATAGCAGCAGCACATAATACAATCATTGAAGCAAGGGTATTCCAAACCCAACAAGTGAATAAATACAGGTTATCTGAACCTAATATCAAAGTCAATAACTTTGTATACTTAGCAACAAAAAACTTGAACTTACCCAAGAAAAGGTCCAACAAATCATGTCCTAAATACATAGGACCATTCAGAATAGTGAAAGCAAGGCCTGAGTCTTCAAACTATTGCCTGAAACTATCGTCAGCACTAACAAAATATAAAATACACTCTATGTTTCATGTGTTATTGCTAAGACTCTACAATGCATCAAATGATGTGTTGTTTTCTGACTAAGCTAAGTCTGAACTATATGATTTCAGGATTGATAACAAACATGAATAGTTTATTGATAAATTGATTAGCTATAGGTTTAATAGCCATAATAATAAGAACCTTGAATTTGAGGTTTGCTGGAGTACTAGTGACATAACTTGGGAACCATACCAAGCTTGCAAGAACCTTACAGCCCTTGATAGATATATGGAACTCAGAGAAGTATCCAAAATTGCTCAATTTCCCCAGATCAGGAGTTGACTGATTAGAGAAGTAGTAGGATTGCTATATGGGGAATTCACATCAATGAGCCTAAGCTCAGTTATCTATCACACATTGAGGTGAACATTATTATTCACTCTTCAAGTTCCAACTCTCTATGCAACTACCACCATAGACCTCAATGAATACTGAAAAATACTGTATCTACCAGCAGCACATGACAACAACATGCCAGAGCAGGTACTTAGTGACCCTGTGACTATAAAGCACTCACAGAGTTCTAAAAGAGGGAGGCTGATGGACATAACATCAGGTCCAAATGCCACTAGATATAATGAGCAGGCAAGCAGCTAGCCAACTGCTCAACAATATTCATATCTGCTGTAGCTGCAATTTCACCTAATAACACATGAGTATTCATATCCACAGTATTACAGACAGCTATTGTACAGATACTCACAGCTATACTAACAATACCAGCTGTTTATGCCACCACCAGTGGTTGACCAACTACTATATTATTAGCAGCCAAGTGCTGTGCCTAGACCATTGCCTATAAACACAGCTGAGAGTATATCAACACTCTTGATATAAAAGCCACTGCCACAGAGGATTAATGTGAATCCTCTGCAAAACTCAACAAAGTTCTTGCTGCCTATGTCAGAGAATAGGCCAGTGCTGTCTAAAGACAAGAGCAAGGGCAAGGCTTGAGAAGAGCTTTCCAAACACAAAACTAACTGGGAATAGGAAGAAACTCAGATTCTCATATATCAAATGATTAATGCAGGGGTCTCAATGGACCTAATATATTAACTCAAGTTTGACAACTCATGACACTTTATATGTGTGGAGATGTTCTCTATCATACTGACTAAGTTAGCCAGTCTCACTGAGTGCTGCACATTCTATGAATGCTATACAAGCAAATTGAAAGGTCAGATACAAGAACTGGCCCAATAAGATGATGACAAACATCTAGCAAAACATAGAAACATATCACAGTCTACAGGACTGATGCTATTGGGCCCAGCTAACAAGAAGAAAGAGTCTTTTGAATTTGACTACTGACCCATTGTCACAGCACTAATCCCACCACCACCAATATCTATAGCCACACAGATAAGGAGCAACCCTGCTCCTTCACAATGAAAACAACTAGCAAGGAGCACACAAGTTCCTTCATCACACTTAGTGAGGAGACAAGTGTCTTCTCCAGCAATTGCATCATCATCTCAAAGACAGCTTACTCCACTGCATCAGCCACCTCTACCATCACTAATGGAAGTTGACATGCTACCCTACAACAAGGTTCAATCAAGAGAATCTCAACAAGGACTAGACTATTTTGCTGGACTGACATTTAGCACTCCCATTTGGGTGACACTCCTTGGATCAGTTGATCCAGAACCCATAATGATACAAGATCACTTGACACCTATCTCTATGTTCAACTCTTCAGATGACTCTGAATAATATGGATCTTCTGATGACAATGCAGCCATCATCAGTAAAGGTAAGAAGGCCAAGAAGAATAAGAAGAGCAAGCTGCCTCCACCCAAGATGAGGAGAATATCAAATAACTAAGAGGTGAATGGTGTTATCTCCATCCATTCTTTTCTATACACCACCACCTTCACTCTGGGACACATCCTCCTCTATGGGCTCTGAGTGCCTTCTGGGCCTCAGGCTCACACATCCACATCACTTAAGGGATTGAGATGCAAGACTGGGGCTGGGGCATTTATGTCCACCCTCTCTTTCAGGCTCTAACCAGGCTCTCCCCTGTGCTCTCTTGTATATTGTCTGAGTTGGTGTGCCCACAGGAGTTGGCTGCTGGCAGGTCCTTGGATCTTGGCAGCCACTCTCTCATCCTTTCTCTCTGCTGGGGTTATGCTACGCATGTCCTGGTGCTCTTTTCAGTGTTGAGTTGAGTTCTCTCCTTCACTATCTTTCTATATTGAGCTGGGACAGTTTCTGGTCCCTCCACATCTCTCTTCTGCCTGCTAGCTGTTTTTGCAGTTAGTTGGGCTCCTCTGCTGGTTTAAGTAAACTTGTGTTGTGCTTGGGCTATATTTGTCCCCCAGTCACTCTTGTGGCCCCCAAATCTATGGGTCAGCTGAATAAGCTGGCTTTATTTTGGTCAAGTGCTAATTTTGTGCTTGACTTATCTTTTCCTTCTCTTGGGCTGGCTTCCCACTGTGCCCACTCCAGTTCTGGCACTTTACTGGGGCCTCTTTTGGCATTGAGTTGAGTTCTCTCCTCTGTCTTTCTTTTTTTTCTCCATAGAGTCATACAGTGGCTTCTAAAACTGCTCTAATATTTGGCTATTTTGGAAAGATGACTTTGTCTAGTCAGATAGAAATAAGATAAAAGTTTGGAAATTCCAGGGAATATAGCATTACATGATAGCATCACCTTAAGCTATAACCCATGTAATTCCGATCAGAACTGATTGATTAATAAAATAAACAAAATAGTCACTCATTGGGGTAGTTTTATGAGCATATATTATTTTATCAATTCTACTAGTTTTTCATTGCAATACTTTACTCAAATAATGTGTGGGAATATTAAACAATGTCATGTGACTTTATTTATATCTGTTTGACATGTTGAACTTGAATCTTTTTGCTTCTTGACCTCATACCACTACCATAAGACCTATTTCTACTGCCCAATGCTCTTCTGTCATTTCTCTCCTCAATGAGAGATACTCTCATTGCCAAACTGAATCTAGAACTGGTTTAGGGAAGGGTACTGTGGGCAGGATTGCTAAAGAAGTGGAGAATAACAAAGAAAACAACTGTGGGGGCTGCCCTTCTAAGCTATCCACTTGTGACAAGACTGCTATTATTCACAAAATTTACTCTGGGAGGGTTGACACTGCAGTTCAAGCTGCCAAATTCATCAACTCTACTATCTCCAACTCTGTCTCCTCCCAAACTGTCAGATGGATACTGAAGAATGGTAGATTTTACTCTGCAACAAAGAAGCAAGTTCCTATATTGAAGGCCATACATCAACAAAAGCAACTCAAATTTGCATTATACCATCAAAACTGGACTGTAGAGGACTTAAAAAGTGTTTTGTGGACAGATGAGACAAAGATCAATCAGATTGGGTCAGATGAGAAGGCATATGTATGGAAGCAAAGGAGAGAACCACTTTCTGATTGCACTACATCACCTACAGTCAAGCATGGAGAGGGGAATAATCTTATGGTGTGAGGTTGTATGGGATGAAATGGTGTAGGAAAGCTAGTTGAGGTGCAGAGAAAGATGGATTCTGATCAGTATGTAGATATTTTAGAGGAGGGAGTTGAGGAAAGTTTTGAAGCATTGGAAATGGAAAAGGAGGGACACTACTTCCAGCAAGATAATAATCCCAAACATGCTTCATGGAAGGCCAAAAAGTGGTTTGAAGATAAAAATATTCAAGTCTTATCTTGGCAAGCACAATTCCCTGATCTCAATCCCATAGAACACCTTTGGGATCATCTTAAAGACCAGCTTCTACTATATCCAACTCTACCCAAAGGAGTCTATGAATTGTGGGATAGAGTTTGCAAGGAGTGGAATGAAATTAAGCCAGAGGTGTGTCAAAACCTTATAGAAAGCATGCCTAGAAGGATCCAAGCAGTTATCAAGGAAAAGGGGGGTCATACCAAGTACTAAGCTAGAAAATAATACATACTCACAAAACTGCCCTAATGAGTTACCATTTTGTTTATTTTATTAATCAATCATTTTTGATTGGAATCACATGATTTATAGCTTAAATTGAAGCTATTATATATAATATTATATTCTCTAGAATTTTTAGACTTTTACCTTATTTCTATCTGACTAGACAAGGTCATCTTTCCAAAATAGCCAAACATTGGGGCAGTTTTGGAAGCCACTGTAGCTCTGCTCCTCTGTTCTTTTGCTGGTTGTCATGGTAAACTCATGGCATTCACTATTTTGTATTGGCATCTTCTAAGGGAGCTCCATGCTCTCTCACTGCTTATTGTCAAATGCAGCAGGTGTCCAATTATCTCTGCACCAGCAGCTAGTCTGCTGTGCATGCTATTTCCAAGGTACAGTTAGGTTGACCCCTTCTGACTGTTTTTGTTAAACTGAGTACCTTTTGTTCAGTCAGTGACTGGAGGGAGGGGAAAGTTGAAGCTGAGCTAAGATGAATGTTTCTCAGGTTAGCTATAGTCTGGGTTACTTAGTATAGCTTGGTGGTATGTTTGTATTTATCATAGTTCCTGGGTTCTCTAACTTGGGTGTAGACTGCTATTGTGCACTATGTAATAGATTTGTGATTAAAAAGAAAAAAAAAAAAAGAATAGTGTCATCTCAGACATGCAGGGAGTCTCTCCTGCTGAGGGTACTGAAGTACCCATATGCAACAACAGCCTATGCAGAGCCTTAACATTCTATGTCTACCATAGCTCAAAAACAAACATTGTATGGGCAGAGTATGAGGCTCAATCAGCCTCTGAATGAAAGGCAAATGGAGAGACATTCAGGCTTACCACCATTCTGAAAAACAATCTTCTGTGTAAGTCATCTCATGGAATACCTACAACTCCATGACAGGTATCAGATCTGATTAACTTCATGTAAAATGCATGAAATTCTATGAATCAGTGGGTAAACATGTTCCTCTTACTATGAGAGCTACACTATATAGCTTGATTAACCTTGTCTACTCATTGAGACAACTCAATGAATTATATTATAAATCAATGAGAATACAATGCCAAGATAGGACTCAGAGATATACCTCAAGAGTTGTTCTGCTTTGAATGACTATTATGATGGCTGGTACCTTGTTGAGGAGGAATGATCATGACTTCTTGGGATCAGCATGGATTCAGACTATTCACCCTGTCACTACTAGAATTCTTTGATTTCAATACTGTGGCTCTCTGGTTCCTCCTGTATTGCAACCCAAAAGCACTCAATGTCATGAATGGCATCCTATTTGAAGCTCAACAGTTGATACACCATTGATGCCTATTGGGATATGCTATATGTTGGACACTTGCTCCCAACAGTGAATCTACCTCATCATTCATGAGAATGATGGCAATATTCCTCACTATGTTGGGGTGCTATCAAGAGATGATTGAGGAGCATAATGAGTATCATCCTGATGTTCTATTTTAAGCACAAATAGGGCCTACCTATTCACTCAGCCCTGTCATTATAGAACTATCACAGGCTCACAACTTGAGCCTGTGTGATATTGGATGTATTCTAATATACAATCATGTGGTGGTATCATGGGTTGACCATATTTACTTGTATAGTCTATGGTACATGAACCACACTTACTGAGGAGATACTGTCAGTTGTGATCTATATGATCACTATGATAATGAATGACTTTCCTGCCTTCTGCAAAATAGAGTTCTCCTGGCAATTCCAGAATGGGATGGGTGGCAACACCCATTTGATGAAGACTTTTGTTGTTTCTGGTTATTTGAGAAGAAGTATGCTATTCAATGTCAATGCCCCAACTCATGGTATTATTGGGGTTGGCTGAAGATTGGGGAGTCCCCCTATATCACTCACCTTGACTTGCAACAATATCCTGCTGATCATCCATCCCTCTCAACCAACTTTCACAATCTCCTGCTAACAGTTCAACCTGAACCATCTACTACACAATTGTCATCCTTGAATGTTGACACTCCTATGTTTGAGGCTGATCTGTCAGCCTTCACTCTTACTGGAGCTGGATCATTGTCTACAGACATAGTCCCTGAAGGGGCCAATGCCTATTCTGAGGACACAAGTAGAATTAACATCCTTCCTACTCCTATAGAGTCCATGGACTTTGACCAGACCACCTCACAAGATGACAACAAAATCACTCCATGGGGACCTACCCCCACTCCTCATTAACTATATTCTGATCCCATGTTGTGTCATTCCATCATCACTGCTCTCACCACACCTCATCAAGGTATCTTACCTTGACTTTTCATTACTTTTCATTACAAAGGATACTTATCCTTTTCTCAACTAAAGCTTAGACCATATATCACAGTCTCAATGGGGAGTATGTAAGGGTTGTACTCTTATAACAGACTTTTATCTCTGTCTTTTCTTTTTTTTTCTTCTTTCATTTTATACTTTGACATCTCATCACTATCATTTTATTACATAATATGATATCATGTAACTCCAGTCAGTATTCCTATTCAGCAGCTGACCTTACATCTACACTACTAGTACATACCCAATATGAATTAGGCTTACTGTACTTCAGTATGAGTAAGGTTGAGTTCTAAGCAATAGTAAGACAATGTCCTACACACACTCTCTTTGAATTGCTCTACAGCTACAACCCCAGAGCCTATCCTACCACTGAACTAACCACAGTACCTGCTGTAGACAAATGTCTTAAGCAACTAGAGTGATCCCACTAGCTTGTCCTAGAAGCTCACAAGAAAGCCAGACAAGTAATGCTTAGACATCACAATAACTCAAATGGGGAACTCTTCAAAGTTGGACAAAAAGTATGGCTTAACAATTGAAACCTCACTATAGCTACCAATAAGGACATTTTATGGAAATATATCCAAAAAGTTGAAGGACCTCTTCTAATATGTTAAAGACACTCTCCAGTCACCTATAAGCTTGGAATGCCACACAATTAGAAGATCCACAACCAGTTCCATATCTCACTTCTCACTCCATATAAAGAAACTCCTCAACATGGCCTAAACTTCTTCAACCTGCCACCTGATCTCATGTATAGTTTTGAAGAATATGAAGTAGAGAAAATTATTAAGCACAAGAAAATTACACAGGGTATGAAGTACTTAATTAGGTGGAAATGTTATTCTCCTTCTGACAATACTTGAAAATAGGAGAATAACCTCAAATACTCAGGAGAACTACTTAGAGAGTATAAAACAGCAAATCAATTACCCTAGGACAATGCAGAAACCTACTTCAAGCTAATCAAGCAAAGGACCCATACCAGAAGACTATAAAACTCTGCTCATTCCTCTTTTTCTTTTTCAATCCTATCAAATATCTCACTCTCATTATTGCTTTTTACACTTTTCACATTCCACACCCATGTGCCACCCTATGTCATCAGGTGATGAACCAATCTAACCCTGAACCCACCTCAACATGCTTTCATTCTTCTATCCTGATATTGAATGATATTCTGATAATAAACAAGAATATAAACAAGAATATCTTGAGCAGATAGATCATCAGTCTCTCTCTGACACTGCCTCTGACAGCAACACAACTACCTCCTCTGTTTTCCCTTGGGCCTGTACCACTGCTCCCCAGTCTCCAAACTCTGTACCAACAGGACAATCAAATAACACCACCAGTGCCAACTAACATACCACAACCTCTGATGACTACTGAGCCCCTTCTCCTTATCACTTCTCACCACCTTCCCCCACCACCACAACTGAGATACAAACCAGGCTCTTTCAATGCATTGATCATGTTCAAGAAACCTGAACCACAATGTTCACCTAATATACATAACAATAATTTGAAAATGACTACCCTGGTTGACAACTTCTGGGAGAGCCTCCTTGATGTGCTATGTCTCCAAAATAGTGTCTTGACTAAGTATAGTGATGCCCTCAAAAACTATAAAAACCTGAAACAAAGCAATCTTCTCTGTTACCATCTTAGACTATGTCAAAAGTTCCTCCTACTTGATTGCATCATGAAATAGACAGAAATTTCACCACAAGATATATGACATTGAATAACATATCTACAGAATATTCATCATGATGACAGCATCAGTTGAAGAACTAATAACAAGAGCCAAAGTCCTCTGGTACCTGATCAAAATAGAGAATTGGTTAATGACAGTGTCAGAAGTCAAACTTTATGAACTTTGAGGACTTCTAATATCTGAACCTCCTCCTCCCCACTAAGCTTTAGAAGAAGATGCTTCCACTACAGTGGATTAGGTTATATCAAATCAGAATGTTCATACTATCACTGCTTTGGTTGCTGCTGACTTGGTCTCAGGCACACTTTATACAAGTATTTGCAAAGTTCTCAAATGAGGACTGGACAATGAATACTTTATTTGCCTCTTTGCACCCAATCAGCCTCCCCTAGATTGCAATCTAGCCAGCTCAAATTTGAAGATCTGGCATACCTACTCTAGGTAATTATAATGAAAGCCAAGAAGAAACACCTCAACTAGCATATCCCACTACTTTTAAAACTAATTACTCTGATTGATATATCCTTATCAGATCTAATACCCCTGTCCCAATCTTGGCTGACCTCTCTGACTATCTCAGGACCATCTCTGATAATGAGCAAACTCTAAGAGCTGTCTTTGTCAAAGTGCTTAACTAACATGACCAATGTTGAAGCCAATCTACCAGACAATATCCCATCTTTTTTTAAAAAGATTTTTAATAAAATCATAAATTTATATACTGGTGTGCAATAGCAGTCCAGGTGTAAATACATAAGTACCTACAGTTACCCTACAGAAGAACAAGAAGATTGATCTCCCACAGCTCAGCTGAGTCCTGGCAGCCTACACTGCAAAATAGGTCTCCTCTACCCTCTGAGAGGTGCAAGGAACAGGCAGCAGCCCTCACCCCCCAACCAACAACCTGCAGAAAGAGGTACTAATGTGAGACTAGTACAGCCCCCATCAGCAGCCAATGTCAGACCCCCCAAGGTCCCCAAAAGACCTAGGCCCCCATATTGCAGTTCACATGAGCCCTCCACAGTGCCTAGTTGAGGAATATCATCCAGTCTCCCTTCCCCCAAAGGTTCAGCTCTTGCAGCAGCAAAAGGGAAAGACCAAGAGATGAGGAGTCCCCTCAAGCCAGACTCACTACTGGAGATTCCTCCAGGGACTATCACCCTACCCAGGTGCTGCAGTGTACCAACCAGCAGACTATTTCATAAAAGACCTAAGCCCACAGTGGGAGCTCTAGAAAACCCAGTGACTGCTGAAAGGTGGCTTCACCATTGTTATCTACCTAGAAGATGGTCAAAGGAGAAGGCACACAGATTCTCCTTATAGAAATTGACCAGCATCTGCCAACACTTTGGGAAATGCCTTACTGGACCAAAGTCAGAACACTCAGTCAGAACATACTTGTGGGTCTGATATGCAGCCCCACAAGGACAAGAACAATCACAGGACTAATTAAAGTGAGCTCTAAATGACCTGATGGGAGCATGATTGAGAACTGCCTAGCACACCCAAGTACAGAGTGGAGAATCATACAGAGACAAAAGCCACAACCCCCCAGACAATATTCCATCTGACTCACTCTCATTCCTCTCTCTCATACCAGAATCTCTCCCTCTGTATTTAATGACCTTAGTATCTGACTATGTCTTCCACTAGACAGATCTCTAGACAGGACATTGTCAAATTCACCTATTCCTTCTCTTCACTGCTATCAAGCAACCTGACCTCACACTCACAATTGTATTAGGGAATCAATGTGAGATGGAACAGTTGAGTCAAATCTTTACTCACCTGACTATCAAGACTGGCATCTCTTTTTTTTAAAAAAGAAAAATCAAAAAATTATTATATAGTGCTCAATTGCAGTCTGTGCCTAGGTTGATAGCCCAGGATATTGTTACATGCAAAGATCAGAAGCAACTACATATGTATAGCAAAATGAATGCCCATTTATCATCTCACACCAAAAGAGAAACAAGAAATAGATAAATTCATCAATAAAAATCTATAAAAAGGATACATTAGAAAATCAAAATCTCCAATGGCATCATTCTTTTTCTTTGTAGAAAAGGAAGGAGAAGACCTATGACCATGCCAAGATTATCAATATCTAAATCAACATACTATCAAGAATATGTATCTAATACCTAATATTGCTAATATATTAGACAAATTAAAAGGATCAAATTAGTTCACCAAACTTGATGTCAGATTAGAATATACTGTAACAATGTCCAAATATCTGAAGGTGATGAATAGAAAGGAGCCTTTAGAACAACAAATAGATTATATAAACCATTAGTCATATTCTTTGGAATAACTAATTCACCAGCAACCTTCCAAACAATAATAGATATATTATTTAGAGATCTCATTATTAAAGGAGGAGTAATCATCTATCTAGACAATATACTCATCCATGCCAAAACAAAATGACAATTGACTGAACTTACCAAGAAAGTTCTTCAGATGTTACAAAAGAACAAATTATATCTAAAAACTGAAAAATGCAAATTTGCAGTCCAGCAATTAGAATACCTAGAAATAATTGTTACTCTAGACAAAATTGAAATGGACTCAATCAAGCTCAAAGGAATAGATGATTGGCCAGAACCACAAACTCAACAACACATTTGACAATTTATTAGATTTTGCAATTTCTACAAGAAATTTATCAAGAATTACTCTGAAATTGCTTGTCCTCTAAATTGACTACTTTGAAAGAATACAGTCTTTATATTCAATAATGAAGCAAGGAAATCATTTGAAATACTTAAACAAGCATTCAAGAAACAACCAATATTATAAATAATTGATCAAACTAAATAGTTTGAACTAGAATATGATGCTTCACAATATGCAACAGGAGTAGTACTCTTACAAAGAGACTCAAATAGTGATAAACATTTAGTTGCTTACTTTTCACATGCTTTAGCACTAGCAGAATGGAACTATTATTGCTCTGATCAAGAATTCTTAGCTATAATTAAAGCACTAAAAGAATGGTGACACTATCTAGATGGATTACCAAATCTAATTATAATATGGTCCAATCATGAAAATCTTACCTGATTTCAGGAACCACAACACCTAAATCAACAACAACAATGATGGACATTGAAAATAACATATTACAACTACAAAATCCAATATTTATCTGGAACAAAGAACCTATTAGCTGAGACTTTAAGCTGACAACCCAACTTAAAACCAGAAAAGAAAGACAACAAAAATGTGATAGCCATATCTTCAGAGAATTTTATTACTCCAAATATCACAAGTAAATTAAAATTGAAGTCAACTCATGAGGACATCATCTATTTCATCACTGAAGACATTACTTCTAAACTTCTATCAAAAAAAGTTCAGAAACAAATGCCTACATCTAACTGCTTTGAAATTGATGATAGTATTTATAAATACCAAGAAAGACTAGTTATTTCAGATGATCCAATCATGAAATGTACAATACTGCAATGTGTTCATGATCATAAGACCTCAGGACATCCAAGAATCATAGAAACTCTTCAGAAATTAAATAAAGAAGTTTACTGGCCTGGAATGCATACATATGTGCAGAATTATATTAAAGGATGTCCCACATGTCAACAATACAAAATTAACCAACATTTGATTAAACTACCAATGCAACCAATTAAAGCACCCTCTTTGACATGCCTGTTTTCACAAATATCAATGGATCTGTTAACAGACCTACTACCCAACAATGGATTCAATAGTATTTTGTCCATAGTGGACCATGAACTTATGAAAGAGATAATCTTAACCCCTACAAAGAAGACAGCAACAGCTGACAACATAGTCAACATCTTGATTGACAAAGTATTTTCCAAATATAGAACACCTAAGAAGATCATCTCCAATTGTGATCTGAGATTTGCAGCATGGTCAATGCAACAATTATACAAAAAACTCAACATCAAGCCAGCCTTATCTATGGCTTATCACCCTCAACCAGACAGAACAACAGAATAATACAACCAAGAAATTGAATTTTACCTTGCTCTGTACACCTCAAAACACCCTAACATGTAGAAATGAGCACTTCCTATCATTGAATATATACACAACACAAAGACACATGCTGGAAGACAACATACACCTGCAGAACTCCCTTATAGATTCAACCCCAAAATCTTCATATCAAACAAAGAATCAAAAATACCTTTGATAGATGAGAAATCTCTCTTCCTACAGAAAGCTAGAGAAGCTGCACTTGAAGCACATGAATGAACATGCCTCCTTATGGCCAACAGAAAGAACAAATCATGAACACCATTCAAAGTTGGAGATAAAGTGTGGCTAGACAACCAAAATCTTCTGGTACCATATGTATCAAGAAAACTCAACCAATGAAGAAAGAACCTTTCACAATTCTTAGAAAGACTTTTCCAATAACTTATGAATTAAAACTACTGCCAAAATGGAGAATACACAATAAATTCCATACATCTCTACTTATGCCAGCAGTTGAAAATGATATTTACAGAAAACACCATGTGGAACTATATCCTATCCTCATGTCAGGAGAAGAAGAATATGGAATTGAAGCAATCTTGAACCATAGACACTGAGAAACATGTTCTAGGGGACAAATTGAATACCTAATCCATTGGTCTGGATACAGAGCAACCAGAGACTCATGGGAACCTCAACCCTTCTTTCCCACATACCACCACCTTCGCTCTGGGGTGCATCCTCTCTTGCGGTCTTGCCACCCTCCTAGGGTCACTTGCAGGCTGCATACTCTGTCGCTTTAGGGTTCGTGACATCCAGTCCTTACTGCTCCACCGCTGGGATGCTTGTGACATCCACTGGCTCTCTCGGTGTTGAGTTTGAGCTCACTCCTCCACTGTGCTCTTTCCTAGTGGGGGAGGCAGTCTCTGCCTCTTCTGCTTCCTCTCTCCTGCTCCCTTCTGCTTCGGCAGTCGGTTAGAGCACTCTTTCACTGGTCTGAGCATGCTCTGGTGTGCTTGGGCCATGCCTGCCCCCCAGTCACCTTCGTGACCCCAAATCCATGGTTCAGCTGAATAAGCTGCCGCTATTTTGGTCAAGCGCTTCATTGCGCTTGGCTCACTCTTTCTTCTTCAGGCTGGGGTTCTTTTACCCTGGTCCACCCTCTTTCCGGTCTGGTGAGCGATAGCACTGGGCCTGTCCAGCGTTGAGTTGAGTTCACTCCTCCGCCTTCTTCTCCTTTCCGCGGGGTTGTAGCTATGCTCCCCTGCACTTTCACTGGTTCGTCATGGTCACCCCATGGCGCTTGCATTTATGTGCCAGCATCTCTTGAGGGAACTCCATGCCCTCTCACCGCTTGTCGTTAATCACGATGGGTGACCATACATTCCCACGCTGGTGGCTAGTCCACACATGCACTGTCCCGATGCCGCTGGGTTGAACCCCTTTGGATCGACTATTACCTAGTACCTCCATTCAGTCGGTGACTGGAGGGTGGGAATTGTTGGAGCTGAGCTTTGACGGACAGTCTCTCTGGTAGCTAAGGCCGATAGATGCTTAGTTAGAGTTTGGTGACCATTTGTATCTATCTTAGTACCCCAGCTCTTCTGGGGGGCAGACTGCTAATACGCACCACCTAATAAATTTTTGAATTTTTTTTAAAAAAAAAGACTCATGGGAACCTGAAAGCAACCTTGAAAATTTAAATAAAATACTTCTGGAGTACAAAAGACTTCACAATCTCTCCTAACATTCCCTATCCTCAATGACACAGTTCATTGAAGAAACCAAAGGAGCTACCACTCCTACTACTCACTCTAAATTGCCCTCCACTAAAATCCCAAAAGATAAGACTTCAAACTCAAGTTCAGACTACTTGAGCACTGAGTTGGCAAAGACCTCTTGCCCCAGTGACTCTTCTCTGCCAACTACATCTGGAAGTCAACCAGGTGAAACTACAACATCCCCAGATCCACATGCTACCCTACAATGAGCTTTTTTATCTCAACAAACAGCCAATGACTTTTTGGCCACTTATGGCAGCCATCCTCAATTTACTTCATCAGTCCATGAGATTGGGAATCTTATTGATGCTCTCACTCTTGCATGAGCAAATTATAAGGCCATCTCCAAAGAGATTGCTGGAAATCTTTGGAAAGCATTCTCCCATGGGGTCCCTATACTGAGAACATCTCCTGTTGTCTCTTCTGAGCTGACCCAGAAGGAGATTACTATGTTATGAAACAAAATCAAGAAACTACAGACAGACACACACCATCTCCTATGTGCCCCAAATTCCCTGATGCTTCAACAACTCTCCTTCCTACTACTGGATCAACAAAACCTCTTTGAGTAGATACAATCCACTCCACTATACCAGCTCATCCCCCTCCAACAACTCCTCACCAACCTCCTCAAGCTTCCCACTCTGCTACTTGACCATCTCAACATGGATACTATCCCTGCAACCTATGTAACAGAATGGGTCATTGCAAGACAGAATGTAGTGAGTATTACTGTGGGTATTACAATGCTTTTGCCCCTGGACACTTTGCCAAGTATTGCTCCAGAAATCCTTATAAAGGACTTGCTGGATGGCAATTACCCACAGGTCCCATGGTGATGGCCATACACTTTTCTCAGCCCAATGCCAATATGACCACTTCTCCCAACACTCCTGCAAAGTCCAGAGCCTGAGATGCTCCAATACAGTCCAACATCACCAGTATGCCAACCAGTAATCATACTGCCACCATCTCCAATATCAGATCTAGATCTGAATGACATCTTCCCATGAGACCTGTCAATACTACAGATCTCAGACCAATCTACTATTCCCATCCTCCTGTTAAGCAACAAAGGCAGTGAAAGCAGTGAGGATCATATCATAACCCCCAGAGTCTTGGAAAACTCCAGACTTCTATACCTTGTCAAAAATCACCTAATTCAGGATATGCTTCTGATCACAGCACAGGTACTCAAACAGGTACAAGATCCCCAATTGTGGAGGATGATGGTTGTGACATTGATACACCATATGAATATGATGATATAGCTACATACAATATGGTAGGAGAAGGACGTGATTAGTTTGTAGTATAGATGAGGACATCTACAGTGACTCAAACAATTGTCCTAATATTTAGTACTTGTTGATTGTTGGCTTAATAGCACCACAACAAAGCCAAATAATACCAAATGTTGGTAGACCACTGAAGGATGTTGATCAGGGCTATGAATTGAGCTAAGGTTCAAGCAGTTTGATGAAGATATCAAGGAGATATGCTCAATTCAATTTGATCACTCATTGGGACAATTATTTGAGTAGGTATTAGAAATATCAGAATCTGATGGGAGACAAGTTTTCTGATATCAGAAACATGTCAGATGGTTACCATAACAACTGTACCTTGGTTGGTTCCTGATCTCAAGCTATATAACAAGAGTTGGAACTGTTTCAGGCCCCCAATTTCATCATGTGCTCCATCTCTTCTGCTCAGAAAGAAAACATTCTTTTTCTTGCTTCCAATGGCTATCCTACTTGCCAGATTGCTTCTAGAATTGGTGTTGGAAAGTCTACTGTGTCCAGAGTCCTTCAGGAACACCTTCCCAATTGACAAACACTTTCTGCTGGTTGTCCTTCCTGACTTTCCCCTACTGATAAATATGCTATTCTTACACAAATTACTTCTGGAAAGGCTGCCAATGCTGTTCAGGCCACCAATCACATCAATTCCACCATTGCCCATCCTGTCTCTGTACAGACCATCAGAAATATCTTGAAGGAGAACTCATTCAAGGCTGTGGTGAAGAAGAAAAGGCCATTGCTCACTGCAGTGCATAGAAAGAAGAGGTTAGCATTTACTATAAAGTACAGGAAATGGACCGTGGAGGACTGGAAGAGGGTAATTTGGTCAGATGAAACTAAAATCAACAGGATTGGGTCAGATGGAAGGCAATGGGTCTGGAACAAGGCTGGAGAGAGGCTGATCAGTAGAGAGATATCTCAAACAGTGAAGTTTAGAGGAGGAAACATTATAGTGTGGGGATATATGGGTTGGGAGGGTGTGGGACAACTTGCAGAGGTTGAGGGGAGGATGGATGCAGACTAGTATGTGAGCATTTTGGAGGACTATGTACCTACTGCCCAGCTTGGAGAATTCAGGTGTTGTTGCTGAAGATATCATTTTTCAGCAAGACAATGACCCTAAGCACACCTCAAGAACAGCCTCCCAATGGTTTGAGGACAACAATATCACTGTTTTGGACTGGGCACCACAGTCTCCAGATATCAATCCCATTGAACACCTTTGGGAACATGTCAAATCCAAGCTTCAAGAATATCCAAGAATGGCTAAAGGAGTTTGGGAATTATGAGAGAGGATAGAGGAGGTGTGGAGTAACATTGAATCAGAGATGTGTCAGAATTTAATAAAAGTCATGCCCAGAAGGTTGGAAGCAGTAATCAAGGCAAAGGGAGGCCATACAAAGTACTAGAATGACTAATTTATATATTTTTGATACTCATTCAAACAATTGTCCCAATGAGTGATCAAATTGAATTGAGCATATCTCCTTGAGATCTCCATCAGATTGCTTGAGCCCTAGCTCAATTCATAGCCCTGATCAACATCTTTCAGTGGCTTACCAACACACTGATCTTACTTAACTTTATTGTGGTGCTATTAAGCCAACAATCAAAAAGTGCCAAATATTGGAACAATTGTTTGAGTCACTGTATATACAAAAGAAATAATGTTATTTCCCTCTATTTACTTCTATTTGTCTTTGTTAGTTTCTATGTGTTATATTCCTTTGACAAACATGATTACTATTCATAGAACTTGTTTACAATATTCTATGATATATTATATTGTTCTATGCTATTCTTAGAATGTTCTATAATGTTCCCAAGGATTCTACAATATTCCATAATCTTCTACAGTATTCTATGACCTTCTTGAATATTTCTGCAACTTTCAGAACATTCTACTTATATATGTATATAGTAACTGCCAACTAGTATAATTAGTATATAAGTGAGCTCAACTAACAAGAAGAAACTATTGTTTCTACTTGGTTAGGTGGAGACTTGAGAATAGAGCCTCTAAAGCTTATACTGAGTGATTATAAGAGTCTGAAATAAAGTCTCTCTGCTATTTGATTAAGACACACTCTCAATAAAAGAACTTTGATCTGAGTCCTTCTATCACTAATTAAACTCTTGGCAAAGGACCTCTCGAGTTGTTATCAGACCCTTGATCAATTAATAGACTTATTCTGTCTATTAATAGATTGAGTACATACAGGTTGATTACTGAACTTAAACTTGCTAATGCAAAGAGCCTCCTCTGTTAGGCTTCCTATAGAGAATGACCTAATGTGCTTGATTACAAATAATTCAGTATAACTATAACAGATGGCAACACTGGTTTCAATATAGAAATAGTTACTGCTGGGATGAGAGACTCTCTCATGTCCTCCCCCACTATGCCAGCTCCTTCAGAGCCTGAATCCCCTATATCTACCAGTCCCCTTTGTCTGGGTTAGCATGCCTGTAGAAGAACCTCTCAGACAGGCCTCACTCCCTATGTACTGAGGGTTGCTCCTCGTGTGTCTATTCAGACTCTGGAGAGTACTTTTACCCCTACCTCTTATGCTGTCCCCACTAGTACTGAGTCAGGACTGGTGTTCACTCCCACTCCTGCTCATACTCTGCTATCTCATCCAAGCATGGTTTTCCCAGACAAGGACATTCCTACTGCTGACAACTCCAGCATGATTGTTAGAGCTCTTGGTGATGTTACTGCAGCACTCAGCTCTTGGAGTAATAAGCCTTGGGCTGTTGAGGGTGACAAGGCTTGTATTGCATGCTCGCTTGCCCAGTTGGTAAATGAGTTTGTTGTTAAGAAGTAGCACAAGTTGCCCTTCTCTTCTCCTCTCTTTAGTAACTGGGACTTGCAATTGGTCCTGGCTGCTGCTGTCCTCCAGCCACCTCCTGGCCCTCAAGCTACCTGTGGTTCAGCTCACTCAGCTGTTCTGGTGCCTTCTTCCTCCATGCATGTACCTCTTTCTGAGGCCACTGTCTGTCCTTTGGCTCCTTGCTCTCTCTCTCCTCCCAGGCTGCCTAGATCTTTGAAGTATCCTGTCCCTCCTTTGTTGGCTCTAGCCCCCAAAAGGTCATATGCCAATACTGTCTGCAATATCACAGCCTTGGTCAATTTGGCCAAGACTGTTCCTGATCTTCTGTCTGATTACATCATTGCAATGCATCAGGTCAGTCCCTCTCCTGCCTTCCTATAGGAAGGTTAAGTCTACTGTTGCTGGGCCCTCCCATTCCTTAGCCAAGGGTGACCTTCAGGTCAACTTTTGTATTGCTACCTATGGAGGGATTTCCCTCCTTACCTCTTGCATTGCAACTTCTAAAGAGACTCAGCTGGTTGCTTCTGCTGTTCATTGTCACCTGGACCATGAGGTCCAGGCCACTCTTCTGTTGTCATAATCTTATCTTAAGGTCATTAATGTTCTCTACTTCAAACTGGGCACCACAGAGCCAGTGGACTTAGATTTTATGAAGAGAGTCATGGTGCATTCACATCTGGTCTCCTCTTTTGTCCTTGCTAACTCTCCCTGAGTTATGCAAAACTCATCTCTTCTTTCTCACATGCCATCATCATCACTTGTGATGTTGGTTGCATTCTAGCTACACAATGTCTGATAAATCACAGTATATATATATATATATATTTAAATCAACAATTTATTATGCAGTGCTTGATTGCAGTCTGTGCCTAACTAAGTACAAGACTAAGCTAGGAAAATCCAGAAAAAAGAAAAAGAAACTATCTAAATACTTGTACAATGAGAGCATTTGTGCTAAAACTACTAGAGACACTAGAAAACAGTAATACTATTAGCAAAAAAAGAGAGAGAGGGAGACTAGAGAGAGAAAATGTCTATAGTCAGCTGAAATTGCTTACTGGTGCCACATGACAAGTGACTGGACCAGAAGGAGGATGTGGAAGAGGAGGTGACATGGAGATGCTTGTGTGCAACCCAGCATGTCAGATAGGAGTAGAGTGTGGTTGAAATAGATGAGCATCTGTAGTGAATGCAAATGCTCATGGATTATATGAAAGAAAGTCAATAAATTGACTTAGCATATGAATCAGTTCATCCTCTCTGTGATAGAGAGGACAATTGATGATGATATGTTCTCAAGACTCCATTCAGAAACCACAATGGCATGTGGTGGATTCTCTAGGGAAAAATTGAGCCCTGTATGACCTAAAAGACACATGGTTGGTAATAGCATGTATAGCATGAATAACAACATTAAAGTTTGTAGTGATGGGGGTGATGTCATTCAGATGATATGACATCTGTAGTTCATGAAGCCATGAGCCACCATTATGATACTGTGGTAGGATGATGTCATGGGGGGGACGTTTATGATGTAGCATAAGGAATGAACACCTGTGATATTGAGCATTATTGAGGAAAAGTTCCTGCTATTCTCGAAGACAGAAATTGGTGACTTTCTTGCAAAGATAAGACATGGAGATGTTAGCATGCAACCTGGCATCTCTATGGTTAGTTTTGGCCATGAGGTAGACCTTTTGTAGCATACAGCATAATAGGCCAGGATTGGTAGAGGCAGCATTGCAGTCACATTGCATGCAAATCACAGTATATTCATAATCTGAAGAATTGTCCTTGGAATGAGGACATCAAAGAGTCTTAGGCTGACATGTCAAGCCCAACTCTGTCTCAGGGGAGTGATGCTGAGATAGCAGGCCCTTCTACCCCTCATGGCTCAGCCCTCTCATCTGGACCCCCCAACTCCATTACACCTATTCCTCTCAAGAGTAAGAGCAAGAAGAAGCATAGCTCAGTTGCTGCTGAGCTCACACCCCCTCTGCTCCATGAGCTGCCCCCAGTGTTCTGCTCTGTCACTCCCACTCTTCCAACTTCTGGTCTCTCTCTTGAAGCTGGTGCTTTCTCCTCTTGTCACCCTCCTCCATCAGGGGGCAACTTGGGTGATCTCTCTGCTAGTGCTGCTTTCTGGAGTAGCTCTTGTCCTGAGTTCTCCAATGCTATGTTGGAGAGCATCTCTCAGCTCAATTATGCTCTTGTGTCCTTTGCTGAAAAGCCCTGGTTGCAGGAGTGCAACCCTATGCATCTTGCCTGTGCCCTGTCAGTTACAGTGAGGTATGTTATTACCTCAGGATAGCATACTCTGCCCTTTGAGAATATTCCCAATGCACCTGCCTACCTTTGCTTCAACACTGGGCAGACTGTACCTTATAGTTCTACACAGCCTCCATCTCTGATCTGTGGAACAGCTGACTCAGCTGCCCCTGCTTTCTCTACTCTTGTGCATAGTCCTCCTTCAGAGGCTACTGTCTGCCCTCCCCTGGCCCCTAAGCCCACTCCCCCTCCCAGGCCTGCTCAGTCTACCAAGCACTCCCCTCCTCCTTCCACCACTGTCAAGCATTTCTATGCTGACACAGTTTGTGACATGATATCTCTGGTCAATTTGGCCAAGATGGTTCCTGATTTGCCATCAGATTGCATCATTGCAATGCATCAGATGTCTGTTCCCCCAGTGCTTCCCAAGTGCAAGATCAAGTCCACTGTCCCTGGTTTCTCCTAGTAGCAGGTCCTTGTCAAGATTAACCTCCTTCTCTCTTTCTCACAGTTTCCAGCCTTGGTTGGGGCTGCTAACTGTTTTCTCAGCAAGAGTAATCTTTGGGTTGACCCCTGTCACTTTGCTTATGGGGGGATTTCTCTCCTTACTTCATGTGTTGCCTCCTAGGGTGAAATAGACCTAGTGAA
This sequence comes from Leucoagaricus sp. SymC.cos, assembly GCA_001563735.1. NCBI lineage: Eukaryota > Fungi > Basidiomycota > Agaricomycetes > Agaricales > Agaricaceae > Leucoagaricus > Leucoagaricus sp. SymC.cos. The sequence continues at coordinate 487,851 of KQ962113.1, read as the reverse complement.
GGCAGGTGTTATATGTCTCCTCTCCCTCACTGAGGGTAGAGTTGAGGCCTCTCTTCTGTATTTGCAATCTTATCTCAAGGTCATGAAGGTTCCTTTCTTTAAGGTGGATGGCCAGCAGGTCACTGCTGATGATGTATAAGTGGTCATAAGGAAGTCCCATATGGCCACCTCTTTTACCCTTGTGAATTCATCTCACGTGATGTGCAATTCCTAATGCACCAATACTTCCACTGTGTGGTTCAACTTCCTTGACTCCCAGTCTGACACTATTGCCAAGCATCTGATTGATTCTTTATTTCAATTCAGCCTGGCCTCATATTTTGTGCATATGGCCTGCTCTCACTCAGGCATCTCTTTGTGCCAGCATTGCTGGTGCTGGGGACACTCCACTCATGCCTGTTGTTCTCAGGCCCCCCAATGCCCCCAGTGTGCCAGTCCTCATACTGAGACTGGCCACTGACAACATACTTTCTGCTGCAGGAGTAACTCCTCTGCTAAGCTGTCTCAGTATCTGACCTCTGAGGAAGCCCTATGCTCTCATGCTGTACACTGTGTGAACTATAAAGGGGATAACAGTGCTAGCAACCAATGATGCCCATTCTGGCATCAATACTTTGACTGGGAGTAGCTGGCTGAAAAGTCAGCTCTCTTAGACAGACAGGAGACATTCCAGGAAATTTCTCAGAAGACATTGGAGGAAAAGTGCAAGGGTAGACAAGTGCTCAACTGGTGCCAATGAAACTAAAATATCAACTAGGCCCCTGTCACATTTGAGGAGAGGGGGACATCTGACCAGGTTGATTGTAATGTACATATGGACTCACTAGCTATTTTGTTCCTATGTAGTCATCTTTGGCCTCTAGCTTAGCTTGTAACAGTAGCCCAGGCTACTAACCTGGAGATAGACTGCTATTGTGCACCACCTTATAAATTTGTGATTTAAAAAAAAAAAAAAGAGTTATGCAAAACTCATGGCATTCAGACTCAGCTATGGTCTGGTTTGACATTGTTGATTCTCAGTCAGGTGCTGTTGTGAAGTGCCTGATTAATTTATCCTCCCAATTTGGCCCAGCCTCATGCTCTGTGCATACTGCCCAGTCTTATACTGGTGTCCTTATGTGCCAGCATTGTCGGTACTGGGGGCACTCTACTTGTACTTGCTGTTTGCAGGCATCTCATTGTCCACAGTGCTCTGGGCCTCATTCTGAGGCCAATCACTACATTCTTGCTGGTTATTATTGTGGTAACCCCATGACTAACTCCTCTATGCCAGCAACCATCAAGGGAGCTCCATGCCCTCACACTGCTCACTGTGTAAACTGTGGTAGTGAGCATAGCATGAGCAACTAACAGTGCCCATACTGGCAGCATCACTTCAACCAGGACAGGTTGGCATATCTGCTAATTAGGACTGAGAGGGAAGGATGGCTGCTTCAGATGCAACTTCCAAGAGGCAGGAGGAAGAACATTGGGATAGGGTGGCTTTCCAGTATCAGTGCAATCACTGAGCACCTTCTGATCATGTTTATAAAGTCAAGTACTTGTTGTTTGGCCAGTGGCTAGAGAGCAGAGAAATTGTTATTAGACTGGTATAGACATGGTGCAGAGTAGCTATGTTTTGTAGTATATAGTACAGTCTGAGTTTTTATATTTATTATAGATCCTGGGCATCTATAACCAAGGTGTGGACTGCTATTGGGCTCTGTGTTACAAATTTATAATATATATATATATATATATAAAGGAGTTCACTTGGAGTTTCATTCTTATTAAACTGGACATTGTGTGAGGCTATAAGCTTGCCATTTTCAAGATTCTCTAGATGCCAGCCCATTGTTTCATCAGTCCACCAGCTCAACATTCAAACTTTCACTGATCTTGATTTGAGTTTCTCATATTGAACTTTTTTTAGAATGAGTGCCCATCCAAGAGAACCAAAAATATAGAGATGGGAAACATCTGGTTTACAACCAGTCTAGGCCTATAGGGGACTATCCCTTCAAGTCCTGATGTAGTGGTGAGAGATCAAATATGAACAGTGTACATGAATGCTTCCCCTCTAATAACAAAGATCTATCTCAGCAGCATATAACATACAATGCATCATCTCAAGGAAAACAGCAATAGCACATTCAGCAATGCCATTTTGTTCAGGACAGTATGGATTCATTGTCTTGTGTATAATTCCATTAAGAGAACAGAATTTTTCCATGGCAGAATTGATGAATTCAGTGCCATTATCACTTCAAAGACAGCAAACCTTGACCCCTGACCTCAACAACAACAAGAGCATATGTATACCCATCCTAGGTAGAGATATTTATTGGTCCAGTAAGATCCATAACAACTAATCCCATCTTCTCATAACATGAAGTACTAGTACTGCAAAAATAATCATAATCTTTTGGTAAGTGAACTTTAAGGCCTTAAACTAATCCTGTTTGTTCCATAGATAGTATAGTCAAGAGACTCCAAGTATCCCATACATCAATGCCATAGTTGTATGGAGCCTTGCTTTGCAAGCTGAGCACAATGTTGCTTCACAATCCATTTGTAATAGACTTTATAAAGAGTGCCTGTCAATCCCATGAGAGTCATGTGTATGATGTCTTCTCCATTCAGAGACACTGCTAATCTATTGTCCAGCCCATGGATCTTTGCACCTGCATGCTGCAGAGTGCCAAGGCCAATAAGGTTAGTGCACAAGTCAGGCACATAAAGAACATTACTAAGAGCAATGTCAGATAGAAAGTTGGGATCAGTATGAGATTGGAAGTGAATAGTACCATGACCTTGAGCAGACACTCAGTTGGAACCACCAGTGGAAATGTAGTCATTGTTCAAGTCTTCAAATGAAGAGAATAGTTTACAATTACAAAAAATATGGCAAGTTGCAGCAGAGTCAAGGAGAATGCTAGGATAATTATTGCAAAAGTAGATCATGGCCATGAAGACTTTACCAACTTCATGAGAACTAGGAGACTCTAAATTGTCCACAGCAAGGTGAGCAGATTCTTCACTTTTTCATGATTCATTGGGACAATTGGAGCTTTAATGTCCATCACCAGAGCATGCTCAAGCTAGTGGAAAAGTGCTCTAACTGACTGGTGAAGCAGAAGGGAGCAGGAGAGAGGAAGCAGAAGGAGCAGAGACTGCCCCCTCAATGCAGGAAAGAGAGTGGAAGAGCGAGCTTGAACTTGATGCCAAAAGAGCGGGTAGACAGGGCAGCTGTCCCAGCTGCAGTAATAAGTGGACACCATGAACCCTTGAACAGCAAGGATGTGCAACCTGCAAATGACCCAAAGGGCAGCAAGGCCATGAAGAGAGAGGCATCCCAGAGCAAAGGTGGTGGTACATGGGAAAGAAGGGTTGAATAAATTGGCAATAGATATTGAGGTAGAATGCAATGTGGTCAGACACAGGTAAGGTCCCATTCTATTTTCATGTATACAACTGCTGATAGTAATAATGGATGTTGATCCCTTTTCACTGATTGAAGAAATTTAAGTAAAGATGATCTCACATGTCACTAGCATGTTCAGAGTTAACAACAGACTCATGCTGCATATACATATACTTGATGGCATTCTGCATTAGACCTATAGCAGCATCATCTTGGTTTAACCATCTCTTATAACAGTCAATAGCTGACTCTTAATTTTGGTAGTTGTTCAACTGAAGAACCTCAAGGACACTAGGACCAGTATAGAGAGCCATGGAGCTTTCCTCCTTTTCTTTACCAGTAGAGGAGGTTTTAGTGATTTCAGCAGCTTAAGCAGTGACAAGTTTAGGAAATTGGTGAGGAGGTTGAGGAGGGCATCGTTCATGGCCAGAGACAATTCCTCAGAGGGATTTGGCCTGAAGAGTAGCCTTCATATTGTCAGCCCAGATATGATAGTTTGTACCATTAAGTTTTGGAAACTGTAAAATTTCAGAAGACAATTTGATGATGGGGCTCATAACCTGATGAGCAAGGTTTTCATGCAGGGGACAAATAGAGACAAATGGGGACAATATGAGTATATATGTGACAAGTGCATGCAGATAAAGAGATAATTAGACTAGACATTACAACACACCCCATATAAAGTACAATAATTAGGAGAGATATAAGACAGAGAGGAGAAATAGAAACAGAATAAAATAATAAGTGAAAAACATAATTTTAGATGCTTCTAGTGAGCTCCATGTGATGTCAGTATGTCTCGACATCACTTTTCATCAATGAGTAATAGTTGGAATAGAAAGAGAAATAAGTAGAAATACATAGTTGGTAACAAGCAGAAATAGTCTGGAGTGAATGGGCTATAACAGTATTCTCCCTTAAAGTTGAGCTTGTGAGGTCAGTGGGAATCAATTACATGAGAAAGATCACACATGTCTAGATATATAATTTAAATTTAAAAAATTTTTGTTCTTGATCTCTTACTACTATGTTCAGCCTCCCTCTTTTCCAGTCTCAATGTTCAGAAACTTCCACTAGCAGTGTATCAGAGTGATGGTAGCAACTCACTGAAGCGAGATGACTGTGAGAGGAGACAGTAAAAAAAGTGGAGGAGGAAAAGTTGAGAGTAGAAGAGGAGGAGCATTAAAAAGAAGAGAATTTGGAAAGAATGAAGAAAGAAAATTTAGAGAAGAAACATGTAGAGCATGAGTGGATTGAGTAGGAAAAATGTAAGATAGAGAAATATGAGCAAAAAACAGTAGACAAATGTCAGTTGAAAGAGGAGAAAGAAAAAGTAGCTGAGCAGGCAAAAGAGAAAGGCAAGAGCAGGGTCCAGTCTAAAGATATGGTGATGGCCAGCTCTTCATGAGTAGCATCAGAGAGATTGAGTCAGAAATGAGTATAGAAGGAAGAAGAGGATGAGAACAAGATTATTAAGACAGTTAAGAGGACATAGTGTAGATAAAGTCAGTCAGTGAAAAAGGAGCTGAACCAGCTACTGCTTGATATTGACAAAGGTGCCATGAAGACACTTATTGGAACTATTGATAACCTAGTCAGAGTTGCAGACCAGATATACTACTACTGTAAATCAACTCTCAATTTGATAAATGAATACCTGCTATAGAAAATGAAGCAATCATTGGGAAGCTTGAGCTGTTATTGTTACCTGGCCTATCTGTAAGAATCAGCAAGCCTTACCACACACTTAACTAACAAAGGTCTGACATTAAGTAGAGCATAATGTGTAGAGGTAAGCATATACCAATATATAAGCTAATATAAGCAGAGTTTAAGGGAGTGACCAATAAGAGCTCAACTAGAGACTTTTCACAAGAGGTTTATGCATGATATAAACTAGTATACAGTGGGCAAAAAAACTGTTTGCATGTTGGTCACTTTTGAAGAAATAGACATATATCTTAACAAATAAAAAGGTTAAAAGTCCCAAATTATTCTCCAATGCACATTAAGATGTTGACTACAAATTACAAAAACAATCATGTGATTTGGCCAAGAATTGCCAAAAATAGAAGTATACACAATCTGATAGCTTATTTGAACAGTTTTTTTGCTGACAGTTTCAGACTAAAAATTGTATAGTATCACATGACTTTGTTGATATATTATTAAACAATCAACAATATCATGTGACTAGATGTCAAATAGGTATATAACAGCCATCACCAGCCACTCTATTTCCCCAATCAATCATGCAACCTCTCTCTAAAGCAGCTATCACTACTATTGTCACTCTTCTTATCTCTAGACATTCCTATGCTTCTATCAAGGCACAGACTAGTGCAAGTGCTGGTTCTATTGCCAAGATTTGTCAAAACTACTATCCTGAAGCAGTGGTAGCCTCTGGAGGTCATCCAAAAAAGCTCAGCAACTCTAATATTGCCTACACCAAGCATGCAATTCATACTGGGAAAATCAAGAATGCAGTGTAAGCTGCTAAATCCCTTTCCACTATCAACAACCAGGATGTCACTCCACAAATAGTCAGGAATGCACTCAGAACAACTGGTATAGTCTCAGTGGCCAAACAGTGGAAGCCTTTGTTGTTGGAAAGGCATAAGAGGGCTAGGTTAGAGTTTGCTGAAGGGTATTTAGAGTAGACAGTGGATGACTGGGCAAAGGTCTGGTGGTCAGATAAGACCAAAATCAATAGGTTGGGGTCAGATGGCAGAGAGCAGGTGTGAGTAGACAAGGAGAATAGGCAGGATTCAAGAAGGATCAAGGAAACAGTCAAGTTTGCAGGAAGAAATCTGATGATGTGGGGCTGTATGGGATGGGAGGAAACTGGATTTGCTACCAGAATTGATGGTAAGATAGATGCAAAGCTTTACACTGAAATTCTAGGAGATGAACTCTTGAAATCCTTGGAGTGGTATGGACATAAGGTAGAAGATGTCTACTTTCAACAAGACAATGACCCCAAGCACATCTCCAAATTGGCTAAGGAGTAGTTTGAAGACTAGGATTTCAGGGTCCTTGTGTGGCCTACACAATCACTGGACCTAAACCCCATTGAACACTTATGGGATCATCTGAAAAAAAAGCTCAATGAGTATGAAATCCTACCAAAGGGTGTTCATGAGCTTTGGAAGAGGGTAGAGAAGAAATGGAATGATATTCCCAAGGAGGTGGTATAGAATCTGATTGCTAGTATGCTCAGAAGATGTGCAGCAGTGATTAAAGCCAAGGGTGGACATACTAAGTACTGATAACTATGACTTATTGATAGTGAAATTGCCAGCAAAAAAACTGTTCAAATAAGCTATCAGATTGTGTATACTGCTATTTTTGGCAATTCTTGGCCAAATCACATGATTGCTTTTGTAATCAGTAATTAACATCTTAATGTACATTGGAGAATATTTTGGGACTTTTAGCCTTTTTATTTGTTAAGATACATGTCTATTTCTTCAAAAGTGAC
>KQ962113.1:455796-480856 GCA_001563735.1 Leucoagaricus sp. SymC.cos | reverse complement strand
ATACCATAAGGAGTATAGAGCCTGATAAAGAAATGAACTATGTAGGACACAGTCAGGGGTTGATACTGGACATGGTTATGTACTGCAAACAGAAGAGTGAAACCATACCATGTAAATAGAAGTGGTAGATCCTAAATATAATCAGTGTCAGAAATAGAATGCAGAGTCATAGAAAAATGGGGCATTAGAGTCATTAGCAAATATGTCCAGATCAAAGATGATGTCACTGTCTGCATATGGAAATGAAGTTCTGTCAATTATAACATTATTTTTTTCATAAGGATTGATCTCTGCATCAATCTTATCAATAATCAAAGCATCTTTCTCTGCTGATGTTATAGTTGGCAACTGGATCAAAGTCAGTATAGGAGTCAACATCATTAGGGTCAAAGATGTAGTTGAGATGCCAATCTGGCATCTCTTCTTTTCCACATACCACCATCATCTTTGGGTGTCAGTCATGTATTGTTGAATCTACACTATGTCTGATGGACAGTATATACATAACTTAGGAATATGTCCCTGGGATGAGGACATTGAGAATGCAGGCTCAGAGATGTTCAGCCCAACCCCTTCTCAGGAGGGTGATGCTGAGATGGTAGGCCCCTCTACTTCTCATAGCTTGGTCCTCTCTTCAGGCCTATCTGACCCCATCATGTCTGTCTTTTGTAAGGGTAAGGGCAAGAAGAAATACAGCTTGGCTGCTGCTGAGCTAGCATTCTCTCTGCCTTGTGTACTACCCCCAGTGTCCCACCCTGCCACTTCTGCTCTCCCAGCTGTTGGTCTGTCCCCTGCTATCTTGGTTTTCCTCTCTTGCTCTTCTCTGGAGAGTGATTTCATTACCTGTGCTGAGAAGCCCTCCTTTTTTGGCCCTTCTTCTGCCTTGTCTAGCATGTTGCTGCACTTGGTTTCTTTTATCAATTATGCTCTTGTAGTCTAGTCCAGTAAGGCTTGGATCAAGGAGCATGATCATATATGATTTGTCTGTGCTCTGTCAGTAATGGTAGAGCATGTTGTTATTTCTGAGTGACACACATTGCCCTTTGAGCCCACTCCTGATGTGCCAATGTTCATTTTGTTATTGCACAGCTTGCTTTTCCAGGATCTTCTGGTCCCTGTTCTGACCCATGAATCTACTAACAGAGCAGTCCCAGTTTCTTCTGTTCTCCCTAATAGTCCTCTCTCTGAGGCCACAGCCTGTTCTTCCCTGGCTTCCAAGCCTGCTCCTCCATCTCAGCCTACTCAGTCTTCCAAGTGTCCCCTGCCTCTGTCCAGTGTCAAGTGTAGCTATGCTGATACTGTTCATGATGTCACATTCTTGGTCAACTTGGCCAAGACTGTTCCTGATCTCTCCTCTGATTACATCATTGTGATGCATCAGATGTCTATGCCTCTGGTGCTCTCTAAGCACAAGATTAAGTCAACTATCCCCAGTTCCTCTCATTGTCAGATGTTAATCAAGATTGACCCCCTCTCCCCTTTTTCTCAGTTCCTGGCCCTTGTTGGGGCTGCCAACCACTCTCTCAGCAAGAGCAACCTTTGGGTCAACTCTTGTCACTTTGCCTATGGGGAGATTTCTCTTCTTATATCTCATGTCACCTCCTAGGCTGAGATAGACCTAGTAAAGGCTGGTGTCATATGCCTCCTCTCCTTTGCTGAGGATGGGGTTGAGGCTGCCCTTCCACATTCACAATCTTATCTTAAGGTTGTGGACATTTCTTTCTTCAAGGTGGATGGCTAGCAGATCACTGCTGATGATGTCTGGGCAGTCATGGAGAAGTCCCATATAGCTGCATCCTTCACTCTTGCAAATAGCCCTTGGGTTATGTGCAACTCCTGATATGCTAATACTGCCACCATGTGGTTTGACATCCTTGATTCCTTTTTTTTATTTTTTTATTTTTTTTTTATAATCAACATGTTTTACGTAGTGCTCAATCACAGTCCATGACTCCACTATCTACAATTACAGTGTACCCTATATTTCAAGGCATACCTAACCTAAGATGCAGGAAGTAGGAGCAGAGATTAATAATAAAAGAAAATCCAAAGATATGAATCAGAGGAGTCAGACAACTGAAGGCACATCAACTGCTGCAGTCCTGACAACCATATCACCAAAAGGTGAGCCCCGTGTAATAGACATCTACTCTTCAGCATGCCATCTTGAAAACCAGCCTGCATCAAAGTAATGATGCCAGAACTTGCACTTGTGATTGTTTGCTGCATGTTTGCCACAGCAATTCAAACAGATAGGAACATGCAGACAATCAACGTCCACAATCGTGGGTGGGATGGGTGAGTCAGCTTTAGGATTGCCTTTGCAGCAGCTAGCGTATTCCCAATGGTTCTTCTCCAAGTGTGGCCTAGAACAGTGTGGGCAGCGTATTGCTTCTGTTTTGCAAGTGTTGGTGAGGTGTCCCCAATGCCAACATCATTGACATAGGGGGATTCCAGGTCAGGCCTTGGCAGGCCAGATTACACATTGGCCAGAGCTGATAGTGACAAATTGTCCATTGAGCTTCTTGACATTAGCTCTGGACTGAGAATCCCAGACATTGAACCAGATAGTTGCAGTGTCTGAGCACCTAGAATTGTGCATGATGCATGGTTGAGCAGCAAGCCCAATTGGTGGCTCTGAAGCTGCATGAATAGCATTTGTGACATCTTCTTTGGTCACAGGATAGGGAACATCGAGTATTTTGAGAAAAGACCTCGAACGTGGTACTTGGGCCATAGTCGTGATGTTAAGGCCATCAGAGAAAAACTTGGTGATCACATTGAGATCACATTGATCAGAAACAGTAGTGGTGGAAATGTTGATCCCACCATAAGCTACATAGCCAGTGGTCGCCTGTATGGTCTGCTTGTGTTCAGTGAATGCCTTGTTGACACCTGAGACAAGTTCAGCAGCATCAACATCTGTAATGTCACTATATGGAATGATAATCTGGCACTGTGTTGGGCCAGTAGTAGTAGAGGAAGGCTGGCATTTAGTAGCAGATGCTTCAGCTGTGGTGATGCAGTGCATAGAAGCAATCTGCTCAGGTGAGAGTGAAGGGAAGGCCTGGGCCATTTTGACCAAGGTGATGTCATGATAAGGAGGGGGCCTAGATTTGGGCCCAGCCTTGAGTGCATCAGCAAACAAGCATTTTGGTTTATTTGTAACCAGTTTGAGAACCTCGGGAGCCAGCTTCTTGGGAAGAGGGTGAGGGGTTTTAGCCAAACCCTTAGCTGTGGGCTTAGAGTTGATGACAGGTGCTGGTTTGGTGACAGCAGGAGCAGGCGTGGGTTGAGCACTAATGGATGAAATGTGTTTGATGGCCTGTTTGATAATTTGAGTAGCAGTGATGGTTTTGCTGCCATCACCACCAATAATGAGCAAGACATCATCAAATACCTTGTATGGGAAGGGGAAGGAGTCAAGCAGTAAAGCAACGAGCCTTGCATAATAAAGATGCCAGTTAACTCCAGCTCTGAAAGCAGCATCATGGAAAGTGGTAGGTGCATCCTCAGCTTTAAAGAATGACCATACATAGTGGAGAGAGTCAAAAATTCCTTGGGCATCCTTGTCCTCAACCATAAGAGGGCCCAATGACAAAGCTTCTTGTTGATTAGATATAAGAGTGTTACGTGGTGTGTTGAAAACAATGTTGGCAAAAGTGCCGACATTACTAGAAATATGAACAGCTGAGCCAGAAACAACTGGCTCAGCAGCGAGAGTAGAGATAGGTGGAACAGGAGTTCCTAATCCACCTGGAGTGATGGGTTTGGGAGGTGACGTGGCCTTCCTCTTCCTGCAACATTTAGCAGTAGGCGTCTTCAAGACCATCTCAGCAACTTTTGCATTGAATTCTTCAGTGTTGAATTCACTTGCAGACTCATCCATAGCTTCATCTCCAACAGCGAGAGCAGCGAAAAGATTCATAGTAGACATCTCAGACATTGAGTAGAACATAGACTAATCTCCTAAGACCAATGACCCAAAAGGGGAGGTGGTGGTAAGAGATCAAGAAGGGTGGACATCCTTGATTCCCAGTTGGGTGCTACTACAGTGATCAACCATCATTTGACACAGCACCATCATTTGACACACTTGACTTTCTCGGACATACCTCTCACCCAAATATATTAATAAAATCAGTAAAAATACCTTCATATGATGACTATAGCCATACCAAAAGGAATAAGGATTGGATAACATTTGAGCGAGATATCTGCGATTTATTCTGAGAAATTGGCACAAATGGCCAAAATCAAGATTGATGGCAATTGAAAAACCATGCCAAAGAGTCAATCCTTGGCCGTTTGCTTTAAAACTACCCTCATTCTGTAGATATACATTCTGGCTATGGCTGTGAGCAATATTGTGAGAGTATGGCCTGACTTCATGGCACTGTTCCTGTTTCTCAAGAGTGTGACATCTGGGTGCCCTCTCACTTGACCTCAAAATCTCTTCAAGTGTATTTCCTCTTCTGGTGGCTTGCTGCTTCTAAATCTGGTGTAAACTGTTGCAAAGGTGAAGTCTCGGACTCAGAAGCAGAGAATATCTCACACTGAAGTCAACTGGAGATTGGATGAAGCTGCAGTGATATATACCTTAGAGCACAAGAATGCAAAGGAAATGGGACAAAGAGCACAATGTTATTGTCAAATTGCAGAGTTATTTGGTATCTCATACAGGAGCTTGGAGCATCGTGTTAAAGGAGAGTGCACTCTATGATCGGCATATCTTACAAACTTGCTGGAGCAATAATACACAGCGTGCTTGAGCTCTCAACCCACAGCTTACCCAAGCTTGGTTTAACCTTGTCAAGGATCATGTTGTAGATAAACAAGTTTCTCCAGAGAATATCTATGGTATGAAATGATGCTGTTTCCAAATGGGTTGGGAAGATGTTGTTGGAATGCAAATGGTGTATTGTCCTTGTGCTTCCATTCTCAGAGTTTTAAATAGTTTTATTGTCTATGTAGATATAAGTAGTTGTAGTCTACATCATTTGTACCTCGCTCATTTACTTCCTGATGTCACCATTATTCAAGTTCCTTCAACAGATGTCTCACAGATGAGGAGTTTACTAATGAAATTAATCAAATGGTGGAGTAGATACAATGTGAAGAACAAGAGAAGAAGGAAAGGGTTGATGCCTGAGAAAAAAAAATCAATGACACCACACAGGCATGATATGATGCTATAATAGAGAAATGGAAACAGGAGAAGCGAGGGCATGAAGAGCTATGCAGACAGCTCCTCGAAGCAGAAACTGCCTGTAAAGACCTTCCAAAGCCACCTAAAAGATTTATCAAGAAGTCCATTCATACCAAAACAGTGCAAGAGATAGGAAGTGTTGAGGAAACAATTGACAGAAGGTAGTGAGGATGAAAATGGGGAGGATTGATAAGGACATGTCACAAGCATGTCACACTGTGTCAAATGATGGTTTTGGGCACTTTTCAGTGCTGAATATTTGAAAAAACATATCAATTCTGGTCTCCTTACAATTATATTTGATATTTGATTCAGTGATATATCTTATAGATCTCTATCGATTGGTCTAATTATTGTAGGGATTAGTCTTAATTTATAGTCAGAAAAAAAATATCTTGATTAGGTGTGTCAAATGACAGTTGATCACTGTACTAAGTGTCTGATTGGCACCTCTTTCCAATTTGGCTCAGCCTCATGTTTTATGCATGCAGCCCACTCTCATTCCGGTATTCTTTTGTGCCAGCATTGCTGGTGCTGGAGACATTCCACTCATGCCTGCCACTCTCAGACCCTCTAATGCCCCCAGTGTGCTGGTCCTCATACTGAGGCCAGCTACTAACAACATGCTTCCAGCTGCAGAAGTAACCCCTCTGCTAAGCTGTCCCAGAAACTGATCCCCATAGGAGATCCATGCCTGCATGCCACATGTTGTATGAACTGTAGTGGAAATCACAGCACTAGCAATTGATGATGCTCATTCTGGCATCACTGCTTTGACTGGGGATGGCTGGCTGAAAGGTTAGCTCTCTCAGACAGGCAGGAGGCATTCTAGGAGATCTCTCAGAAGACAGCAGAGGCTAAGTACAAGGGTGGATGCACACTTAGCCATTACTGCTAAAACTGAAATATTGACAAGGCCCCTGTTGTACTATGAGGAGGGGGGCATTAGTGGGTCACTAGTTGTGATGGACATTCATATAGTTTCAAGCTGTTATATACTTACATAAATTTAGATGTAGTTTTGATTTTGTGATTCCATGGTCTTTTTGGTAGCATCTTTTTTAATTTTTCTTTATTGAATACAGAAAGATATTTGTGAAATTTATGAGGTACTGCTTTAATTGGATTGTCTTCTCATTTCTTTACTGCTTTATTGTGTAGAGTAGTAGTAGTGTTTGTTTTATTGATTATTTCAATTTAATTGATGATATCAATATGATTATTAATATAAACATGAAATAACATCATTAATTCAGATTTTTCATTTTTCTAGCATAAAGAGAGTTTTTGCCAGTCTATGTTGGGGTTATATTTGTTTAACAATGTCATTCCTATGAATAACAGGTGTTTTCCTAGTTTGATAATTTTCAGATGTATCATCATTCTTCATCTATTGACTTCTATTTTTAGTTTTGTATAGTGAGCACATGATTCTTTGATTTGTCAGAATTATATATTTTTATAGGTTTTGAAAGTGGGAATTTTGGAAGGTTGTATTGTTGAACAAGTTTTAGATCAATAAAATTTTCTGAAGCTCCTGAGTCTAGTAGAGCTTCTATTAAATGTTGGTTTCAACTGGTATGTAGGATTGTGGATATGGTTAATGCTTTCCCTCTAGTGAGAAGATCAACAATGTTGACTTGATCTTCTGATCAAATTCAAAAATTTCAATTTCTTTGTCTTCTTGGTTGTCTTTGTTGATTTGATAGACCATTGCATTAGGATCTATTTTTCTTTTTCCTTTCCCTTTAGGTTGATTTATCTTCTTAAGTTCTTTGGTAGAACAAGAGAGTTGTTTGCATTGTATGGAGTTAGAGTTCTGAGTACTCTTTCCTGGATGTAGATAGCTTCATTGTGCTGGGCAATTCCTGTAAAAATGACCTTTCTTCTTGCAGAACAAATATTCTCCTCTTCTGAGTGCTATTCATTGTTCATCTGTGAGGATGTTGTTGATAAAATAGTTGAGGGCATTTGCATATTCATCAGTTTTATAATCTCCTTTGTCCTCACTATTATCTGTTTTGTTATCTGATTCATTGTTATAGATGTCATCTTCTTCATCTTTGTCTTCCATAGATAGTCAATTGATTGAGTGGTAAATCCTATCAACATCCATATCCCATTTATTTCTTTTGAATTTTGAGAGTATGGGGTCTTGTGTAACATCTCTATATCTTGGACCATTGCTTCTGTATGCCTTTTTATTTCTATGGAGTCTTGAAGATTTTGAAGGTCATCTATATCCTGAAGTAGACAATCAAAGGCCAAATTTATATTGCTCTTGAACAATTCTGTAGACATTTCTTGCTGCTGTTTTCCAAGCATCAAGGGTATTGGGTTGGATCTGATTACTTTGACAGCAATATCTCTGTACAATCCTTTTCTGAAAGTGGCTTGTAAGAAAGTACTGTCTTGTAATCTGGCTTTGGATGCAAGGATGGAAAAATTGCTGATAAATTCTTTGATATATCTGCCCCTTTGTTTGCAGGCTTGTAGTCTTTGTTCAGCTTCATAGGTTTGTTGGATTGGGGCAAAGGCTTGTTTCATTGATGTTTTGAATGCTTGCCATGTGGGGAGATTGGCATGAGTCACAATATAATCTTGTTTCCAATTTGCTGCTACATATTTGCATAATCCAAGGGCATATCAGATCTTTTGTTTATCTGTAAGTCCTCCAACTGATTCAACAAATAATTGGAGTGAGACAAGCTGGTCTCTATAGGTATCTGGGTCTCTATTAAAGTTGTTGGATTTTGGAAATTTAATATTGGCTGCTGCTGTGGTCATAATTGGTGGTTGTGGTAGTTGTGGTGATGGTCCTCCTAGTGGTTCTTGAGGTGGTGCTTTTGGTGGTGAGAACTGTGGGGGTGTTCCTGAGGGCTTAGTTCCACTCAGTCCTGCTCTGGTGTTGACAGTAAGCTTGGGTTGCTCTTTTGCCTTCCCTTTGCCTTTACTGGAATGTTTGTGGAGTTTTGGGAGTTCAACGGGATGGGTAGTTTGGAATCCTTGAGGATTGAACTGTGGATAGTGGGTTTTGTTTTCACTTCTGAGTGATGTATAACATTCTCCAGTTGCAGTTTTGAATGAGAATTGACTGTCTGAGGGATTATCTGTCTTTCCACTAGGTTGTAGTAATAGATTACTTGTTCCAATAGTTTGTTTGTTGGTATGGGTTTCAGGTGGTGTAGGTTTGAATTCTCCAGGGAAACTGGGGAATGTCTTTTCAGCAGTAAAGATTGATGGCTTTTCTGTCTCAGGTGTGGTTGATAGTCTTGAAAATTGTCTGACAAGAGGTTCTGTTCCAATTCCAGAACTTGTTTGATCAAAAGCTTGTTGGATTGAGGTTGAAAAACCTGTTGATACTCTTTTGGTTGATTTGTTTTCTCTTGGGGAATCTGTATGTTCAGATTCTGTCTCTGGTTTAAAGTCTGAATTCTTATATTTGTTGGGAT
Source organism: Leucoagaricus sp. SymC.cos (assembly GCA_001563735.1). Taxonomy (NCBI): domain Eukaryota; kingdom Fungi; phylum Basidiomycota; class Agaricomycetes; order Agaricales; family Agaricaceae; genus Leucoagaricus; species Leucoagaricus sp. SymC.cos. The sequence continues at coordinate 472,195 of KQ962113.1, read as the reverse complement.
TTTTGAGGGCTTCTTGATATTCTTGGTTGAGGGCATCCCAATAGCTACTTGAGAATCTATAAGATTTGTTTCATTTGTCTTTGTCTCTATATCTCCAGGTATTTTCTGGTTCTGTTTTCCAGATTCTTCTGCTCTACTTCTTACTATAGAAGCTTGCAGTAGCATTGGATGGGATTAAGTACCATGTGATGAATTATTATCTGGTAATGTATGACTTGTATTGGAGACTCCTGGAATTGAATGGAATGGGTATCCAATTTGTGCACAAAGTTCACAGTTGCAAAATAGAGCTGCCATGGTTAAAAAATAAAAATAAATAATTACCTATGAGTTTCTGGTATTCAAACCTCAACCTCATTCCTATGGATCAATGATAGTCTTTCCTGGACTATACAACAGGGAATATTATGGATTTCAAACCTTGATCCTAGTCAAGTGGGTCTTCAAACTTTTAAACTGACCAATAGATCAACAATAGTTTGGCACAACTATCTGGCCTATATTTTGACTCCTAGATGGAGTGGCTGCTAAATGATTTTGGCCTATAGCCAGGTATACTTAAACCCTTTGTGTTATGAATCACTCAAAAACCTCTTCTATCTTGTTGATTTCTCATAGATTGACTCAAGAACCTCTTCTATCTTGTAATTCTAATGAGTGTGCACTCTACCTGGTTGCCTTTCCTCTGTACCAGCTTTTAGTATGCTAGAGGGATCTAGGTCCACAATACTCACTGAGCATCTTAGGGAGCAGTAACTAGCTATTTCTATTTTCACAGTTGCCTGTGCAAGCTAGAATGGCTCAGACTCAAGCAGTCCAGTGAGTCCTCAACTACTTCACTAGTTGGCAGTGTCTCTAGACCTCCAACTCTTATCAAGGGTGTTAAGCCCTAGTCAGGAGATATATCTTTCTTGATACAAGTAACTCAATCTAGCAGATTAGCTCAGTAGACAAATCTTCTTGTGAGAAGTCTGCTCATGAGTTTGATAGATGAGATACTTCACCTCCACTACTAAACAAAAAGGGATTATTTCTACTTAATGTTATAGTGATGCTGGATTATTTGTAATCAAGCATGTTAGGTCATCCTCTACAGGAAGCCTAACAGAGGAGGCTCTTTATGTTAGCAAGTTCAGGTTCAGTAATTAACTTATATGTACTCAATCTATTAATAGACAGAACAAGTCTATTAATTGATCAAGGGTTCAATAACAACTCAAGAGGTCCTTTGCCAAGAGTTTAATTAGTGATAGAAGGACTCAGATCAAAGTTCTTTTATTGAGAGTGTGTCTTAATCAAATAGCAGAGAGACTTTATTTCAGACTCTTATAATCACTCAGTATAAGCTTTAGAGGCTCTATTCTCAAGTCTCTACCTAACCAAGTAGAAATGATGGTTTCTTCTTGTTGGTTGAGCTTGCTTATATACTAATTATACAAGTTGGTAGTTACTATATAAGTATATAAGTAGAATATTCTAGAAGTTGTGAAAATGTTCAAGAAGGTCATAGAATACTGTAGAAGATTATAGAATATTGTAGAATCCTTGGAAATATTGTGGAACATTCTAAGAATAGCATAGAACAATGTAAACAAGTTTTATAAATAGTAATTATATTTGTTGAAGGAAATATAACATGTAGAAACTAATAAAGACAAATAGAAATAAATAAAGAGAAATATAATTGTTCATAACATTATCTCTTTTTTTTTTTTTTTTTTTTATCATAAATTTATATACTGGTATATGATAGCAGTCCAGTTGCAACAACAAAAATATATGCTACAATAATCTACAGAAGACTGAGATTCTTCACAGCTCAGCTGAACATGGCAGCCTGCACTGAAAATAGGTCTTCTCTACACCCAGAGATAGACAAAGAACAGGCAGAAGCCCTTGTACCCAATGCTACAGCATGCAAATGTTAGATGCTAAAGCAAGACTAGCACAGCCCCCATCAGCAGCTAATATCAGACCCCCCAGGAGCACAAAAACCCCCAGAGAATCCAGCAACCACCAAAAGGTAGCTGTGTTGTTGTTATCCTCCAGAGAGGTGCACAAAGAAGAATGCCCTAGGGTTCTCTTTGCAAAAGTGAACCAACTCTTCCCACACCTTGGGAAAGAGCCAGGGATTACTGAAGTTAGAATACTTGGTCAAAACATACTTGTGAGTCTGCAAACATGCAGACCCACAAGGGCAAGAATGATGATCAGAAAGCTTAAACTGGCATCTAAACTCCCCAATTGGCACATGATTGAGAACTGCCCTGCATACATGGGAACAGAGTGGGGAATCATGCAAAGACTTAAGCTATGTACCCCCAGAAAGGTAGGTGGGCATCAAGCATCTGCCATTCAGATCTCTGAAGTGCAGAAAATCTCTCCTGGAGGAGCTCGTAGAAGCAAACTGCCTAGTCCACTTCTTGCAACAGGCCTGAGCCTTGGCTATACAAAGATAATTAAGAGTGGTGAAGGGATGCTCCCTCACCAACACCTGTCCAGCAGGGTCTGTGACATAGCAATGGACTGAGTGATGCAACAGCCACTCCAAAGAGGAGTGGACCTATACAAACATGAACATATCGGAGAGATCACCCTTGAGCCATGTGGCAAGATGGCAGCAAATGAGCAGGGCCTGGACCTGTCTGCTGCCAACTGATAGGTCCACTGCACAGTAAGCAGATGCTGGATGATCAGTGAACAAAATAATATAGTGAGTGCCCTCATGAGTCATAGCCACAAAGATGCCTATCTGTATAGTATGGAGCTCTGCATCAGGAGCAGTCACCCTGCTAGCAGCCTGACAGGACTGCCTAACCAGCCACCTATTATGCCAAATACAGGGCACAGACACAGCCTGATAAGCCTTATCATAACCCACTGATGCATTAGTAGCCACAACAATACTGCTCTGCAGATCCAGAGCCCAATTGAGCTCTACATCCAGAATATGAGACACATTGATGTCATCTTCCTTAGGATTAAACTCAATAGTCCAGATGCAGTCTGAGAACCAGTCCAACAAATGCCACCCTGGCTGGGCCTCTGAGGCGTCAGCATCAAAGGCCTCTAGAGTGACTGGAGCACTCAGATACAAAAGCATATTAACAACAGTGGACCTGACCTTCTCAACCAAATGACCAAGTCTGGTAAAATGGTACCAATGGGGATCAGTACCCAGAAACTCCCATGTCCCCAGGAATTGCCTGGTAGAATAGGTAGGAGATAGAGTAAGGACCTGGTATGCTGTCTGAGCCCTCAGCTTCCTCAAGTGCAAATACATGGGGACAAGGTCTGCTAATGCCTTGACTCCACCAGTGGGAGAGGTGTGAAAAGCACCTGTGATCCAGATAGCAGCCCACTGCTGCATCTTTGTAAGAGAGGTGAGATGAGCTTTATGTGGATGAAGCCCATGACACCAAAGATGAAAGCCATACATGGCAATAGGTACTACACATGACTTGTAAAGCAAACACTTCTGCTTGGGAGGTAGACCCCTAAGGAAATTACCCAGCATTCCCATGGCACAAACCATGGAAATAGCCTTAGTAGAATAATACTGGACATGCTCATGAAAATTGAGCTGCCAGTCAAAGTAAAAAAAACCCAAATACCTCCAAAAGATCTTTGGACAGAGAGGTGAATCACCAGTATAAGGGGTATACCCCAGGTTGATAGGTGGATTATCATTCCCCTTGCAACTTGAAAAATAGAAGAGCTTGGACTTGTCATGCTTCAGCACAAGCCCAAATGCCACAAATAACTCAAACATAAACCTGTATGCACTACGCAAGCACACCAGGTTGTCCACCAACTCTCTGGCCTGAGCAATGAGAGTACTATCATCAACATAAGACAAAATGTTGCACTCCAAGTGTGATGCCTGGAGATCAAAGATCTTGATCACCAGAGCAAGATATAATGCAGAGAGGACAGGAGAGAGGGCAGAGCCCTGACCAACGCCCACATTGGTGGAATATAAGCCAGAGGAGAATGAGTTCCAAAGATACTTCATTCTCCTTCCAACCAAATAGGAGGCAAAGAACCAGTGCACATTTGCCAGAAAACTCTGCCTGGACAAAATCGCCATGAGCATATCATAGTTCAAAGATGGGAAGAACTGAGCAATGTTGAAAGCAACAACACTTGTCTTGAGACCTCTCACCCACCCAGCTTTAACTAGATGAGTGAGGAATAAACCAGTGTCCTTGGTTGACCTCTGTTGAATACCACCTAGCTGATTTGAATGAAAAACACCAAACTTGATGTTGTTGAATTGAAGACATGCAGAGAGCATCTTCTCAATCAACTTCCCAATTGTATTAAGAAGTACAATAGGCCTAAACAATTTGGGCATAGAGTAGGAGGGTTTACCAGGCTTAGAAATAACCACAGAAACTGACTTCTTAAAATGAGATGGCCAACACCCAACTGAAAGGCAGGCATTAGCCAGTATGAGGAATTTCCCAAGGATGACATCATCCACAAGGACCTCCTTTAAGTGGACCCATGTAACATGGTCTGGACCAGGTGATGAATGTGAGGAACATGCAGCAAGCACCTCCCTAGCCTCCAAGGAAGAAAAGGGGACCTAATCCTGTTCAGGCAACAGGGCCAGTTCCTCCAACACAGAAACATCACAAGGCCACCTGGAGACAGCATTATATGTCTGATCAAGCACCCCCACAGGATGTCCATATTATGGCAAGACTCCCCCCTATGTGAGATAGCCTCACAAGATGGGAGCTGATGGGGCTTCACCCAAGCCATAAGATCCCAAGGCCTATGGTTCTCAGTAGCCACCTCCTCAATGCAAGCATTGAAGAAGCACTGCCTAGCTTAGCAGGTAGCTGTACAAAATAACTTCCAGTGAGCAGAGTCCCTAGATGCCTGATACCTGGCAATAGCACTGGAGCACTCATTATTCCACCATGACTTAGAGCATCCCATAACAATGACCTCCTTTGTGTGGGCATTCCATGTGGAGAAAAAGACCTCAGCCACAGCCATGGCTGCAGCCTTGATCTGATTGGGAAGAGAGAGGTCCTGAAAGTCCAGAGACCTAAGACTGGAGGTGAGATCAATCAAAAATCCAGATTCCTCTGGGGATTATCTCAGGATCACCATGCAAGTAATCCTAATCTCAGTCTCAGAGATAGGAATCAAAGTGGAGATTGGGATATGATCTGAAGGTCCACATTGATCAAGATCTAACCTAGGCAAATCAGATGCAGATGACAAGGGTCCTGTGAAAACAAGGTCAATCACAGATCTGTTAAGATCAGGGTTGTGTGGAACATGCATCAGCCCTGGATTAGAAGGATAGGCCCACTCAAGCCCAATGTCAGAAGCAAACTCCAAAAGGTGTTGCACAACAAGAGGGTGTGATGTACAGGAAGCATCCCACACCTCAGAGTGATAATTAAAGTCACCACCCATGTAAATGAAAGCAGGGAGCCCATCGACCTCCCAAGTTCATAACACTATCCCATGGACAATGCAAAGGGCCAGCCTGATGCTCACTGAAGTTATCAGCTATAACATAGATAAATGTAGCTCAAAATCAATTAACTTGATAATGACAGTACATAGGAAAGAAGGGATGACTCCAAGTGAACTCACATCTATTGATCTTCCTGAGTCATCCTCTGATGAAATTAATCAGTTTGTGAATAAAGCTATACACAGATCTGATTCTAAAGTTGAATCCCCACTCACTGAGTCTATTCTCAAACAATCTTCAAGTTCTCTTTCTTTAATTTTATCTGAGTGTAATCCTACTGATCCTCTCCCTGCTCCAAAAATAACCAAACAAGTGGGAGAATCTTCTCCATTGTGATCCCTCAAGTCATGTGTGTAAACCTACTCAATGTTATATTCAAAATGAGTTGACACATTTTGTTTTCCTTACTGTCAATGGAAAACCTGATTCTTATCAAGAGATGGTTGAATCTCCGAATTTTGAAGGCTGAAAAGAGGCCATCAAGACCAAACATAATCAACTGGAGAAGAAGGGAGTTTTTTAATAGATTGATGACTTACCTGAAGGGAAAAAGGCTATTGGCAGCTGCATTGTCTATTGTGAGAAGCTTGATGGTCATGGTAATTACATGAAATTTAAAGCTCATATTGTCACTTGTGGTTTCTCACAAGTCCCTGGTGAAGATTACACTGAAACATTTTCCTCTGTTGTGAAATTCACCACTTTTTTTTTTTTTAAAAAAAATCAAAAATTTATATACTAATGCATAGTAGCAGTCCAGTCCTGACTTGGTAGGCCAGGTTACTGTTACAAAGTAGGTAGAGAAGAGAGCTAGTAAGAAATCATACAGAAAAATAAACTGTCTATCAAAACTCTAATCACTATCCAGCTAATGCCCCCCTCCCCTCAAACATGACAGGGGCCTTGTTGATATTTCAGTTTCAGAGGCAACGGCCAAGCATGTGTCTACCCTTGTGCTCAACCTCCACTGTCTTCTAAGAAATCTTCTGAAATGCCTTCTGTCTGTTCAAAGGAGCTGACTTTTCAGCCAGCCACCCCCAGTCAAAGCAGTGATGCAAGAATGGGCATTGCCAGTTAGCAGCCCTGTGCTCCCCACTACAGTTCACACAGTGTATGGCATGCAGGCATGGAACTCCTGCAGGAGTTAGTGCCTGGGATAGCTTCACAGAGGGGTTATCTCTGTAGCAGACAGTGTGTTGTCAATGGCCAGCCTCAATATGAGGACCAGCATACTGGGGGCATCAGGAGGCCTGAGAATGACAGGCACAAGTGGAGTGTCCCCAGCACTAGCAGCACTGGCACAAAGGGATGCCAGAGTGGGAGTGGGCCATATGCATGAAGTATGAGGCCAGGCCAAATTGGAAGGAGAAATCAATCAGGTGCTTGGCAGTAGCACCCAACTGAGAGTCAAGAATGTTGAACCATATAGTGGCAATATCAGCACATTAGGAATTGCACATAACCTGAAGGCTATTCATAAGAGTAAAGGAAGCAGCCATATGGGACTTCTCCATGACCACCCAGATGTCATCAGTGGTGACCTGCTGGCCATCTGCTTTCAAGAAAGAAATGTCCACAACCTTAAGGTAGGATCATGAACATGGAAGAGTGGCCTCAACTCCACCCTCAGTGAGAGAGAGGAGGTGCATGACACCAGCCTTCACTAGGTCTATTTTAGCCTGGGAGACAACACAAGAGGTGAGAAGGGAAACTCCCCATAGGCAACATGGCAGGAGTCAACCCAAAGGTTACTCTTGCTGAGAGAGCAATTAGCAGTCCAAACCAAGGCTGGGAACTGCAAGAAAGAAGGGAGGGGGTCAACCTTGACAAGAACCTGCTGATGAGAGAGACCAGAGATGGTCAACTTGATTTTGTGCTTAGAGAGCACTGGAGGAATGGATGCCTGATGCATCACAATAATGTGATCAGATGGAAGGTCAGAGACAGTCTTGGTCAAGTTGACCAAGGACATGATGTTGTGGACAGTGTCAGCATAGCTACACTTGGCACTAGAGGAAGGTGGGAGATTCTTGACAGACTGAGCAGGCCAGGGGGAAGGGACAGGCTTAGGAGCTGGGAATAGACAAACAGTGGCCTCAGAAGGAGGACCATGTGGAGGGGCTGAAGGAACAGGGGCTGCTTTGTCAACAGACCTATGGGTTGGAACAAGAACTGAAGGATCTCAGAGAAGCAAGCTGCATAACATCAAAATGAAGGTCAGCATGTCAGAAGAGGGCTCAAGAGGCATTGTGTGCCACTCCAAAGTGACAACATGCCCCACTGTCACTGACAGAGCACAAGCAAAATGCATATGATCATGCTCCTCAGTCCAAGCCTTTCCAGGCCAGGCTACAAGAGTGTGATTAATAGAAGAAACTAGGTCTAGCAGCTTGCTAAACATAGTAGGAGAGGGGCCAAAGAAAGAGGGCCTTTCAGCACAAGTGACAAAATCACCCTCAGGAGGAGAGTGAGGGAGGAAAACTGAGGCAGTGGGGAATAGACCAGTAGCTAGGAGAGCAGGAGTGACAGAGCAAGACACTAAAGGTGGTGCATTGAAGAGGGTTATTAAGGTCTACAACAATAACAAGTGTACCAGCTGAATAGCTAGTACTAACCTCAAATGAGTTTGAGGGGGACAGTAAACAGATTTTGAAAGGTGTAAGGTCTTTGAGAATATGTGACTATAAAACTTGTGATAAACTCGGAAATTTAATACAAACTCTGGAAATGCTCTGACTGATAATACTACTATTCATAAATGCTTCAAGAACTGGTCTAAGTTGCAGCTGGTGGCTTAAGATGATGCTTAGCTAGAAAAACTAATCTATTCCTAAATTTTCTAATAACTCTGTCTGATTTGGTCAACTGGTCCTTGAATCACCTATGTAGTCACACAACAGGTGCTGGTATAATCAATTCCTTACTAGCTACTTAGCCCTGGTGCTTTATAGCATTTCTTATGATATACTGGTCAAGTTATAAAATTCTCCTGAAGTTTCTTAATTTCCTAGCAGATATCTTTCTGTACTCTAAGTTGGTTTCTGTGAACCAAAGATAATTGTTTATATCACTCAAAAATGCTAGATTGCAGATGTCACAACCCTATAGCACTCAGAGGCATGGATTCCCTTGTCTTTTCTTTGCTACAGGGCTTCTTTTATATTGTTTTCATAGATACAGAAAGGAAAAGCACTTAGAAGACTTCCAGTATTACAAATACCTATTAGAGTACAAATATGACAAACAGATTATCAGAAAATGGTATAGGTAGTCTCTATTGTGTGTTGCCAAATGGACAATCTGGATGGATAAGAAGTTTTCCTGAGTGCTCATAGGTATAGCTAGGGAGCTACAGATAGTTTCCTTTTTTATAAGCTCAAATATTCCTTTATCCACAATTTTGCTGTGGAGTGCTCAGTTAGCTTTGTAATATCACACTTCCTTCAATATAGTTTCTTATCAAGCAGTAGCTTGGCCAACATACTTCCTGTAGCTAGATCACATGGATGGGATGGTAATTTCCTTGGTATGGTACTTGGTACCTTGGACCTTCTGATCCAGTTGAGACCCTTCCTTCAACTATCTTTAGCTCAGTCAGAACTGTCCTTGGTGTGGAACTCCTTTAACTTCCTAAAATGGCTACATGGTGATAGTGGTGTTGTGAGGTTGAGTGTTTGAATCCCTGCTCAGTACATAGTAGTGGGCAGCTGTACTAGGTGGCCAGGCTTTCCTGCCATGCCAGTTGACCTAAGTACCTCTTGTATTGTAACTTTGTAGCTATACCATTGTAGTAGTTTTGTAGTAGTTCCTTAGGGACTTAGCATTAGTTCTTTATTTAATACTAAGCATATATTGGCAAAAATTGAGTAAATATACATTTATTCTCAATTTATATGTCATAACATGAGGCAGAGGATGTTACGACCTTAAGAGCTAACTCAGGTTGCAATGAAGGCAAAGGCTTGAGGGTGAGTAAGGGGAAAGTACAATTGGTAAAGCATAAGGATACAGGCTATACCTAAGGTACTTATATACTAGTAGTCCAGAGTAATACAGAGTAAACAGGAGTAATGGGCACAGGGTAACACAGAGTATACAGAGTAAGAAATAAATAACTACCATGATCTATGAGTCCTATCCAGAGTAATCTATCCAGAGTCATAACAACACCTCCTCTTCAGGATTCATGTCCTCATGAACAGGCAACTAATGAAAATGTCCAACTAGAATACAACATAGTGATGGAAGAGATATCTGTCTGATGATGAGAGTAACAGTAGTCCATATAGAGGGAAGGGATACTTCTCGACGATTTGCATGTACAGTGGGAAGAGGTGTCAGCAAGGAACTTTGTTTGATCTTCTATCCCTGGATGAGAAACTTTGCAAGGTCTCTTTTGACTCGAGCAATGGTGAACTGAGTATGCTGGCAATCAGTTCCAATAAAGAATGGGGCATTATTGGGACCTCCTTTGAAGATAGTGACATGCTCATGTTGGAAACGTGCTTGAGAGTTGGAGTATTGGGTAAGAAATTCAGAAACTATATTGGCCCAATAGTCGTTGTTGCTTTCTCCATGTTGTCATAACATATAGAATTGCCTAGGTGTGATGAAATAGGTGGCATTGGAGATCTTGAGGGTGTCAGCACTGTGATCCTGCAGGAAAGCATGTAGAGCTCAAGCATCTTCTACCAAGGCAGGTCCCAGCATTCCTTCTGCAGGAATGTCATTCGAGTCATAATTGTCCATCTCCACATCCTTTCCTTCAACTGGTTTCTCAACCTCTTGGGTTTTGCTAGCAGCAGGGGGAACTGGAGGGGTGCATTTGTCTGTAGCTGGAAGGGCAGGATAGAAATCTGTGTGAGCATAAGACTCAGTGACCTCTGTGATGTGGTTTCAGACAAATTGTGCTTCAATGCTACTACACTCATGTAGGCATTGAGCAAGGATGCACTGCAGAGAATGGGTTTTCTGGACAAGCCAGGCTGTCCTGGTATAACGGAGGGTATTGGCAATCCTTTCAATGAAGTCTTGGGCATCTGAGCCTCTGTAGGCTCCTGCATACAATTTGATTACATTGCCCTCCAGATCTGCCAAGATCATGGCTAGGCTATGTGCTGAGTGGACAAAGTGATTTAACTGTTCTTCTAGGACAACTAAGGAATTAATGGTGCAAGTGAGGTCATTGTACAAGTAAAGGGGATCACGGAGGACTTGGTTCCTTGATTCAATAGTCTCTAGGTTGATGTGTCCTACTTCCACAGTAGCTTTACCTTCAGAGGTTTGGAAGGTTAGGGGTCAGACTTTGGCTATGGATTGTTTGGCTGCTTGAAGAGTGGTATGGAGTGGAGTTTCTGGTTTCTTTGAAGATGTGGGGGAGAGAGGAGTTGCTATAGTTCAGTAAGACATTGTGGATGATGTTGCAATCAACAGAGTGGTCTTTCTTGGCTGTGATGATGGCAGCAGTGATAACAGTGGCAAGGGCAATAGCAAAAGTACAAAAGATAGCAATGTAGACTTTAGGAAGTGTGTTGAGTAGGTGCGCCAGGTTGTGTTGACTGGGTCTGTGGTTCTGACATGGCTTTTAACAGTTTTTTGTGTTTTACCCCCCTCCTCCATTAGGTTCACTCTGAGAACCTAGTGAGATATTCCTGGATTGCCTCCTCCATGTTTGACAGATGTGACTTTGGCAGCCACTGGTCTTCTTCATCACTGTAACCTTTCCAATGGACAAGGTATTGCATTCCTCTGCCCTGTTTTTGGTGACCTCGGATCTCCTCTACTTCCTATTTTTCTTTGGCATTGATGATATCTGGCAGTGGTGGTGTGGGTCGTTGTTAGATCTGAAACTCAGGATTTCTTGCTGGGGATAGGAGAGCTTCATTGAAGACATTGTAGATTACCCACTGCTCAGGTAAGTCTAGATGGTAGGCTCCTTGACTAATAATTTTGGAGATGGTAAAGGGACCATATCTCTGATAATTGAGCTTCTTGGTGGGGCAATTCATTGTGATATTTGTGGCTTCCAGCCAGACCTTGTCTCCAACTTGATAGGACTGGGCTCTTTTTCTTTTTGAGTCATATGTGACTGCCATGCTCTTCCAGTTTTGTTCCATGCTTTCTGCTGCAGCCTTCCTTGCACTTTCTAAATTGGTGACAAAGTCTTCTACTGCCAGTGCTGGTGATACCATCCCTACAATCCCTTTCTATGGATACCTCCCATAGTTTAAGAAGAATGGGGAGTAGCATGTTGCTGAATGTTGCTTATCATTGTAGTGGAACTCTGCTGTTGCCAGCCAGAATGTCCAATCAGTCTGTTTATAGGACACATACTTCTATAAGAAGTTCTCAACTTCTTGATTGATCTGTTCTGTTTGTCCATCTGTTTGAGGGTGATATGCCATTGATAGGCCATGTTTGATCCCAAGGGCTTTACATAGACCTTCTATAAATCTTGATGTGAACTGCGGGCCTTGATCACTGATGATTATTTTTGGTAGTCCATGTAGTTTCCAGATCTGGTCTCAATATAGGACAGCAAGCTGTCTTGCTGTGAGGGAGGTTGTGGTTGGGATTAGCTGTATCATCTTTGTGAATCGGTCAACAATGGTAAGAATGGCATCATATCCATCAGAGGGGGGTAGTGGGCCAATTAGATCCACTGAGATCTCCCAAGGATATTCTGGGACTGGCAGCAGGTGCAAAGGGGCTGCTTTTTGTTCCCTATGGATTTGTGTCCTTTGACATATGTCACAACCCTGTACAAATTGTTTGACATCTCATCTCATGCTGGGCCACCAGAAATCCCTTGTCAGTACTTCCAATGTTTGATGTTGTCCTGGGTGGCCAGCATCAGGGGCATTGTGGAATTCTCAAATGACCTGGCCTTGTAGGTCATCTCCTAGTAGGATGTAGATATGTCCTTGGTGATAGACCAATTCTTCTACCAGAGAGAATCCTTTTGTTGGATCTTTCAGATCTTGGGCTACCTTGGTCTCTCTGATGTTGCAGTTTTGGATCTGCCATTCTAAATTTGTCCTGATGATAGTCTTGAAATGTGTTTCTCACAGGAAGATGATTGAGGGGATTGCTGTGTCATTCCTTGCTGTTCTTTGCACAAAGCTTTTGAGGAATGTGATTGTCCTGCTTTCCTCCTTCCAATCCAGTTTGTTATGGCAAGAGAGAATGTTGGCTTTGGTGTTGCTTTTACCAGGTACATGTTGAATAATGAAGTTGTAGTCTTGTTGTTTGAGGTACTACCACATTTGTCTCCCATTGAGCTTCTGGGGTTCCCTGAAATACTTCAGATTCTCGTGATTGGTCCATACCTCAAACATTTCCCTGGCATCTAAGAGATATTGTCTCTACACCCGTAACACCTCCATGATGGCTAGAAACTCTTTGTTGTAGATTTCATAGTTCCTTTCTGCTGGGCTCATGGTTCATGACATGAATGCAATAGGGTGCTATTTGTGATCCTGTTCTTGAGATAGGATAGCACCTATAGCATATCCTGATACATCTGTTTCAACTCAGAACTGGCTGTTGGGATGAGGTAGGGTTAGGACAGATTCTTCAGTGATTTGTTGTTTCAAGGTATTGAGTGCTTTCTGTTCGTCAATTCCCCATTTCCATTCTGTTTTGTCTCTCAACACATTGAGTGGTCCTGCAATGTTGCTAAATCCCTCAATAAATCTTCTGTAGAAGTTGACAAAACCCAAGAAACCTTCCACCCCTTTGACATTGGTGGGCATACTCCAATTCTGGATGGCCTCTATTTTCTGCTTTTCCATCTCGACCTTTCTATTACCAACTTCTACTCCCAGGATGGGTACTTTTTCTACTCCAAATTTGCATTTGGACCATTTGAAGTATAGGTTGTGTTGCACTGTGATCTTTAGGAATCTGAGTGTTTGTTCCTGGAGTTTCTCCTCTGACTGCACCAGAATGACAAAGTTATCCATGTAATTTGTCAAGGTACCATCATGGATCATTTCACAGAAGATAGTGGTCATTATGCAGGAAAATGTGGCAGGGAAGTTGCATAATCTGAAAAACATAACTGTAGGTTCAAATAGGCTGTGATTGGTTAGGAATGCTGCTTTCCATTCATCTCCTTCCTTGATGCAGACATTGTTATATCCCTAGATAATGTCAAATTTATTGAACAATTTGGCATTCTTGAGATGATCCACAACTTCACTGATGAGGGGAATAGGCATCTTGTCTTTAACTGTATGCTGGTTAATTTTCCTATAGTCTTGTACCAATCATTTTGAGCTGTCTTTTTTTGGGATGAAAAAACATGGTGCCACATATTGTGATTTGGAAATCCAAATTCTTCCAGACTTGACATTTTTGTCGATAAACACATTGAGCTCTTCTTCTTCCTTCAAGGTCATGGGGTAGATTTTTGCCTTAAGTTCAGGGAGCACATTATCTGTGAGTTTGATCTTGTGGTCCTACTGAGTGTGAGCAGGAAGTTGGTTGAAATCCGTTTTATTGAACAGATGGATGTATTCCTTTATGTAATCTGGCAGATCTTCAGGCAAGGTTAGGTCAGGTTGCATCTCTTCTTTGTCCAGCTCTGGTTCTTGAATCCTTTGCACCTGGGGTTTGATGTCTATGTCATGATAGGAGATTTTGCAGCTTGAGGGGCACCTTGTAAATTTGATAATACCATTATTCCAATCAATTTCTGGGTTATGGTGTGTTAACCAATCATGCCCTAGGAAGAGGTCAGCAGATTCTAGGGTTGTAACTACTGCCTCAACTTGCTCTTCATGTCCTTGAGTTTCCAGGGTGATGTCAACATAGTCTGTGATGGGCTTTTGTCCACTTTGGCTTCTGTCTGCATTGAATACTTCGAAAGGTTTTGCAATTGGCTTCAGAGGGAGGTTGAGCTTCTTAACTATTTCTTCTGATATGCAGGTGTAGGTACATCCAGAATTGATTAATGCCTTGACTGTTGCTTTCTGGTTTACTGTGGAGCTTGTGATGAGTTCATGCTTCAAGTTTTGTTATTGGGGAATAATATATTGAGAATGGTGTGGGACAGAAACTCTATGATTATAGGCCCAAAAGTCTGCATGCTTTACTTTGAGCCCTCTGGAAAACCCTCCTCTTGTTGCTTCTCATCCTCCTCTTTAACTTCTGTAAGTCCTCTAAAGCTGGGTTTATTGCATTGTGGTGCCCTGCAATATTTCGAGACATGTCCAAACTTGCTGCAGTTGTAGCACTGGACTCTGTTGGCTGGGGCACATGTGTGCTTGGGCTCTGGGCAATTGGCTGTGATGTGGCCAAACTTGTTGCAGTTGAAGCACTTGGGGTTTCTTTTGTCTCCATACTGAGGAGCCATTCAACCAATCTCCATTGGTTGACCCCTTCCTCCATAAGTGATACCACTTTCTGTGGTATGGTGATGCTTCATCTCTGTGAATTTGTACCTTTTTCCAACAGTGCCAATGCACTTGATCCATTCCTTGTAGTTCTCTGGGTGGTAGTCCTTTGGGTATCCCATAATTGTTTTAATGATGTTGGGGCAGATGTGTATCTTCAATAAGAAGAGTGCATGGGTGTCATCTGTCTGTGCCTTCTGTTTGAGGACTTCAAACTCAATTAAGAAGTCCTGGATATGCATTCTCCCTTGTTTGAACCCTTCAATCTTCCATTCAGCTTCTTCTCTGCCCATGCCATCAGAGAACTTGGTTTCAAGTTCTCTAACCCAATTATCCCAAATAAAGTTCTTCCAAAACATGCTTCTTATTGTCTCCCATACTTTGATTGACATGTAGGAGCCTGCTGTTCCTCCTTTCATTCTGGAGAGTACTGCCGTTACTCATACTCAGTCTTCACTGATGTCATTTCCTGCAATGTAAAATGTCATGCTCCTCCACCAGTCCTCCCATTTGGTCCTTGATCCATCAAAATACCCTGGCTCAGGTATGTACAATTTGTGCTGGGTTTGCACAATGGTCTGTGTAATAGGTGCAGGGGGGTGTCCACCCATGTCCATTCCTTCATGTTCTTGAGACATTTCTGTACTGTGTGATTCTTCAGTGTTGGTTTCTTCTGATTGCAATGTCAATTGCCTGCTAATACTGAGTGACCCTAATGCTGCTGATAAATGTGTAACTTCTTCTGCAGATTCTCCTTCTGCTTCTTTGTGTTTGGGTTTGACTTCATCTGTCTCTGTTGATGATTCTTCTGGTGTCTCATTGTCTTGTTCTTCTTGGAGTAGCTGTTGTATATAGTCTTTGTCTGCCAATTGCTCAGCTATGCTTGCTGCTAGTGCTCATTGTCATTTTCTTCTGACAGGATCATCCTCTTTGTAGGACCATGCACATTTGTGCCTTTGTTCCATTTGGCAAGGTGAGTTGGTGATGTTTTACCAAATGTTATGACCTTAAGAGCTAACTCAGGTTGCAACAAAGGCAAAGGCTTGAGGGCAAGTAAGAGGAAAGTACAATTGGTAAAGCATAAGGATACAGGCTATACCTAAGATACTTATATACTAGTAGTCCGGAGTAATACAGAGTAAACAGGAGTAATGGGCACAGGGTAACACAGAGTATACAGAGTAAGAAATAAATAACTACCATGATCTATGAGTCCTATCCAGAGTAATCTACCCAGAGTCATAACAGAGGAGACACAGGCTCAGCAGCAGCTGAGCTGCATTTCTTCTTGCCCTTACTCTTATGAGAGATGGGCATAATGGGGTCAGAGGGTCCAGAAGGGAGAGCTGAGCCATGAGGAGTAGAGGGGCCCACTATCTCAGCATCACCCTCCTGAAAAGGCATAGGGCTGGACATTCCAGACCTAGGCTCATCAATATCCTCATCCTAGGGACATATTCCTAAGTTATGAATGTACTGTCCATTGGACATAGCATAG
>KQ962113.1:440629-450781 GCA_001563735.1 Leucoagaricus sp. SymC.cos | reverse complement strand
AAGAGTGGAAACAGAGAGCCAAGTCAGAGAGGATTGGAGACTAAGAGGTAAGAGAGGCTAGTGGAAGGCACAATTGGAGAAACAATTGGCAATAAGAAGTAGGAAAAAGAGTGGAAAGTGAGGAGTCAGAAAGGGCATTGGCAACAAAAATGTGAATAAGTGTATAGAGAATGAAAGTCTAAGAGAGGTAAGAGTTGAATGTATCTACAGAACCAGGTTTGCCAGGGTAGGTGGAATGGAAATCAGCAACAGGTTCAGCCACATGCTTGAGCTCAGTGGCAGGAAGCCATGAAGACTCATCCTCAGTATCTTCACCACCCAACCAAAACACCTTGTAGAGGAGACAATACCTGATTCAGTGATCTATTTTGGAATCAATGATGTGGGCAATCTTGAATTTAGTCTCACCATCAATAACAACTGGAGCAGGAGGAGGGTCAGAGCAATCAGGGAAAGGGTTTGGCATGGAAGGTTCAAACATGGAAACATGGAAGACAGGGTGCACTGCACATATTGGTTTGGGGAGTTAGAGAGTAAAGGAATGGGTACCATGCTGTGCAATAATTTTATAGGAGCTAAGATACTTTTCAGAGAGTTTTTTTAGAAGGGTGAGAAGTGCAGAAGTACTTAGCTTTAACAAAGACTGTCTGACCAACTTGAAAGTTAGGAGCAGGTAATTGCTGAGCATTGACAGTACATTGATACCTTTGCTGGGATCCTGCAATTTCCAATTTCAATGTCTCATGAAGTTCATCAATATCAACAGCAAACTGTCAAGCTCTTGCTGAAGCAAGATCCCATTCAGGATAAACAGTGATGCTTGGATGATATCCCTTGTTTGTGAAGAAGGGGGAGACACCAGTGGTAGCACTTGAGGCATTGTTGTAGGCAAATTCTGCTAGTGGAAGAAGTTCAGCCCAATTGTTCTGTTGATAGTTACAATAAACTCAGAGATACTGTTCAAGAGTTTGGTTAGTATGTTCAGTCTGTCTGTCACCTTCAGGATGATAACCAGATGTGAAGTATAACATCATGTCCAATGCTTCACCAAGCAATCAGAAGAAGTGTGAGACAAACTCTGAACTATGATCAGATGTAACATGAGAGAGAACTAGGCTACATGGACCTGTGCTGTACCTGGAGGTTAAGTTTTATGATTGCTCAAACTTGTTTTATCTTACTCATTTCATCTCTTCATTTGAGAAAAATCTGATTCAATATATACAATATTATATACTATCTAAGATCAAGTCCAGCTAAAACTTCTTTGTATACTACATTGACAGTCTTATTATTGTTCTGCTGTGGTAAGAAAACTCTGATGTGGTGACAGGAAGTACAATATGAAAATACAACATATAATTGGCCATGTGAAAAGACAGAAGTCTGTAAATTGATCTCTACATATTTAACTGACTGTCCCTAAGATTTGTTGATAGTCATAGCAAATGCAAGGTGAACAGGATATTGGCAACATTTGAGTGGGATGGGAAGAGTCTCAGCTGATGGAGAAAGCTGAATTCTTGGAATCATGACTTCTTTATTTGCAAATCTGGCATCTCCAGAAATGATCTTGCAATGAAGAACTCTGCTGTGGATAGCTAAGACTCTCATCCATGTTCCATTACAAAGACCTTGAGATGGGTCCAAATTCCTCAGAAGCATTATAGGACATCCAACTTTAAGAACCAACTTTGCAAGTGGTAGACCACTGACATTGAGAGAGTTGAGATATTCCATAGGACTGGGATTATAATTTCCATCATGAGGATTATCCAAGTCAATGGAGTCAACACCCATAAAAACATGCTTTTCTCCTGGGAACTTGTCCAAAATAGTAGCATTAATCTCATCCACTTCATCATTTCTGAAAGAAAGAACAGTTCTGTCCAAGAAGTACTCATCAGGTTGGTGAAGTTGAATATTTGGATAGATGAAGTTAGTGAGGTCATTCATGGTGTGATATTGGATATCTGCTGGAATAAAGAGAGATCCATCAATTCCAAGGTTCCTGCTAGCTCCAATCTCCAGTAACCATGCAGCATGTTGAGCACTTTCAGGTGATTACTCTAAATGCATGTTTTGAACCAAGTAAAATTGTGATATCTGGTTCCAGAGAACACTTTGACATAAGGAAGCATCAATGATATACTGTCTTGATCCTTTTGGTACTACAGGAAGAGTTTGTCAAAAGTCTCCACCAAAGACTACAGTAATCCCTCCAAATGGAGAATCTCTCTTGTCAAGTAAATCCCTCAGACATTTGTCTATAGCCAAAATCCCATGTTTATGCTGCATAGGAACTTCATCCCAAATAATGACCTTTGTGTGGCATAGAACCTCATACATCTGAGATTGTTGAGTAATGCCAGCAAGAGTCTTCATGAACAGGAATAGGAATTTTAAAGCATGAATGAGCAGTTCTCCCTCCATCAAGCAATAAGGCAGCAATCCCAGATGATACTACACAGAGAGCAATATGGCCTTTTTTTTTTTTTTTTTAATTCATAAATTTGTATACTGGTGTATAATAGCAGTCCAGTTGCAACAACAAAAATGTATGCTACAATAATCTACAGAAGACTGAAATCCCCCACAGCTTAGCTAAACATGGCAGTCTGCACTGAAAATAAGTCCTCCCTATACCCAGAGGTAGACAAAGAACAGGCAGAAGTCCTTATGCCCAACACCACAGCCCACAAACATCAGATGCTAAAGCGAGACTAGCACAGCCCCCATCAGCAGCCAATGCCAGACCCCCCAGGGGCACAAAGACCCCCAGAGAACCCAGCAACCACTGAAAGGTAGCTGTGCTGTTGTTATCCTCCAGAGAGGTGCACAAAGAAGAGTGCCCTAGGGTTCTCCTTGCAAAAGTGAACCAACTCTTCCCATACCTTGGGAAAGAGCTGGGGATTGCTGAAGTCAGAACACTCAGTCAAAACATGCTTGTGAGTCTGCAAATGCACAGACCCACAAGGGCAAGAATGGTCATCAGAAAGCTTAAACTGCTATCTAAACTCCCCAATTGGTGCATGATTAAGAACTGCCCTGCACACATGGGAACAAAGCAGGGAATCATGCAAAGACTTAAGCCATGTACCCCCAGAGAGGTAGGTGGGCATCAAGTGTCTGCCATTCAGATCCCTGAAGTGCAGAAAATCTCTCCCAGAGGAGCTTGTAGAAGTGAACTGCCTAGTCCACTCCTCGTGACAGGCCTGAGTCTTGGCCATATAAAGATAGTTAAGAGTGGTGAAGGGATGCTCCCTCACCAACTCCTGTCCAGCAGGGTCCATGACATAATGATGGACTGAGTAATGCAGTGGCCACTCCAAAGAAGAGCAAACCTGTACAAATGCAAATATGTGGGAGGGATCACCCTCAAGCCATATGGCAAGATAATAATAAACAAGCAGGGCCTGGGCCTGCCCACTGCTGACTGATGGGTCCACCATACAGCAAGTAGACACCAGATGATCAGTGAACAATACAATATAACACATGCCCTCACAAGCTGTGGCCACAAAGATGCCTATCCATACAGCATGGAGCTCTGCATTGAGAGCAGTCACCCTGCTGGTGGCTTGACGAGACTGCCAAACCAGCCTCCCATCATGCTAAACACAGGCTGCTGAGATAGCTTGATAAGCCCTGTTGTGGCTCACTGAGGCATCAGTAGCCACAACAATGCTGTTCTGCAAATCCAGAGCATGATTGAGCTCTACATTCAAAAGACAAGACATGTTGATGTCATCCTCCTTAGGATCAAACTCAACAACCCAAATCTGGTCCAAAAACTGGTCAAGCAAATGCTGCTCTGGCTGGGCCTCTGAGGCATCAGCATCAAAGGCCTCTAGAGTGACTGGAGTGCTCAGATACAAGAGCATATCTACAATGGCAGACTGGACCTTCTCAACCAAGTGGCTAAGCCTAGTAAAATAATACTGGTGGGGATTAGTACCTGGAAAATCACATGTCCCCAGAAACTGTCTGGAAGGATGAGTAGGAGACAGAGTGAGGACATGGTACACTGCCTGAGCCCTCAGCTTCCTCAAGTGCAAATGTATAGGGACAAGGCCTGCCAATGCCTCAACTCCACCAGTAGGAGAAGTGTGAAAAGCACCAATAATCCAGATAGCAGCCCTATGCTGCATCTTTGTAAGTGAGGTAAGATGAGCTTTATGTAGATGCAGCCCATGACACTAAAGATGAAAGCCATACATAGCAATAGGCACTACACACAACTGGTAAAGCAATCACTTCTGCTTAGGAGAAAGACCCCTAAGCAAGTTACCCAGCATCCCCATGGCACAAACTGTAGAGATAGCCTTAGTAGAGTAATACCAGATATGCTCACAAAAATTGAGCTGCCAGTCAAAATAAAAACCCAAATACCTCCAAAAGGTCTTAGGGTGCAAAGGTGATTCACTGGTGTATGCTCCATACACCAGGTCAATAGGCAGATTGTCATCCCCCTTCCGATGCAAAAAATAAAAGAGCTCAGACTTGTCATGCTCCAGCACAAGCCCAAATACTACAAACAACTCAAATATAAACCCATACATGCTATGCAAGTTCACTAGGTTGTCTGCCAACTCCCTGGCCTGAGCAATGAGAGTGCCATCATCAACATAAGACAGGACATTGCACTCCAAGTGTGACACCCTGAGGTCAAAAACCTTGATCACAGGCACAAGGTACAACATAGAGAGAATGGGGGAGAGAGCAGAGCCCTGGCCAACGCCCACATCCACAGAATAAAAGCCAGAGGAGAATGAGTTCCAGAGGTACCTCATCTTCCTCCTAACCAAATAGGAGGCAAAGAACTGGTGCACATTGGCTGGAAATCCCTGCCTGGACAGAGCAATATGGCCATGTGCTCTGACTGTAGCTGCAATTGTGTTACAGAGATAGGTCTTTCCACATCCTCCAGCACTGTGAATGAAAAATATCCTGCTATTCCCACTGTTGACTGATTCCATCACAGCATCATAGGCAGCCTTTTGTTCATGGTTGAACTGCTGATAACTCCTATCCACTCTGTTCTGTAACTCCTGAGGATCATATTCAAGCTGAGATGCCAGCATGAGATTGTTGGCCAAGTCCAGGCCCTTCTTTCCCACATACCATCACTATTAGTTTATTCTGATTTTGTAATACATTTTCTATGCTATGTCTGACAATCCCAGTGGCAGTCAGGCTGGCCCATTGCATCTCTCGTAGGCCAGAGACACAGGTTTCAATATGGAGATTGCAACCACCAGGGTGAGGGACTCTAGAATGTCCTCCCCTACTATGCCTGCTCCCTTGGAGCCAGAATCCCCTACACCCATGCCTCGTCCAGGCTGTCATGCTTTCCGTAATGCCTCACAAGCTGGCCTTACTCCTCATACACCAAGGGTTGTTCCCAACCCTCATGCTCCTATTCAGGTTCCAGAGAGCACTCTCACTCCCATGTCTTATACCATTCTCCCTAGTGCTGAGCCAGAGCTGGTGTTCACCCCCACTCCTGCTCATGCCCCTGCTTCTTGTCCTGGCACAGTTCCTCCAGGCAAGGACATCCCTTCTGCTGACAACTCTAAGCAGCTGCTTGGGGCTGTTCACGATATCACTGCCACTCTTGCTTCCTGGGATGATAAAGCCTGGGCTGTTGAGGGCAATAAGGCTCAGCTTTCATACTCGCTTGCTGTATTGGTGGGCAGATTTGCTGAGAAGGGGTGGCATACTCTCCCCTTTGCTTTATCATTACAAGGCTGCCAGGATATGTGATCATATCTGGCTACTCTGGTCCCCTGGCCACCTCTGGCTCCTACCACCATCCACGGTTCAGCTGAGTCAGCTGTCCCAGTGCCTTCTCTTTCCTTGCATGCACCTCCATCTGAGGCCACAGCCCATCTCTCAGCCTCCCACCCTGCCCCCATCCCTTCCAGGCCACCTAGGTCTCTGAAGCACTCTGCTCCTCCTTTGGCTTCGATCCCCAAATGATCTTATGCTAACACCATTTGCAACATCACTGCCTTGGTCAATCTGGCCAAGACGGTGCCTGATCTTCCCTCTGATTGCATCATTACAATGCATCAGGCCTCCATCCCCCCTCTTCCTTCTAGGAGAAAGGTGAAGTCTACTGTCTCTGGCCCTTCTCAGTGCCAGGTCCTCATCAAGTCTGAGGCAGTTGTTTCTGCCTTGGCTTTCCCTTCTCTGGTTGGCATTGCTAACTGTTCTCTGGCCAAGAGTGACCTTAGGATTGACTCTTGTGTCACTGCTTATGGGGGGATTTCCCTCCTCACCTCCCATGTTGCAACTGCTGAAGAAATTCAGCTGGTTGCTTCCTCCATCCACAAGCATCTGGGCCACCAGGTCCAGGCTTCGCTTCTGACATCACAGTCTTATCTTAAGATCATTGATGTTCCTTATTTCCTGCTGGGTACCACTACTCCTGTGGACTCGGATTACATGAGGGGAGTCATGGCCAAGTCACACATGGCCTCCTCCTTTGTTCTTGCAAACTCTCCTCGGGTTATGTGAAACTCTGCACATTCAGACTCAGCTATGGTCTGGTTCAATGTTGTTGACTCCCAGTCAGGTACTTCTGCTAAGCACCTGATCAATTCCTCCTTCCAATTTGGTCTGGCCTCCTGCCCTGTGTAGGTGGCCCAGTCTCATGCCGGTGTCTCTGTGTGTCAGTGTTGCTGGTGCTGGGGGCACTCCACTCACTCCTGCAGGTTGCAGGCTCCATGGTGCCTGCAGTGCACTGGTCCTCACTCTGAGGCCAACTACTGCCTTCTCACTGGTTGTTGTAGGGGCAATCCCTTGGCCAACCCCCCTGTGCCAGCAACAATTGAGGGAGCTCCATGCCCTCACACTGCTCACTGTGTGAACTGTGGTGGTGAGCACAGCGCAAGTGACCAAAAGTGCCCATACTGGCAGTACTGTTTTGACCAGGACTAGTTGGCCTGCAGGGCTAATTAGGACTGGGAGGCTCAGATGGCCACATCAGGTGTGACTTCCAAGAGGCAGGAGGATGAATGTTGGGATAGGGTGGCATTCTGGCATCAGTGCAATCGCTAAGCACCTCCTGATCATGTTTGTGAGGTCAAGTACTTGTCATTCGGATGGTGGCTGGAGGGTGGGGAAATTGGAATTGAGTCAGTATAGACATCTGCAGGGACTGGCTATGGCTTTGAAGTATGTAGTATGGCTTGACACATTGTATTTATCATAGTTCCAGGCATCTATAACCCAGGAGCAGACTGCTATCACACACCACTATACAAATTTATGAGTTAAAAAAAAAAAAAAAAAAAAGGATTGTTGGCCAAGTCAAGCCATTGATGACCATCATCATCAGGACCATTAGAAAGAGGCATATTGGGATGTTTTGTGAGATCATCTCCAAACTCCATCAAGATTTTATTCAAGAGATAAAGACTATAATCATAAATCTGGTGGTCTTCAAACTGTCTGTCTTGATAATGTGGAATGTGTGAGAGCTGTCTTCTGAGATCATCACAAATTTTATGTCTCCAAGCCTCCCAAAGACATTCAGGGTGTGAGGGATTACAGTAGTAAAGAATGACAACAAAAAGACATTTCAATGACTTTCCAGTTTGAATCTCCCCTGCTTCTTCCAAGCACTGATTCCATTCAGCATCATCCTTCAGTAACCCTCATGCAAGACATGCATCTCAGAATGTAGGGTGAAGTCTTCCTTCATAAGTTCAAAGATCTTCATATGATGTTGCTTCAGAGACTACTCCCAACAATAGCCTGAGGTAGAAATGCTCTCCTTGAGCAGGAGAAGCAAAGTACATTCTGCCAATAGCTGTCCCTCTCTGTCATGGAGTCCATGACTTTGAGTTAGTGTGGTAAACCCATGACTTTGGAAAGTCCTGATAGAGAATATGGCAAGCTTCTGGATAAGTGCAATTGGCCTCAAACCAAGCAGTCAATTGAGTATGTCTGGTAAGACCATGTTCAAGAACAGTATTAGCATTGTCTTGTGCATTGAAGTAAACCATGTGATGACCATCAAGGTGAACAGGAAGACAATAAACAGGTGGATACTCTGCATGCATGAAAAATTCAAAGAGATGCCAACAGGCCTCAACTGGTGAAACATAGTGAGTATCCAGATATTTCTTAATTTTATCTTGAGGCTTATCTTCTTCTTGTCTCTGAGCTGCCATCTCTAAAGTTGTTTTATCAGGTCCTTTGTAGATGTATTTGTGGATGTACTTGATAGATTGCACAGATGTACAAATCTCAACATTAATATGGCATTTGTACCTATTTTCAAGTTAGAACTCAATACTCGATATTAATAAGAGATTTTTACATACCTTGCACTGAGGTAGGGATTGTATGGGACAACCCATCTGTTGTCATATGTAAACCCAGCCTTAGTAAAGGTGAGACCATTCTCTGGCCTAGCATATCTGAGATACCCATCCTCTCCATACAAAGTCTCAGAATTAAAAGGTTTAGGATACTGTTTACTACATCTACCATTAACTATACAGTGAGCATTTGGAAAGTGATCACCACATGGACCATGCATCATGACAGCAGTAACTACATCATATAAAACAGAGTGAATATTACAATCAGGAATTCTTGCTGAAACAATTGTATCTACATGATTAGCATCATGAATTTTGTCCAAAAGATGAAGAAAAATAAGAACATGAATATGAGATAAACCTCTTTTCTGAACCTTTATTGTATGTACCATAGCTACACAATTTCCAAATAGACCATTCATGATTTCTTTAAGTAAAGCTTTTTTCTTTTGTTCAAATACTCAAGCTACAATATTAGGATAATCAGAAGCAGTTTGTCCAGGTAATAGAGCACTCTGAATCTCCTCCCAGTTTGGATTTGCAGTCATTGTCAAGAAAATATCAGGTTTTCTGTTAGCTCAACAGATAGCCATAAAATCCTGAAACAGCTGATACATATGACATTCACCACCAACATGTGATGATGGTAGGATAACTCTTTGACCATGGTGTGCCAAGTTAGGATTATCATTTCCAGTCGCCTGATCATCTGCAATTGCATCTCGAAGACCATGATAAACATTGGCCTGAATGTCTTTTTGATGGTGATGAATCCAATTAAGATTACTCTGCTCTGTAGCTGTCCATGCATCTACTACATACTGCTGAAACAATCTACCACTATAAAATAAGGGAGGTTGAGGGTTTGGTCATACATGAAAGCGATAGGCATAATAACATTGCTGAGTAACATGTTGAGAATGCTGGGTTGCGCCCTAGCATCTCCATGTCATATCTTCGCAAAAAAGCCACTGACTCCTGCCTTAAACAATGGCAACACACCTTTCGCACTAATGCACAATATCGGGGACACTCATTCCTCATGCTGCGAAGCAAACATTTTTGGGGTGACATCATTCTGCCTCAATATCACAACAGCAGTTCCTGGCTCAGAGAACTACGCACCTCTTACTCCCTCGATACTAGTGACTTACCTGTCACTAATTTCAATGTTGTCACATGTGCTGTATGCGCTATAACCAATCACGCCCCTATTGGGACATATCGATCAAGGTTCTTCCCTAAAGAGTCTACCCGCTGCCGATGTGGTTTCTGGATGGAGTCCTGTGAACACATCATCCTCAATTGTCCTCTATACGTCTGAGAAGACAAACCTATTTCCACATTCAAGGAATTCATTGATTTCCTTGAATGCAATCCTCAAGCATTTGCATTCAATTCTGATGCTCCGCTTCATAACCCTCCCCACACTGTACAACGACGATGAGCTGGGCTGCGCTTAAGCGTCTCCTCGTCGCCTTCTTCCCAACAATTTCCTGCCACTCCTATATGACACACTGGGTTGCGTTATAACATCTCCGTGTCCACTTACCCATCTCTTCCACTTCTGCATGCATCGGGACTTCTGTGTCTTGGTATTCCAGTAAGTTCATTTAAGCTTGACTATAGTCTTCCTCTTTCTCTCCCTCTGTAATAGTACTGTAGTTGCCATCGCGTCCTCTATAGTTTTACAAAAACGCTCTGGATATATGAGTATATAGTTTCATTTCATTTCTCTGGACTGGACTTTCCTAGCTAGTTTGTAATTAGTTAGGTGTGGACTGCGATCAAGCACCATGTAATAAATTGTTGATTT
>KQ962113.1:413523-429264 GCA_001563735.1 Leucoagaricus sp. SymC.cos | reverse complement strand
GTGATGGTGTTGTGAGTAGGGATAAAGATGGATTGCTTGGAGAGGTGATCAATAATGACAAGGATGGAGTTGTAACCTGCAGAAGGAAGAAGCTTTTCAATGAAATCCATAGAGATTGAATTCCATGGTCAGACTGGGATTGGTAGCTGCTTGAGATTATCATATGGATAGTGGCATTACAACTTGGAATGCATGCAGGTGACACAGGATTTGCAGAATTCCCAAACTTGAGTGCAAATTTTGGGCCAGGTGTACTTACAGCAAATGAGTTCAAGGGTCTTGTTCTGGCCAAAATGTCATGCAAGTACATGGTTGTGTTTGTACTACATGACTCAGAGTTGGAGATGGTTGACATTTGGAATGTAAATCCTGTCATTGAGACAGAGAAAACTAGCCTGATTGACTGACCAGTGGCCTTCAGGATTAGCAAAGTGGTTAGCAGAAACTGGATCTGAGGGGAGTGCAGTGAGGACTTTGGAATAAAGGGTTTCTAGATCAATAGTTGTGGCTACATGAAGAGAAGGAGTGTGAAGGTAAGTAGCTCAAATAGAAGTAGAAAGTTATTTATTAGTGAAAACAGGACAAAAATTGTGAGGATTGACCATAGCATAGCCAGTATTCCCCCCTTTAGGGTAAATATCCCAACATCTAGTTAGGGCATCAGGCTTTGTACCAAGCTTACCTGGTTGGAATTGGATAACAAGGTTGAACTGAGATAGGAATTCACTCCACCAAGCTTGTTAGTAACTAAATACCCTTGTTGTACAGAAGTATTCAAGGTTCTTGTGGTCTGCAACAATGTCAATGGGCAATGAAGCACTCTTGAGATAATGCTGCCAGATACAGAATCTCTTGAAAATAGCTAGAAGTTCCTTGTTGTGAGTGTCATAATTAGATTCCATTGAGTTAAAGGTGTGGGGATAGAAAGCAATAGGGTGTACTTGACCATCATTGGCAATGATAGAAAGAATGGCTACTAGGACATAGTCAGAGACATCTGTTTTGATAATGATCTGAGAGTTGGGGACCCAATAAGTGAGAATAGGAGTTGTAATGAAGGATTTCTTTAGGCTGTCAAATGTCAACTGACATTGGTCATCCCATTTCCAAGGAGATGACTTCCAAGTGAGGGAAGTTAGCAGAACAACAATGTCAGAGTAATTATAAACAAATCAGCAATAGAAATTTGAAAAACCAAGGAAAGATTGAATGTCCTTTACCTTTTTTGGAATAGACTAGTCCCAAATTACCTTTATTTTGTCCTCAGATATCTTGAGACCTCCCAGAGAAAGAATGTAGCCCAGATATTCCACAGATTTGGAGTCAAACTCACACTTGTCAACATAAGCATAGAGCCTATATTGATGGAGTCACTGAAGCACCTCATGAACATGTTTCCAATGTTTGGAGATGTTATCAGAGTAAATCAGAATATTGTCTAGATAGACAGTGACACAGATATCAGGAAGATCTTGGAAAACATCATTCATGAATTGCTGGAAAGTAGCTGGGACATTTATAAGGCCAAAGGGCATCACTAGCCATTCAAAAGACCCATAACAAGTTCTGAACACAGTTTTCCATTTGTCACTTTCTGCAAGTTGGACAAGATGATAGGCATGATGAAGATCAATCTTGGTGTAGAGGTGAGCTTTACAAGGAGAATCTAGGAGATCAGAGATAAGTGGAAGTGGATAATGATCTTTTTTTGTGATATGGTTAAGACTATGGAAGTCAACACAGAGACAAAGTGAACCATCCTTTTTGCACACAAAGAGCACTGATGCTCCATGTGGTGAAGTAAAAGGGTGAATAAAACCAATAGAAAAATGTTCATTAATAAACTCCTGAAGAGTAGTGAGTTCCACTTGAGATAGCAAGTACATAGTGCTGTCTGGAGGCTTAGCACCATCCTCCAAGTCAATCTTCAGGTCATAAGGTTGATGAGATGTAAGAGTATCTGTATCACCCTTACTGAAGACATCAGCATAGTCATAATATTCTGGAGACACACTAGAGAGGTCAACAGTCTCTTCACTGACATGAGAGAAACCTGCCAAAATGGCTGAGGAGTGGAGATTGAGGCAAAAGTTGTCAGAACCAGAAACTTAACAAGTACAAACAAAGGTAGCTGTATTTATCAATGAGATATGAGGATGAGTGGAGTTGGAGACAGACCCACTAGATGGTGAATTAAGAGGTGGGAAAGAATCAGAGGTGACCAGAGAATTGGTTGGAGCAGAGAAAGGAACAGAGGTGGCAGAGTCATGTAGAAATAGTTGGAAAGTAATGCTGCTCTTAGCCCAGTCAATCAACAGATTGTAGTGGGTGAGCCAGTTATGTCCAAGTACCACAGAGCATGAAGAGTCCAGCCTAGTGACATAGAAGTCCAAGATCATAGATTCACCAGTAGGAAAGGAGACAGGGATTTTTGCTAGTTTTGTGATATAAGTATTAGAGGAGCCATCAAACAGTTTCAACTCAATTGGTGAAGGAAGCAGAGATGTAGGTAAAGAATGTGTGCAAATAAACTTGGAATACACAAAGCAATGAGTGGAGCCACTATCTACAAGTGCATGAAATGGGAGAGAATTAGAGACAACAGAAGGAGAAGTTAAAGAAATAGAAAGAGAATTAGGATCAGAAAGAGCAGATGCATTGTTATGGCAAATTTTCAATTAGCCTTAAAAGGTATAACTATAGTGTAAAGTAACACTGTATGCTGAACAACAGTAACATTTAATGATCCTTCTAAGTAATACAGACCACATAGCATCAGTGCATGTACTTTGCAAAGCAAGTGTATCTCTTAGAAGTCAGTGTGCACAGTGTTAATGATTTTGAGAACACATATACAATAAAACTGAATGTGTATCTTGAACCAATGATCACAGGTAGTGGTGGCTATGGAATGGCATCAAGACTTAGCAGCAGCAGTCAGGACATGAATCCTATAACCAGTCATGAGTCCTGAGCCTCTAACTTGGGCTAATGATCTGGTCTCTATATGACTGTGAGAAGTTCTTTATTGTGTGCATGTGTGCACTGCTGTAGAATGATCTGACAGACCTAGAACAATATAGTGGCTTCCAAAACTGCCCTAATGTTTAGCTATTTTGGACAGATGACTTTGTCTAGTTAGATAGAAATAAGATAAAAGTCTGAAAGTTTTAGGGAATATAACATTACATAATATCTTTGATTAAAGCTATAAATCATGTTATTCCAATCAGAAATGATTGATTAATAAAATAAACAAAATAGTAACTCATTGGGGCAGTTTTGTGAGCATATATTATTTTCTAGCTTAGTACTTGGTATGATGCCCCTTTGCCTTGATAACTGCTTGGATCCTTCTAGGCATACTTTCTATAAAGTTTTGACACACCTCTAGCTTAATTTCATTCCACTCCTTGCAAACTCTATCCTACAATTCATGGACTCCTTTAGGTGAAGTTAGATATAGTAGAAGCTGGTCTTTAAGATGATCCCAAAGGTGTTCTATGGGATTGAGATCAGGGGATTGTGCTGGCCAAGATAAGACTTGAATATCTTTCTCTTCAAACTACTTTTTGGCCTTTCATGAAGTGTGTTTGGGATCATTATCTTGCTGGAAGTAGCACTCCTCCTCTTCCATTTCCAATGCTTCAAAGTTTTCCTCAACCCCCTCCTCTAAAATATCCACATACTGATCAGAATCCATCTTTCCCTGTACCTCAACTAGCTTTCCCATGCCATTCTATCCCATACAACCCCACACCATAAGATTATTCCCTTCTCCATGCTTGACTGTAGGTGATGTAGTGCAATCAGAAAGTGGTTCTCTCCTTTACTTCCATACATATGCCTTCCCATCTAACCCAATCGGATTGATCTTTGTCTCATCTGTCCACAAAACACTTTTTAAGTCCTCTACAGTCCAGTTTTGATGGTATAATGCAAATTTGAGTTGCTTTTGTTGATATATGGCCTTCAACATAGGAATTTGCTTCTTTGTTGCAGAGTAAAATCCACCATTCTTCAGTACCTGTC
The DNA here is from genome assembly GCA_001563735.1 of Leucoagaricus sp. SymC.cos. Taxonomy (NCBI): domain Eukaryota; kingdom Fungi; phylum Basidiomycota; class Agaricomycetes; order Agaricales; family Agaricaceae; genus Leucoagaricus; species Leucoagaricus sp. SymC.cos. The sequence goes on along the minus strand of KQ962113.1, from coordinate 425,232 downwards.
TAACAGTTTAGGAGGAGACAGGGTTGGAGATAGTAGAGTTGATAAATTTGGCAGCTTGAACAGCAGTGTCAACTCTCCCAGAGCAAATTTCACAAATAATAGCAGCCTTGTCACAAGTGGATAGTGTGGAAGGGCAGCCCCCACAGTTGTTTTCTTTGTTACTCTCCACTTCCTTAGCAAATCTGCCCACAGTACCCTTCCCTAAACCAGTTCTAGATTCAATTTGGCAATGAGAATATCCCTCATTGAGGAGAGAAATGACAGAAGAGTGTTGGACAGCAGAAATAGGTCTCATGGTGGTGGTATGAGGTCAAGAAGCAAAAAGATTCAAGTTCAACATGTCAAACAGATGTAAATAAAGTCACATGACATTGTTTAATATTCCCACACATTATTTGAGTAAAGTATTACAATGAAAAACTAGTAGAATTGATAAAATAATATATGCTCACAAAACTGCTCCAATGAGTGACCATTTTGTTTATTGTATTAATCAATCAGTTCTGGTTGGAATCACATGATTTATAGCTTAAGTTGACACTATTATGTAATGTTATATTCTCTAGAATTTTCAAATTTTTCTCCTATTTCTATCTGACTAGACAAAGTCATCTTTCCAAAACAGCCAAATATTGGGGCAGTCTTGGAAGCCACTGTATGTTGTTTTTGATTGCCAAGCTTTGCAAAACACATCTTGACAAATCCAAGATTAGCAGAGCTCCCTAGATGACTCATCAGATCTACTAGAATCAAATTCAGCTATTACAGTGAGCTAATCATAGAATCAATAATAGAACTATTTCATGTAGGTATATGCTCATGGTTTTCTGTCATATTCTGATTGGACAGTTCCTAAAATAATGCTCATTTAATATTTTAGTTGTTACACATCATATTGTAATATTGTCATAACTTTGTATTTGTTTTTTTACCTCATTTATGAATATATAAACCACCTCTTAGGACATATGTCTGACAAGAAACCCACTTGCTATGGCTGTGCTCCAAGGATTATGTATAAATCAATTATTTAAAGTGTGTATTTAAAAGTAATTTGAAGTTTCTTTGGTCAGAGCACTAGTAGTAGAGAAATATAAGCCAGAACTATATTGCATAAATGTCAGATTCAATAAGTTGAGAACTATGAGCCCAATTATAAAGATTGGTCCCTTGTGTATTGCAGCTACAAATTGGCTTTGAAGACATCATGCAGTTTGAGTCAGTGCACTTGTAGTATTTTAGTGTAATCTGTAGTGTTGAGTGTAGCTCTTCAGACATTCTTGTTGTATTAACTTGAGTTCTTTGGCACTTATAGTAGTTGTGGTAGCTCCATAACTCAAGTCTTGAAGGTTAAAATAATTAGTGTCTTATGCTGTGAGCTCTCTATTACAAATGCTCTTCTGACTTGTCTAAGTCATCCCCAACCCTCTAATAACTTCACTTATGCTTTTTATCTGTGTTTCCCCTTTGAATATCCTCTCTATTGACTTATCTCTCCACAAACTTGCATTATAAGCCACAGTTTGTGATTTAATTAATATACCTTTATCCCTATACCACCAATTACATTTCTGCCTCTTCAGCATTGAGTTTGAAACTCTCTGGTGCACAGATGAGTTCAATATGATTCTCAGCCTGTGCAGAGTCCTGAGGATTGCCTTCTATTTTTCTGAACCCTTAGGAGGGGCAGAACTCAGTACAGAGGCTTCAGCCTTGTGTGCATAAGCTTTCTTGTTAGCAATTTCTCTCTTCTTACAATCTTCAACATAGTGGGCTGTACCACAATAAGTGCAGAGATTCTGCTCAATATAGTATTGTTGTTCCACATTAGTCAGCTTACCATCCATACCCAGGACATTGGAAAGGTCCTTTTTCAGCACAGGAGATTAGTTGGAGAAAGAAGTCAAGGGGGCAGGAGTAGGAGACTTGAAGGGTGTTTGTTGATGAGGAGAAGGTCAGAAGTTGTTATTGTTGTTCTTGTTTGGAGATGTCAAGAAAGACAACTGTTAGTTGGAGTTGGAAGAGAGATTGGATTGAGGGCAGTTTGTGGAACAAGTCAAATATTGTGAGGAAGACTGGGAAGAAGGATTCTTGCAATTTTGAGTAGATGTTGGAGGTTGGTTGGAGATACAAATATGAGCATGTTCATGTTCATGCTCCCAATGATGGTCATCATAGACCATAGCTACATGCATTATCTCCTGGAAAGTATGGGGTTTATCCAGCTCCTGCATACTTATCTGATCCTGTAAACAGTTAGGTAGACCCTTATAATAGTGGTGGGTATAGACTGAGTCACCCCAGTCAAGTTGACCAGAATACCTCAGGAAGTCAACATTGTAGGTAGCAATCTTGTCCCCATGTTTCATTCAGAGATTCTCAAAGTTCTCTGCTACTTCTCCAATCTGGTTAGCTAGGCCAAAGCATGAGTGAAGCTCCCCAGAGAAGATGGACCAACTATCAGCCCAGGCATAGTAGATTTCTTGGTCCTCCTGTTGGAGAGCAACCTGAAACCAAGAAGATGCAACTCCCAAAAGATAGGTGAGGGTGAAGTTGACTTTATCATAACCAGCAGAGAATGAGCAGGAATTGGCATGGAAATAGAGGCTGCACTGGAACAAGAAGTTTTCCAGCTTGTGGGGATCTTCACCAGAGGAGAACTCAGGAACTTGAGCCTTGTTTGTAGTAGAAGGAGTAAAAGAGGGAGTAAAGGATTTTGCAAGGGCTTCAATTGCCATAGCAAGATGGCTAGTTTTTCAGTGAGAGGGGTGATCAGAATGTAAAGGAGTAGGGTTGTCAATGTCATCCCAATTATCAGGATCATCATCACCAGGGTCAGGATCACTATCAGGGCTTCCTTTGGACTCTAGGTCAGAATCAGGATCAGCACCTCCAGGAGGATCACCTGGGTGTCCATTGTTGGTGGCTTCATCAGAGTCAGTAGGAATGCTGGGGCTATCAGGAGCATGAGGAGTAGGAAGATGATGACAGGAAAATTCAGGTAGAAGGCCACTAGGAGGATTAGGAGTATTTCTGAGAGTAGAGGAAGGGTTGCAATGAGGAGTGAGAGTTGAGGGAACAACTTAGCAAGTGTGTTTAGCAACATGAGGTGGAGAGGCATATACACAAGCACGAGTGTTGGTCATGATAGATAGAATAGGACAGCAACAGCAAAACAGTTAGTCTGATAATACTGTTATGAGCTGTACAGCAATAGACAGGACAGGCAACTATCAGAGTGAGGGAAGTGGACCTTCAGCTTCAACTTATGTGTTGTACTGTTCTGCTGCTGCAGGTCCAAATTTCAGAGATAGGAGAAAACAGAGATAGAAGATAGTTGGAGACTGGAGAAGATAACTCAAATGACAGATTAACTCAATTATCAGACTGAAGAATACAAGTGCATAATCTACTGTTAATATACTTGGAGATAGTAATAAAAGGAGAAGGGATTCAACAGAGATTCAACAAAGAACTATGCAACATGTATGAACATGTGATGAAGAAAGGTGGAGTAAAAGCATATGGATGAAATAATAATAAAAGGAGTTATTGGCAATGATTGGCAATCATGGTAATGTTGAGCTGTAACAGCAGGATGGAGTGATTCTAACTGGGCACAGGATCTGGACATGAGAAAATCTATAAACAGTTTTGTGTTTAATATTGTGGAAGGATCTGTCTCTTGGTCATCCAAGAAACAAAACATCATTGCCATGTCATCTATCATGGCTGAATATATCACATCTGCCAATGTCACAAAAGAAGCCATTTAGCTTTGTACTCTTCTCAAAGAACTTGATTTTCCACAAACCAAAGCCACAATCATTCATGCTGATAATCAAGGTTGCATTGTGCTTGCTGGGAATCCAGTCTCACACTCTTGTGCTAAGCACATTGACATTCAACACCATTTTATTCATGAATATATTGAATAAGAAGACATCAAACTACACTATATGCCTACAAAGACCATGCTTGCAGATATATTCATGAAAGCTTTACCTTGTGAAGTCTTCATAAATTTTTGCAAACACTTAGAAGTGCTCCCATGTATCTTGTCAAGTGGGAGTGATGAGAAGTGATGTTGAGATACACTGACATTGCATGGAGCTCACTAGGAGCATCTGAAATCATGTTTTTCACTTATTATTTTTTTCTGTTTCTATTTCTCCTCTCTGTCTTATATCTCTCCTAATTGTCATACCTTATATAAAATGTGTTGTAATGTCTAGTCTAATTATCTCTTTGTCTGTGTGCACTCATCATGTATATACTCATATTGTCCCCATTTGTTCCCATTTGTCCCCTACATGAAAATCTCACTCATCACTTATTCTTCCTTTATTATTCAATATTCTATTTTTACATCTTCTACACACCTCTAAATATTTCTGCCTTCCTTTATCTATTCTATTCAACTCTATATTGTTGATTATTAGAACTTTAGTAGCTTCCAACTTTATCTACTTATTACCACCTGTTTCTACTTTGATTCTAATTTTCTTTTATATTTTTTTTTACTATGTCTTCTCTTTTAGGCCCTCTCTATTCTACATCTATTTCATATTGTTATGACCTTATGAGTGAACTCAGGTGGCAACAGAGGCAAAGGCTTGAGAGTGAATAAGAGAAAAGTACAGTTGGTAAAGCATAGGGTACATGGGCTCTATCTAAGGTACTTATATACAGATGGTCCAGAGTAAATAATACAAGTAACACAAAGTAATACTAGATAGAAGAAAATAACTACCATGGTCTAATGAGTCTGCACAGAGTAAACTACCTGGAGTCATACCATTACCTCCTCAAGGTTTATGTCCTCATGAACAGCATATACTAATGTAAAGGTCTAACTAGAATAAGACATAGTGACAGAAGAGACATCTGATGATGGGAGTAACAGTGGTCTATAGAGGAAAGAGATACTTCTCAACAATATGCATGTACATACAGTGGGAAAAGGCATCAACAGAGAACTTTGCTCTGCCTCTTATCCTTCAATGATGAAGCATGCCAAGTCCTTCTTGATGTGGTGGATGGTGAATTGAGTGCAGTGGGTATCATAGCCAATGAAGTAGGGGGCATTGTCAGGACCTCCTTTGTAGATGATGATTTGTTGGGTCCTGAATCAGGCTTGAGAGTTGGCATATTGGTTAAGGAACTTGCCTACAACATTGGCCCAATAGTTGTTGTCACTTTCTCCATGTTGGCATATAGTATCAAACTGCTTGGGCACAATGAAATATGTGAGGTTGGAGACCTTAAGTGAATCAGTGTTGTGTCTTTATAGGAAGGCATATAATGCCTGAGCATTTTCAATAAGGGTGGGTTCCATCATGTCTTCAGCCAGGATGTCATTGAAGTCATAATCATCTACCTCTATGTCTTTTTCATCAGCTGGTTCACCAGGAGTTTCTATAGTTTTGGGAGCTGGGGTTGAATGCTTTTCTGTAGCAGGGGGAGCTGGGTATGGGTCTGTACATGCATAGGATTGGGTGAGTTGGACAATATGATTGATGATGAATTGTTCTCCAATTCCATTACACTTATAGAGGCATTGGGCAAGGATGCATTGTAGTGAATAGACTTTGGGGACTATGTAGGCTGTTCTGATGCATTGTAGGGTGTTAGTGATCTTCTCTATGAACTCTTGAGCATCAGCTCTGTGGTGTCCTCCTGCACATAGTTTGATCCCATTGCCCTCCATATCTGCAAGGATCATGGCTAGGCTGTGTACCAAGTTGACAAAGAGCTTCAGTTGCTCTTTGAAGACTGCAAGAGAGTTGATGGTATGGGTGAGATCATTGTAGAGGTACAGTAGATCCTGTAGTACTTGGTTGTGGAGTTCTACTAAGTCAAGGTCAACTTATCCCACTTCCAATGTCACTGCTCTTTCAGTAGACTTGAATACTAGGGGACAAATCTTGGCTGTGGATTGTTTGGCTACCTGGAGGGTAGTAGAAAGTGGAGCTTCTGGTTTCTTTGAAGGTGAGAGAGAGGTGGCTGCAGTTGGGAAAGGCATTGGGGTGTATAACATTACAATTAACAGAGTGGGCTTTCTTAGCAGTGATGATAGCAGCAGTGATAACAGTTGCAAGAGTGATGATTGAAGCACAGAATATAGTGATGTAAACTCTAGAAGATGTTGAAAGTATGTTGGGCAGGTTGTGTTGACTGGATCTTGTGGTTTCAGTGTGGCTTTTATGTTTTTTTTGTGTTTCACCTCCCTCCTCTGCTAGGTTCACTCTGAGAACCTGTCATGGTATTCTTGGATTGTCTCCTCTGTGTTTGACAGATGTGACTTCAGTAGCCATTGGTCTTTTTTGTCACTATATCTCTTCCAATGGACCAGATATTATATCCCTCTACCCTATTTCCAGTGACCTCAGATTTCCTCTACCTTCCATTCTTCCTCAGTGTTAATGGGATCAGGTAGTGGTAGTGTGAGTTTTTGCTGGACTTCAAACTTGGAGTTTCTCACTGGTGATAGGAGCACCTCATTGAAGACATTGTGGATTACCCACTGGTCTGACAGTGTCATGTGATATGCACTGTTTCTGATAATTTCTGAGACAGGAAAGGGACTATACCTCTGAAAGTTGAGTTTCTTGCTGGGCTGATTTGTTGTGATGTTAGAGGCTTCAAGCCAGATGCTATCACTAACCTGATAGGACTGGGCTCTTTTTTTTTTTTGAGTTGTACATGGCTACCATGCTCTTCCAGTTTTCCTCAATACTCTTGGCAGCTGCTTCTCATGCCTTTATCAGATTTAACACAAAGTTCTCTACCACTGGTGCCAGTGATATTGGTGTAGTGATGCCCTTCCAAGGATGTCTATCATAGTTTAAAAGGAATGGAGAATGGTGCATTGACAAGTGTTGCTTATCATTGTAGTGAAACTCTGCTGCAGTGAGCCAAGATGTCCAGTTGTTCTGTTTATAGGACACATATTTCCATAGAAAGTTCTCAACTTCTTGATTGATCTATTCTGTCTGTCCATCAGTCTGTGGGTGGTAAGTGGTTGACAGCCCATATTTGATCCTAAGTGCTTTATATAATTCTCCCATGAATTTTGATGTGAATTGTGGTCCTTGATCACTGATAATCTTTCTTGGCAGACTATGGAGTTTCTAGATCTGATCCCAATATAGAATAGCAAGTTGTCCTGCTGTTAGTGAAACTGTGGTGGGGATCAGTCATATCATCTTGGTAAAACAGTTCATGACCATAAGAATAGCATTATGCCCATCAGAAGGAGGTAGTGGACTGATCAGGTCCACTGAGATCTCCTCCCAAGGATATGTTGGGACAGGCAGGGGGTGTAAGGGTGCCAGTTTTCATTCTCTATGGACCTGAGTCTTCTGACATATTTCATATCTGTTAACAAATCTTTTAATATCTCATCACATGCCAGGCCATCAAAAGTCTCTTGTCAATACTTCTAATGTTTGATGTTGTCCTGAATGTTCTGCATCTGGGGTGTCATGGTACTCATGGATGACTTGTCCCTGTAGGTCATTCTATGGTAGGACATAGATTCAATCATGGTAATACACTAGGCCATTGGATTGGGAAAATCCCTTGCCTGGGTCTTCCATATCCCTGAGCACTTCTGTCTCTCTAGTTTTGCATTCCCAAATTTGCTGTTCTATGCTGGTACTGATTATGGGCTTGAAACATGCTTCTTGGAGCAGAATGATAGAAATAGTTGTTTTCTCTTCTATAGTTGTCTGATGGATAAAACTCTTGAGGAAGGTGATTGTCTTGTCTTCTTTCTGCCAATCAGGTTTGTCACAGCAAGAGAGAATATCAGCCTTGGTGTTAGTTTTGCTGTATCTAATTATGAAGTTGTAGTCTTGTTGCTTGAGATACTATTGCATCTGTCCTCTATTAAGTTTTTGTAGTTCCCTGAAATACTTCAGATTTTCATGGTCAGTCCAGACCTCAAATATTTTTCTAGCATCTAGAAGGTATTGCCTCCAGACTCATAGTGCTTTCATAATTGCAAGGAACTCTTTGTTGTAGATTTCATAGTTCCTTTTCACAGAACTCATAGTTTGTGACATAAATGCTATAGGGTGCTATTTGTGGTCTTTTTCTTGGGATAGAATGGCTCCTATTGCATATCCAGATGCATCAGTCTCTACTCAGAATTTGCCATCAGGACAAGGGAGGGTTAGAACTGGCTTTTTTGTAATGCATTGCTTTAGGGTGTCAATACCTCCTGTTTTTCTTTTTCCCATTTCTAGTCTGTTTTTCCTTTTAGAGTATTAAGAGGGGCTGTGATGTTACTGAATCCTTCAATGAACCATCTATAGAAGTTCACAAAACCTAGGAAACTTTTCATACTCTTGATGTTGGTGGGAGTGTTCCAGTTTTGTATTGCTTCTATCTTTTGCTGTTCCATTTCCACCTTTCCATTGCTGACTTTGACTCTCAAAATAGGTACTTTGGCAACTCCAAACTCACATTTGGATCTTTTGAAGTACAGGTTGTGTTGAGCAGCAATATCTAAAAACCTGAGTGTTTGTTCCTATAGTTCTGTCTTGGATTGGGCTGGAATAACAAGATCATCCATGTAATTCATTAATGTGCCATCATGGATCATGTCTCAGAAGATGGTGGTCATCATGCATGAGAATGTTGCAGGGGAATTGCATAACCCAAAAAACATAACAGTGGGTTCAAATAGCCCACAGCTGGTCAGGAACATGGCTTTCCATTTATTCTCTTCCTTAATACAGATATTATTGTATCCCCAGATGATGTCAAATTTGTTGAATAGTTTTGTGTTCTTGAGCCTGTCCACTACTTTGCTGATTAGGGGGATAGGCATTTTGTTCTTCACTGTGTATTGGTTGACCCTCCTGTAGTCCTGTACCAGTTGTTTTGAACTATCTTTCTTGGGAATGAAGAAGTATGGGGCTGCATTTTGAGACTTTGAAACTTGAATTCTTCCTGACTTCAAATTCTTGCTGATGAACACATTGAGCTCTCCTTTCTCTTTCAGTGTCATGGAGTATATCTTTGCCTTGAGTTTGGGAGGTGCATTGTCAGTAACTTTGATTTCATGGTCCCACTGAGTGTAATCTGGAAGTTGGTTGAAATTGGTTTTGTTGAACAGATGAGTGTATTTCTTCATATATTCTAGTAGGTCTTCAGCAATAGTTGGGTCCAGTTACTTTTCTTTGTCCTCATCCTCTGTGCCCATAGCCTGGGTCCTCCAAATGTGGGGTTTGATACAGATATTGTGGTGGGAGATTTTACAATCAGAGGGGCATCTTGTGAATTTGACTGTCTCATTTCTCCAATTGATCTCCAAGTTATAGTGTGTTAACTAGTTGTGTCCTAGAAAGATATCTGCTGATTCCAATGTAGTAATCACTGCTTCAACTTGTTTTTTGTGTCCTTTGGTACCCAGAATAATGTTCACATAGTCTGTAATTGGTTTGTAACTACTTTGGCTACCATCTGCATTAAGGACTTCAAAAGGTTCTTTGATGGGTTTTAGGAGTATTCTGAGTTTCCTGATTGTTTCTCCTGATATGCAAGTATGGGTACATCCAGAGTTAATTAGAGCTTTGACTGTTGCTTGTTAGTTTTTTTTTTTTTTTTCAATATCACAAATTTATTATGTGGGGCTTGATTGCAGTCCATGCCCAGGTTGGTAGCCCAGAATACCATTACAGGACCAGAAACAACTACATAAGTATATAACAGCTCAAAACTGTACAAATGTCTATCATGACCAGCTTCTCACTAATGCCCCCCTCCCCTCAAATGCAATAGGGGCCTTGTTGATATTTCAGTTTCAGCAGCAATGGCCAAGTGTGCACCTACCCTTGTGCTCAGCCTCTACTGTCTTCCAAGAAATCTCCTAGAATCCCTCCCATCTGTCTGAAGGAGCTGACTTTTTAGCTAGCCATCTCTGGTCAAAGCAGTGGTGCCAGAATGGGCACCTTCAGTTGCTGGTGCTGTGATCCCCACCACAGTTCACACAGTGTGGCATGCAGACATGGGGCTCTTTCAGGGGTAGGTGCCTGGGGCAGCTTTGCAGAGAGGTTATCTCTGCAGCAGGCAGCATGTTGTCAGTGGCCAGCCTCAGTATGAGGACTGACATACTGGGGACATTGGGGGGCCTGAGAACAACAGGCATGAGTGGAATGTTCTCAGTGCCAGCAATGCTGATACAAAGGAACACCAGAATGAGAGTGAGCTGTATGCACAAAGCATGAGGCCAGGCTGAATTGAAATGAAGTACTAATTAAGTGCTTAGCAGTAGTGCCTAACTAGGAGCTGAGGATCTCAAACCACACAGTGGTGGTGTTGGTGCTGTGTTGAGAGTTGTACATCACATGAGGTGAATTCATAAGGGTAAAGGAAGCAGCCATGTGGGACTTTCCCATGACTGCCTGTATATTGTCAGCAGAGACCTGCTGGCCATCCACCTTGAAGAAAGAAACATCCACAACCTTAAGATAAGATTGTGAATGCAGAAGCACAGCCTTGACTCCACTCTCAGCAAGAGAGAGGAGGCTGGGGACTTTAGTAATCCTGATTAATCCTATGACTATAGCTTGAGTAGTGGCTAGGATTGATCCCAGTGTGATTAGTCTAGCATCAGCACTTATTGAGAGATTCATCTTGGATTAATCCCAGGATTGTATATGTTATGCTAGCATTAGCAGCTATTTTAACTATCAGAGTAAGACATTAATGGGTCACATGACTGAAATAGAAATATATGATTGAATAACAAAATACAAATAACAACAAAGAAAGCACAAACAGGATTTGAACCCCTACTTCCAGGCAACCCATAGTACAAAACCCACTTTACCACTAAGCTAACCAACCTCAGTAGCATAGTTACACAAGCACTATATATATCATAAATTATAATATCAACTATTTCAAAAAAAAGCCTGCTGATCAAGAACTTGAAACACAGCCCCTCAGGTGAAAGGTCAGTGTGCTGATGGAATGTAATAGCTGAGGAGAGTGACCACATTGATGATAAGATCTCAGATGTTGGCAAGTGCTGACAGATGCCAACAGACACAACTCATTCTGCAGTATTAATTTCATGGCAAATAAGGCATACCTTGTCTTCAGGCTAATAACCCAATTTGTTTAATAAGTGATTGATTGTGTCTAGAGACAACCCTTCTTTCCCATACACCACCACCTTCGCTCTGGGGTGCTCTCTCCCTCGTGGTCTTGCTGCCCTCTTAGGGTCACTCACAGTCTGCTATCCTCATTGCTTTAGGGTTTGCGACATCCACTCCTTACTGTGGGGTGCGCTGGATGTTCTAGTGCACCTTGGCTCTCTTGGTGTTGAGTTGAGCACACTTTGGCTGTACTCCTCCACCTCCTTCTATGCCTCCCTGGGCCTTGCCTGGGTTGGCATCTCCTCTCTCCTGGCCTGGCCTTTTGGCCCCCTTCTGCTTCAGCAGTTGGGTTGGGCCCTTCGCTGGCTTGGGTGCGCTTGTGCTGTGCTCGGGCTGTGCATTCCCCCTGGTCACCCTCGTGGCCCCCTGGTTTCGATTCCGCGGTTTCGCTGAGTAAGCGGCTGCTATTTTGGTCGAGCGCTCTTTTGCACTTGACTCATTTTCCTTCTCTTGGGCTGGCTTCCCGCCGGTCCTCTCAGCTCCAGTGCCACACTACCACTGGGGTCCTCTTCTCTCTGGGATGTTGAGTTGAGTT
>KQ962113.1:381522-394739 GCA_001563735.1 Leucoagaricus sp. SymC.cos | reverse complement strand
GAAACAAATAATACACAAGGAAATGATAAGATATAAAGTGGTAGGAATAGAAATGGAATAATGTGGAAGCAGTCGGTATTAGTTGGGTTTGTCCAGAAAAGTATGAGTTGTAACATTCAGGAGCCATTCTTTATCAAGATGACCTCAACAGTAACAAAAGACCAATCACTTTCTACTCAAAAACCTTCTCACCAGCTGAACAAAATTACAACATATATGATCAAGAACTATTTGCTTTAATGTGAGCATTAGAAGAATGGAGACACTACCTCGAAGGATCTCCACACACAGTGATAATTTGCTCCAATCATTGTAATTTAACTTATTGGAAGAGACCCCAGGATCTTAATTGTTGACAAGGACAATGGCACGAAACCCTTTCACAATTCAATTATCACATTCAACACATTGCAGGAACAAGACTCATTGCTGCAGATGCATTATCATGATGCCCAGATCATATTCCAGATAATGACAAAGACAACAAGGCCATTACCATGCTTCCAGAAGAAATATTCCTTCACCACATCATTGTTTTACTGAATGAACAATTTCTTAATCTAATCGATATGACCCTTCAACAACAGATCACCAAATCTACTAAATATGACCCTCTATCAACCCAAATGCTCGAGGCACTCTTACAAAACAAACCAGAAACTATCGATAAATGATAGTCCATTTACCCAACTGATCACAGACCCCTCCTACTATTTGAAAATCACATCATCATTCCACAAGGCCAACCCTTATGATGTGAAATCATAGCTTGATACCATGACCACCCATTAGCAGGTCACCCAGGGCAACAGGAGACCTACTGCCTGGCAAAGAAGTATGTCTACTGGCCTGGCATGAACATGTTCATCAAGAACTATGTCCAAGACTGTGTATCCTGTCAACAAATGAAAATCAATTGACATCCTATGAGACCCCCATTACAACTAATAGATTCTCCAAAAACTACTTGACCCTTTGCCCACATCGGCATGGATCTCATTACAGATTTACCCCTATCCCACTTCTATGACAACCACGAGTATGACTCTATTCTGTCCATAGTGGACCATGGACTGTCTAAAGGGGCTATTTTCATCCTGACAACTAAAACTGCAACAGCAGATGACATTGCACAACTTTTCCTCACTCACTTCTTTCCCCATTATGGTATCCCCAACAAGATAATCTCTGATAGAGACCCTAGATTCTCTGCCAAATCCATCCAAGCCTTATTCAGTCAACTAGGAATAATCCAGGCATTCCCCACTGCCTATCATCCTCAAACTGATGGAATGGTAGAATGCTACAATCAAGAAATCACAGCATATCTTTCCATATACTCATCCCAGAACCCCCACAACTGGTCAAAACATATCCCCATCCTACAGTTCATCCACAACTCAAAGACTCATGCCAATTGCAAACAGTCTCCACACAAACTTATTCTTGGAATAACCCCTCCTGGTATACCAACCATTCTTGAAACACCATTGATAAACTCCTCAGAAGAAAGACTACACCTTTTGGACCACACTCAAAACAAGGCCATCACCTCCCACAAACTGTCAGCTGAATGAATGATGAAATGAATTACATCCTCCTTTAAGCTCTTCAAAATCCATCAGAAAGTATGGCTGGAAGCCACCAATCTCTGCCTATCCTACCCCTCTTCAAAGATAGCACCAAAATGACAAGGCCCCTTCACTATCAAATGGGTAATTTCCCCATTGGTATACAAACTGAACCTACCATTGACCTGGAAAATCCATCCAGTCTTTCATGCATCCCTCCTTACTCTGTGCAATGAAAATGACATTCACAGTCCTAATCTTCCCCTTCCACCCCCAGACTTGATAGAAGGAGAAGAGCAATATGAACTAGAGGGCATAGTCAATCACTGCTTCCATAGCGAGGGACTTCAATACCTTGTCAAATGGAAAGGATATGGCTATTAGGAAAATGAGTGGATACATGAAGAGGAACTAACCCAATTTGCAGACAAACTTATTCAAGAATATCTCACCTCTCACACTGTGTCACAGAAACCACATTTAACACATCCAAAACCCACTTGAAAGTCACCTAGAAAACAATAAAATGTCGACTGACTTTTCAGAATCCATTGCCATCATCAACCATTCAAACAGCACTCCTTTATCCAAAGTCACCCCTATAACCTCTCTTAATGACATCTCCAAAGCCCACAGATGCTTCTCTCCCTCCAACATGCCCAAACTCTCCTCCTCTTGACCTAACCCAACAAGCTCAAATCCACTAGACAGCCTTGATAGAAGTGGCCCATCACGTTCCCACCCTGCAGACATTGGAGTCGATCTCCACCAATCTGGAAATGTACTGACAAGCACTAGAGGAATACCAGAACAGGACCTTCTCCCCTGAGATGATTTTGTACATAGCAGGACAACTGGCCAACAGCCCATATTCATGGGGTGGACTAAATCCAATGTTGAACAGCTGGTCCATAGCCAACAACAATGCAGAGACTTCCATCGAGGATTATCAACAACTTCTGATCTCAGCCTTTTCAATTCTCTCTGTGCTCTCTACTGACAGTGACACATCCTCTGCTGAGCAGTTGACAGCATTAACAGCTGCATTAACTGCACTAGCAATTTACTCAGTGCATCATCAATGGCAAGTAGTGAGGGATTATCTAGCCATGACTTGAGACCAAGCTCTCCCATTCCACAAAAGGATGACCAGAATGGTCACATGGGAGCTTGTCCATCTGCAGACCCAATTCCACCCTCAACACATCACTCATGCCCTTCTCGGCCAAGTCCACCCAGACCACACTATTCATCCTGACCAAATATTCGATCTTGCTGCAGCCACTGGGGACATCACCCCCTTAGTTGCCCTCTCCTTACTTGCGGTGCCTGCCAGACCCAGGCCCCAGGTCACTGCACAATTGACTGCATCAACTACATCTGTCCCCACTGCCACCACCAAGGACCAGGACATGGCAGAAACAAATGTCTTCTGACTCGCCACTCTCACAGAACCCCTTCATCCTCCAGCAACTACTCCAATCACACTCACCCATACGAGTATGACAACATTGCCTTCACCAACATCACAGGCAGTCCCCAATAGTTGTAATTTCGATTTGGACCTCTTTTCTCCTTATCCTTCCCCTACCCTTTCCACTTATTATCTCATTTTCATCATTGTCCTGTGCACAGCTGGGTTGTGCTTCACCTTCCTTTATGCAATTGTTTTCTAGGTATTCTCTCAGACACTTTGAGTTTTATGGATGGCCTAATATTATACTCCATCTTCTCGGTACACTATTTTTATCATTCTGTTTCATGTCTATTACTCATTCTCCATTTATCTGCTACTTATCGTCTGGTATATAAGTCCACTAGTTACATCTTGTAACCAAGTTTAGTCTTGTTCAACTATATACCTCTATCTTTCGGACTCCTAGTCAAGGCGAGGCTAGTCCTTGAGCGCTTCTCCATTGTCACCTTTGCATAGGCCCAAGTCTGTATAGACAGCCTTCCTGAAAGGGACATTCAGAGAATGATCCCTAACACAGATAACATCAGGTGTGGATGGTTCAAGCATAGATACATGGAATACAGGATGGACAGCACACATGGACTTGGGAAGTTGGAGGGTGAAGGAATGGGAGCCAGGTTGCACAATAATTTCATATGGACTGAGATACTTTTCTGAAAGCTTTTTAGAAGGACGGGTGGTGTGGAAATACTTAGCTTTCACAAAGACTTTTTGACCAACTTGGAAATCAGGAGCAGACAGGTGGTGTGTGTTAGCAGACCATTGATAATGCTGCTGTGCTTCAGCGATTTCTGTCTTGAGAGTGGCTTGTAGTTCATCAAGGTTGACTGCAAATTGGTGGGTGTGGGCAGAAGCAAGGTCGCGTTTGGGATACACTGTAATGTTTGGGTGGTACCCTTTGTTAGTGAAGAATAGGGAGACACCTGTAGTGGCATTGGGCATGTTGTTGAATGTGAACTCTGCGAGTGGGAGGAGTTCAGCCCAGTTGTCCTGTTGATAGTTACAGTAGACTCAGAGATATTGCTCCAGAGTCTGGTTAGTATGTTCAGTCTGACCATCACCTTCTGGGTGGTAACCAGAAGTAAAATACAACTTCATATCCAATGCTTCACCAAGCAATCAGAAGAAGTGCAAGATGAATTTGGAACCTCAGTCAGAGGTAATATGAGTGGGAACTCCATGCTTAGAGAAGACATGGAGAACAAACAGACAGGCCAGATCAGTGGAAGTAATGGCATCATGAGTGGGAATGAAAATACCTTGCTTGGAAAGTTGATCGACAACTACGAGAATGGAATCAAAGCCAGAGGAAGTTGGCAATTTCTCGATGAAGTCCATAGAAATAGAATTCCATGGCCAATCAGAAATTGGCAATTGCTTGAGGTTTCCATAGGGACAATGATGCTGGGACTTAGAATGCATGCAGGTGACACAGGACTTACAGAATTCCTTGACATTGGTGCAGATTTCGGGCCAAGTGTACTCCCAATGTATGAGCTTGAGAGTCTTATTTTGACCAAAATGCCCCACTAGCACATGATTGTGCTTGTATTGCATAATGCAGAGGCAGAGGTTGTTGGAATTGGGAACATAGATCCTGTTGTCAAGGCAAAGAAAACTGGTGAAATCAACCAACCAGCAGCCTTCAGGATTAGAAAGGTGTTTAGTAGCAATAATGTCAGAGGGAAGAGCAGAAATAATGTTGGAATGCAGCTTTTCTAAGTCAATTATAGTGGCTGCATGAAGGGATGGTGAATGAAGGTAAGTAGTGCATACTGATGCAGAGAGTTGTTCTTGGGTGAAAACTGGTTAGAAATTGTGTGGGTTGACCATAGTGTAGCCAGTATTCCCCTCTTTTGGGTAGATGTCCCAACATCTAGTCAGGGCATCTGGCTTAGTACTAAGTTTACCTGGGCAGAATCTAATGACAAGGTTGAACTGAGAGAGAAGTTCACTCCAGCAGGCCTATTGGCAGGTTAGAACTTTAGTGGTGCAAAAATACTCAAGGTTTTTGTGATCAGTAACAACATCGATTGGGATCAATGTGCCCTTGAGATAATGACACCAAATGCAGAAAGCTTCAAAAATCGCTAGGAGTTCTTTGTTGTGAGTGTCATAGTTAGATTCAGCAGTGTTAAAAGTGCGGGAATAGAATGCAATGGGGTGTACTTCACTATCCTTGGCAATAATTGAAAGGATTGCAGTGAGGACATAGTCAGAGGCATCAGTTTTGACTATGATCTGAGCATCGGGAACCCAATGGGTAAGGATAGGAGTTGTGGTAAAGGCATGCTTCAGAGAATCAAATGCTGATTGGCACCATTCATCCCACTGCCACTTGGTAGCTTTGCAGGTTAGACAGGTCAGTGGTATAACAATGTTGGAATAATTGTAAATGAATTGGCAGTAGAAATTGGTGAAGCCAAGGAAAGATTGTATGTCTTTTACCTTTTTCAGAGGTGGCCAGTCTTGAATGACCTTGATCTTGTCCTCCAACATTCTAAGACCATTGGGAGAAAGGATATATCCCAAATATTCAACAGACTCAGAATGGAACTCATATTTATCTGTGCAGGCATATAAGCCATGTTTTTGGAGCTGCTTGAGAACCTCATAAACATGTTTCTGATGTTCAGTGGGGTTGTTGGAATAGATAAGGATGTCATCAAGATAGACTGTAACACAGACATCAAGAAGGTCAGAGAAGATGTCATTCATGAAATGCTGAAATGTAGCAGGAGCATTAGTGAGACCAAAGGGCATTACCAACCATTCAAAGGAATCATAGCAGGTCCAAAAAGCAGTTTTCCACTCATTGCCATTGGTGATGCAGACGAGATAGTAGGCATGCCACAAGTCTATCTTGGTGTACAAGTGGGCTTTGCAAGAAGTATCCAGGAACTCGGAAATAAGAGGGAGAGGGTAATAATCCTTTTTGGCAATGCAGTTGAGACCATGGAAATCAATGCAAAGATGTAGGAAACTGTCTTTTTTCTGAAGAAAAAGAACAGGAGCGCCATGAGGAGAGGAAGTGGGGCAAATAAAACCAATTGAAAGGTGTTCATCAATAAATTCATGTAGGGTGGTGAGTTCTGTCTGTGAGAGGGAATACATCAGACTGATGGGAGGTTGAGAGCCCTCCTCAATGTTGATCTTCAAGTCATATGGTCAGCGAGGGGCAAGGGTATCAGCCTGAGCCTTGCTGAAGACATCAGCAAATTTGTGATATTTGGTAGGCACATTGGAGAGGTCTACTGGTGCATTGGTAACTTGAGAGGCACCAGCAGTAGAGGAAATGGAAGAGAGGCCAAGACAGAAATTACAAGAACTGGGAAGACAGGAAGCATGAAGGAATGCAGTGGCATTGATAAGGGAAATGGAAGGCCAAGGAGTGTTGGCAGTGAAGGATGGTGAATCCAGAGCAGAAGTTGGTGGAGATGAGTTGTTGACAGATGAGTGAACCAGGGCATTGGCTGGTGCAGTCCGAGAAGAAACAGAGGTGGTGGAGTCGAGCAGTAGCAGTCAGAAAGAGATACTGCTTGAGGCCCAGTCAATCAATGGATTGTAGCAGGCAAGCTAGTTGTGTCCAAGTACCACAGCACAAGATGAGTCCAACCAAGTAACATAGAGATCAAGAGTCATAGATTCACCAGTGGGAAAAACAGTAGGAATATGCACTAGTTCTGTAATATAAGTGTTTGAGGTTCCATCAAATAGCTTTAACTCAACTAGAGAGATAGGGGAAGTGGGAGTGGAATGCATGTGGATGAAGTCAGAATTGATGAAACAGTGGGTGAAACTGCTATCTATGAGAGCATGAGCAGAAGGGGAAGGTTATCCATTGGAAATAGAAGGGAAAGAAAGAGAAACAGAAAGGAAATTGGGATTGGAAAGAGTAGATGCATTGAGGCGGAAACTCTCTGGTGCACAGATGAGTTCAATGTGACCCTCATGCTGTGCAGAGTCTTGAGGGCCACTCTCTATTTTTCCAAACCCTTAGAGAGAGCAGAAGTGGAAGTCAAAGCAGGGAGTTCAGCCTTGCAGGCATGAGCCTTTTGATTAGCCTCCTTACATTTGCAGGTCTCAACCTGATGACTGAAGATACCACAGTAACTGCAGAGATTCTTGTCAATGCAGTGTTATTTTTCTGCTTTGGTCAATTTGCCATCCTTGTCCAAGATGTTGGAGAGGTCCTTTTTGGGAGCAGGAGGTCAGTTGGAAGAGGAAGATGATGTGGACAGAGTGGGAGTGGAGGACTTGGCAGGAGATTGGTGTTGAGGAGGCTAAGGGTTGTTTTTGTTGTTGTTGTTGGTTGGGCCTGAGGCAGAAGACGATTGTTGTTTATTATTGTGAGAATGAGGATTGGAAGGAGAACAATTGTTGGAAGATGAAGATTGACATTGGGAAGAGGAATTGTCAGAAGGATTCTTGTAGTTTTGAGTGGAAGGGGTTAGATTCTCAGTAGTACAGGTGCAGGCATGTTCATGTTCATGTTCCCAGTGATGGTCATTGTAAACTGTGGCAACATGCATCATTTCTTGGAAGCTGCAGGGCTTGCCTTGCTTGTGCATGCTGATTTGGTCTTGAAAGCAGTTGGGCAACCCCTTGTAGTACCTGTGAGCAAATACTGAATCACCCTAGTTGAGTTGACCAGAGTACCACATGAAGTCAATGTTATAGGTAGCAATCTTATTTCCATGTTTCATATGGAGACTCTCAAGATTCTTGGCTGCTTCTCCAACCCAGTTAGCCAGGCCAAAGCATGAGTGGAGCTCCTTGGAGAATTTGGGCCAGGAGTCAGCCCAGGAATGGTGGATGCCTTGGTCTTCTTGACAGAGAGAGACCTGGAACCATGAAGAGACAACTCCCAATAGGTATATGAGAGTGAAGTTGACTTTGTTGAAATTGGTGGGAAATGAGCAGGAGTTTGCACAGAAGTACAGACTACACTGGAAGAGGAAATTCTTGAGTTTCAGGAGATCTTGCCCAGTGAAGGCTTCAGGAACCCAAGCCTTGTTGATAGTGGTAGGAAGAGGGGCAGAAGGCCTAATGGACTTAGTGAGGGCCTCAATTGCTGCTGCTAGCCAGTCAGCTGTGGAGTAGGGAGCCTGGAAAGAGGAGTCATCATCTTGCAGAATCTCTGGGTCATCGTACTAGTTATCAGAATTATTGTTGGGATTGGGGTCACTACCAGGACCATCCTCAGGGTCTGGGTTGGGTTTGTTACCAGCCAGAGGAATGGGGTGGTTGTCAATAGAATCATTGTGAGGGGTTTCAGTAGAAGTGCTGAAAGGAGTAGAGGGACTTGAGCGATCATGACAAGGTCAAGGGTTGCCAGAGGGCAAGCCTCTGGGAAACTGCAGAGTACAATGGAGAGTGGCAGAAGAAGAGCCACGCTGAGGAGTGGCATTAGAGGGACCTGTGTGATGAATACACAGAGGGACACAAGGAGAGGGATAGGTACAAGCATGAGTGTTCATCATAACAATAGCATGATAGCAACAGCAGAACAATCAGTCTGATAATACTGTTAAGTTCCAAATGGGATATAGAGGGAATAGGCAGGGAAAAGTCAGAAGGAGTCAGGAATGATCAACATGGAAGCAGAGACAGAGGCAGAGGTACAAGATCGATGAGGTCAGAAGGAGTTGGGAATAGACCTTGGCTTCAGCTTATGTGCTGCACTGTTCCACTGCTGGTGGTCCAATTTAGGAACACAAGAGATTGAGACTTAGAGGAAACAGAAGGGACAAATAGTTTAAAGTTAGAATAATCAGAAATGTCAAACTAAGTCAATTATCAGACTGAGGAATACATGACCATAATCTACTACTTATATACCTATGGAAAATGTCAGAAAGTGATAAACAATAAAACAGAATCAACAGAAAAACTACGCAACACAACAGACATGTGATAGGAACAACAGAGACATAATGGAGATAAATAACATACAATAAAAAATGAGCACATAGAAGAGATGGGCAGTGACATGAATGAAATGAGAAAGGGCAGCATAGTGTAAAAGTGTTAAGTTCTGAGATGGGATGGAGAGGGAATAGACATAGAAGGGTCAGAAAGGGTCGGAGATGATCAACATGGAGACAGAGGCAGAGACAGAGGCATGAGATCAGAGAAGTCGGAAGGCATCAGAAATGGACCTTGGCTTCAGCTTATGTGCTGTGCTGTTCCACTGCCAATGGTCCAATTTAGGAACATGGAAGAAATAGGACTTAGAGAGAAACTGAGAGGACGAATAGTTTAAAGTTGGAATAATCAAGAATGTCAAACTAAGTCAATTATCAGACTGGAGAATACATGAACAGTAATCTGCTACTTATATACCTATGGAAAATATCGGAAAGTGATAAACAAGAAAGTAGAATAAACAGAAAGCTATGCAATGTGATGAGTATGTGATAGAAACAAAAGAGAGATAATGAAGAGGGATGACATAGTATGAAGAGCAGGCATAGAAAGGGAAATGGGTGGTGACATATGAAGTATGAATGAAATCATAAAAGGTGGGTGTAATATAAAAGGAAATGTGAAGGCAGAACAGAAACCATTGGTATTGAGTAGAAGGGCATAGAAAGGAATAAGAACTAATATTCGATGGGAATAAAAGGTGAATGGAATTGAATGGGAGATAAGCGGAAGCGTGTGGGAGTATTCGGAAACAAATGATATACAAAGAAATGGTAAGGTGTAAAACAGTAGGAGAAGAAATGGAATAATGCAGAGACAGTCAGTATTAGTCGGGTTTGTCCAGAAAAGTATGAGTTGTAACAAAAAGGAAATGTGAAGATCAAGCAGAAAACATTGGTATTGAGCAGAAAGGTATAGAAAGAAATAAGAACTAATAATCAACAGGAATAAGAAATGGGCAGAATTGAAAGAGAGACAATCAGAAACATGTGGGAGTATTTGGAAAGAAATAATATACAAGAAATGGTAAAATATAAAATAGTAAGAATAGAAAGGGAATAATGCAGAAACAGTTAGTATCAGTCAGGACTAGTCCAGAACGTATGAGCTGTAACAATAGTAAAGAACTTCTCACAGTTGTATAGAGACTATATCATTAGCCCAAGTTAGAGGCCCAGGACTCATGACTGGTCATAGGATTTACATCCTGACTGCTGCTGCTAAGTCTTAATCCCATTCCATAGCCACCACTACCTGTGATTGTTGGTTCAAGATACACATTCAGTTTTATTGTATATGTGTTCTCAAAATTGTCAATACTGTGCATGCTGACTTCTAAGAGATACACTTGCTTTGCAAAGTGTGCATGCTGATGCTACATGGTCTGTATTACTTAGAAGGATCATTGAATGTTACTGTTGTTTGGTGTACAGTGTTATTTTACACTGTAGTTATGCCTTTTAAGGCTAATTGAAAATTTGCTGTAACATCTCCCCCTCACTATAAACAACTGTCCTCAGTCTCTTCTACTATGATGTTTAGCATTTGCCACATAGCTATTGATCCTCTGCTATATGATGTCATTAATTGCTCTGCCTACTGAAGCTTCTTGGTTCTAGATAAGTCACAGTTCTCTTTTTTAGGATTTCCCTTTGATCTCTTCTTCTGCTCTGAGCAAGTGTCTACACATGAGGCCTCCTACATGGATGAAGCAACCCTATGCCTCAAGGAGTCTCTTAGCTACCTTGCACCCAGGGTATCACCAACAAGGTAGGTGCTTCTTTGTCTCATGGTACCTCATGCCCAAAGTTTAATTCCTGCAGCTTATCTCTTATCTGATCAATCTAGTCTGGATTCTAACTTCTTAGATGCTAGACTTCCCTTAAGAAATGATGAGATCAACTTTTTAAACTTTAATTATTATTCTAACTTCTCACAATCTGCTTCTGGTCTTCTTGTCATCACAACATCAGTTCTCATGCTGACCTGCTGTAGTAGTTAAAGGATAAATTATTCTCACAGTATTAGAATTTGTTCTTCTGATTACTGATTTCTGCTACTGAGGAAGTGATGCTTGGGAATCAGCTTGCACTGATGGAAGATAGACTTCTGTTTTGGTTGAGAAGCATCAATGCATGTCAGTCAGAAGCTGCATGAGCATAGCTACCCTCCCTTCTATAAAGTGAGGCTTTGCTGGTATCATTCTGCCAGTTCTCCACTTCCTTTCCTTGCTTCTCATGACATGGATCATCCCCAGCCTCCTTCCTCTTCCCAGGATTCTTCTGATGTGGAGCTACTTGAGCTTCTGTGTGCTTCTAATCCTTACCTCCTCAACTGTATGTGCCTGAACATCCAGATGCAAGCCTTGCAGAGGCAGATGGCCTCTCTACAGCCATTGTCTTCTGCTGGCTCACCATGGGCTAACATTGCACTGGGTATGTCTTCTATTCTCTGTTGTCTTTTCTTTGATTGATTTTTATTGTTCTGTCTTTTAGGTCTGCCTACTGCTACTTTGCTGACTTTCTCTCAATTGTTACTGGCTCTGGATGTTCCACAATATATGCCATTGAGTGGACAGCTATCACCATTGTCTGGTACCTCACCTGCATTTTTGGTTTGGAATCTGCCAGGCATGATGCCTCTTTGGCAATCAATCTCTTCTGACCAGCTGTGAACTAGTGGTCACATGCTGTTGATGACTCAAAATCTACCTCCTGTTGGAAGTGCTCCATTTATTCTGAGAGATATGCCTCCTCCTCCAGAGCTTCTGTTTTCTACTATGTATGACCCAAGTATGTACATTCCTTGCTTCTATATTTCTTTTGTTTATATTTCTGATGCTGTGCACTCTCTTTCCACCAGAGACTAGTAGAGCCCTTCCAGGTCACATACAACTGGCCAGTCCCACTCCTGTAGTCTCCACCTCCAAGGGGAAAGACTGTCAGACTGCTTCTATTCACAACAACCCAAATAATTTTGACTATGCACCATCTCCTGATTCTGAGGTCAACATTATGGCCTTCAATACTCCAAGCTCATATAAGCACCAGCTTTTGCCATCTGCTGAGGAACCTCCCACAAAATCTATATATGAGGAGAGCCCTACAAAATGGGGTTGATTACAGGGCCAGTTGCTCTGTGACTTCAAAGAATCCTGTATGTCTCTGCCCTTTATTACTCTATTTCTTTTGGTTTTCACTATCTTTCTGTTTCTAAATTCTCAGGCTACCAAATTTGGTGCAGCAGCATCTTTCTCACAGGGTGCGCTCTTTTCTGCTGCCAAGCAGATGTTTGCACTGCCTATCCCCAATGTATGCATTATTCTTTTCTTACTATTCTGTTCTTTCTAATTCTGCATAGGACAATATTCCTGTAACCCTTGACTGCCTTAACTGTCTTTGTAGCTTTAAGGAGTGTAGTCTGGGAGCATTCCCCAACCACCTCATCCAGACCCTTTCCTCTAGTTCTGCTCTAGAGCTTGAGAATCAGACAAAGCTTGTCAAGTGTGAACAGTGTATCACAGGATGGACAGCCTTCTGCAACCACTGTATTCATCCATTTATGCAGCAGTCACTCACCAAATTGATTTGTGTGGCTTCTGTCTTGAGCAGAACTTGTAAGTATTTCTACTAGTTCTATTATTATCATTGTTCTGATTTTTGTTTTATTTCTTCTTTAGATATGAGTGCACACCTCTGACAAAATTCCATTGCCTGGTTGCAAGTTGTCACTGCCCAGGCCTCTTATAAGCTCACCACTGCCAGCTTTATTGGGCAAATAGTTGAGTTTGTGCAGGATCTCCTTTGTGCCAAATCATACCATGGGACTGACTTCTGTTATTGGTAGTGTTCTAGCCTTGGCACAACTACTGACAATGTTAATCAGGCATTTGAGGCCTATGAAGACCTCCTCAAGCATTACTCCAATGGTGCTGCCAACAGCTCTGCACATAATTTTGAGTCAATTGGCCATGTTCTTTGTGTAGTCAAGCAGCTCTGCAGACTCCCTGAAGGGGAATGGCCCAGGCTCCCTGCTCCAGAGACCTGGTTTGCCAGTAGGGAGGCTGCTGGAGCATCTGTCACAGCTGTTCTGAAGGATATTGAGGCTTCTATGCCTGCTACTCCCAAGAAGGCCAGTGCCTCTTCTTGCAGCACTGCTGTTGCTGCACATGCTGAAGAGGCAGAAATATAATTGGTGGTGTAGGGATAAAGGTATATTAATTAAAATCACAAACTGTGGCT
>KQ962113.1:329621-354523 GCA_001563735.1 Leucoagaricus sp. SymC.cos | reverse complement strand
TCAACCCTTCTTTCCCACACACCACCACCTTCGCTCTGGGGTGCTCTCTCCCTCGTGGTCTTGCTGCCCTCCTAGGGTCACTCGCAGGCCACTATCCTCATTGCTTTAGGGTTCACGATGTCCACTCTTTACTGCAGGGTGCACTGGATGTTCTAGTGCACCTTGGCTTTCTTGGTGTTGAGTTGAGCACACTTCAGCTGTACTCCTCCACCTCTTTCCATGCCTTCTCGGGCCTTCCCTGGGTTGGCATCACCTCTCTTCTGGCCTGGCCTTTTGGCCCCCTTCTGCTTCGGCGGTTGGGTTGGGCCCTTCGCTGGTCTGGGCAGATCTGTACTGTGCTCGGGCCATGTGCATCCCCCAGTCACCTTCATGGCCCCCTGGTTTCAAATCTGTGGTTTTGCTGAATAAGTGGCTGCTATTTTGGTCAAGTGCTCTTTTACGCTTGACTCATCTTCCTTCTCTTGGGCCGGCCTCCCACTGGTCCCCTCGGCTCCAGTGCCACACTACCACTGGGGTCCTCTTCTCTCTGGGGCATTGAGTCGAGTTCGCTCCTCCGTCCCTCCCTTCTCTCTGGTATGCTGGTCTTATGGCTGGCTGCCAACATCCCAGGTCCTTGCAGGGGTAACCCCTCTGTGCTGCCTTCCCAGGGCCTGATCCCCGCAGGAGCCCCATGCCTGCATGTGGCGTGCTGTGCAAGATCACAGTGTTGTCACCTATTATCCCCTCTGGGTGTCGCCGCCAAGGTGGTTGGCACTTCAGATATCCCTTAGAAGATGTCAGCGGCTGGGCGTATGGGTGGGCGCTCACTTGGCCACTCCTGATGAAACTGAAATATTGACAAGGCCCCCGTTTCAAGGGGGGCATTAGATGGTCACTGGTCTTGGTGGACGATTTGGACTCTCGCTGTATTGTACCTTATTTAGTCAATTCCAGCCCTCCCCTGTAACAGTAGCTGGGCTTACAAGCCTGGAACTGGACTGCTACTGCGCACTGGTATATAAATTTTTGAGTTAAAAAAAAAAAAAGAAAAAAGACAAAGAGAAGGCTGAGAAGCAAGACAATGAGATGGAGGAGGACTAGGGATGTCAGGGCTGCTCTCTTCTGTATTTTCTTGAGACTGTTACATTTGGACAAGGACTATACCACTGTAGGAGAATAAAAAATTTTAGTGCTTTTCTTAGGATATTTTGGTGTGAATTAAGAAAAATTGAAAAAATTGGAAGTAAGCAGTAGAGGGGACTTTGTGAAATTTTGAAGAGGTGATTAAAGGAAAAACAAAATGGTGTGGAAAATATTGGAAAGGAAGTGGAATGGTGTGGAGAGAGGCAGAAAATGAGAACTATGTATATAGAAAGGAATAGAGAGATAGAGACAGAGAGGCAGAGAGGGAGAGAGGAATTATTGGGGTATAGGGAACAATTTTGAGACAGAGCAGAAGGTATTTGGAAGAGGATGGAACATGGCAGGAATAGGCAGAAAAAGGGAAACTATGAGATACTGAGAGATGGGAGAGATATAGAGACTTGTAGTAAATAAGAGGGAAAACAGAATATTCAGAAATGAGGCAGAATTGGAAACTACATAATTAGAGGAAATGGAAATGTTCAGAAGCAAGTGGAGATAAAGGATGAATAACTACAATGAAGGGAGAGGTCTCAGTTTATGGGGATAGGCTGCATAGAAGTCAGCAATGAGCTCAGGGGCATGTTCAAGCTCAGTAGTGGGAAGCCAGGACTTGTCCTCAGTGTCTTCATAACCCAACCAAATGACCTTGTAAAGAAGCTTGCATGCTCAGTGCTGATTGATTTTGGAGTCAACAACATGAGCAATTTCAAACTCAGGCTCACCATTGATAATGACAGGAGCTAGAGGCAGAGCAGAGTGGGTTGAGAATGGATTGGGTGTGGATGGTTCAAGCATAGAGACATGGAATACAGGATGGATGGTGTGCATGGACTCAGGAAGTTGGAGGGTGAAGGAATGGGAGCCAGGTTGCATGATAATTTCATATGGACCAAGGTATTTCTCTGAAAGCTTTTTAGAGGGATGGGTAGTGCAGAAATACTTAGCTTTAACAAAGACTTTTTGACCAACTCAGAAATCAGGAGCAGGCAGGTGGTGTGCATCAGCAGACCATTGATAATGCTGCTGTGCTTCAGTGATTTCTAACTTGAGGGTGGCTTGTAGTTCATTGAGATCAACTGCAAATTGGCAGGCTTGAGCAGAAGCAAGGTCATGCTCAGGATACACTGCAATATTGGGGTAGTACTCTTTGTTAGTGAAAAATGGAGAGACACCAGTGGTGGCATTGGGTGCATTGTTGAATGTGAACTCCACAAGTGGAAGGAGTTTGGCCCAGTTATCCTGTTGGTAGTTACAAAAAACTCAGAGATATTGCTCCAGAGTCTGGTTAATGCATTTGGTCTAACCATCACCTTCCAGGTGATAACCTGAAGTAAAATGCAACTTCATATCCAATACTTCACCAAGCAATCAGAAGAAGTGCAAGATGAATTTGGAACCTTGGTCAGAGATAACATGAGTGGAAACACCATGCTTCAAGAAGACATGGAGTATGAACAGGTGGGCCAGATTGGTGGAAGTGATAGTGTTATGAGTAGAGATGAAAATACCTTGCTTAGATAGTCAGTCAACAACTACAAGGATGGAATCAAAGCCAGAAGAAGTTAGTAACCTCTCAATGAAATCTATAGATATAGAATCCCATAGCTGATCAGAAATTGGCAATTGCTTGAGGTTTCCATAGGGAGAATGACACTGGGACTTAGAATGTATGCAGGTGACACAAGACTTACAAAATTCCTTGATGTTGGTGCAGATTTCAGGCCACATGTACTCCTGATGTATGAGCTCAAGAGTCTTGTTTTGACCAAAATGCCCTGCAAGCACATAGTTATACTTATATTGCATAATATGGAGACAGAGGTTGTTGGAATCCAGAACTTAAATCCTGTTGTCGAGTCAAAGGAAACTGGTGGAGTTGACCAACGAGCAGCCTTCAGGATTAGAAAGATGTTTAGTAGCAATGGAATCAGAAGGAAGAGCAGAAATTATATCAGAATGTAGCTTTTCTAAATTAATTATAGTGGCTGTGTGAAGGGAAGGAGAATGGAGGTACAGTAAGTGGCATGTACTGATGCAGAGAGCTGTTTGTTGGTCAAGACCAGTCAGAAGTTATGCAGGTTGACCATAGCATAGCCAGTATTCCCCCCTTTTGGGTAGACATCCCAATGTCTAGTCAAGGCATCAGGCTTGGTACTGAGTTTACTAGGGCAAAATCTAATGACAAGATTGAATTGTGAAAGGAGGTCACTCCAGTGGGCCTGTTGGTGGGTTAGTACTTTCATAGTGCAAAAATACTTGAGGTTTTTATGATTGGTAACAATGTCGATTGGGATCAACATGCTTTTGAGATAATGGTGCCAGATGCAGAAAGCTTCAAAAATCACTAAGAGTTCTTTATTGTGAGTGTCATAGTTAGATTTGGCAGTGCTAAAGGTGTGGGAATAGAATGCAATAGGGTATACTTCACCATTCTTGGCAATGATGGAGAGGATTACAGCAAGAGCATTGGTGGAGGTATCAGTTTTGACTATGATCTGAGCATTGGGTATCCAATGGGTAAGGATGGGAGCTGTAGTAAAAGCATGCTTCAAGGAATTGAATGCCAATTGGCACTAATCATCCCACTGCCATTTAATAGCTTTGCAGGTTAGGCAGATCAGTGGAATAATGATGTCAGAATAATTATAAATGAATCAGCAGTAGAAATTTGCAAAACCAAGAAATGATTGAACATCTTTTACCTTTTTTAGAGGCAGCTAATCTTGAATGACCTTGATCTTGTCCTCTGACATTTTAAGACCATCAGGAGAAAAGATATACCCAAGATATTTTACAGACTCAGAGTGGAACTCACATTTATCCATGCAGATATATAACCCATGTTTTTGGAGCCACTTGAGGACTTTGCAAACATGTTTCCAATGCTCAGCAGGGTTGTTGGAATAGATGAGGATGTTGTCAAGATAGACTGTAATGCAGACATTGAGGAGGTCACTGAAGATGTCATTCATAAAATGCTAGAAAGTAGCAGGAGTGTTAGTGAGACCAAAAGGCATTACCAACCATTCAAAGGAGCCATAGTGGGTCTAAAAAGCAGTTTTTCACTCATCGCCTTTGGCAATGCAGACAAGATAGTAGGCATGCTGCAAGTCTATCTTGGTGTACAAGTGGGCTTTGCAGAGAGTATCCAGGAGGTCAGAAATAAGAGGGAGTAGGTAGCAATCCTTTTTGGTGATGCAGTTGAGACTGCAGAAATTAATGCAAAGATGCACAGAACCATCCTTTTTCCAAATGAAAAGAACAGGAGCACCATGAGGGAAGGAAGTAGGGCAAATAAAACTAATAGAAAGATGTTCATTGATGAATTCTTGGAGGGTAGCAAGTTCTGTTTGAGAGAGAGAGTACATCAGACTGACAGAAGGTTGAGAGCCCTCTTCAATGTTGATTTTTAGGTCATAAGGCCAGTGAGGGGTGAGGGTATCAGCCCAAGCCTTGCTGAAGATGTTGGCAAATTTATGATATTCAATGGGCACATTAGAAAGGTCTACTGGTGTATCAGAAACTTGAGAGGCACCAGTGGTGGCAGAAACAGATGAGAGGCCAAGACAGAAATTACAAGAACTGGGAAGATGGAAAGCATGAAGGAATGCAGTGGCATTGATGAGGGAAATAGAATGCTGAGGAATGTTGGCAGCAAAGGATGGTGAATCCAGAGTAGAAGATAGTGGAGATGAAGTGTCGACAGTAGTAGGGACTGGGGCATTGGCCAGCACAGTCCTAGAGGAAACAGAGGTGGTGGGGTCAAGTGGTAGCAGTTGGAATGATATACTGCTTGAGGCCCAGTTAATTGACAGATTGCAGCAGGCAAGCCAGTTATGTCCAAGTACCAAGTTCTGTCAAAAAGCTTTAACTCAACTGGCAAGATAGGAGAAGTAGGAGCAGAATGCATGCAGACAAAATCAGAATCAATGAAATAATGGGTAGAACTGCTATCAACAAGAGCACAAGCAGAGATAGAAGACTGTCCATGAGAAAGAGAAGGAAAAAGAAGAGGAACAGAAAGGAAATTGGGGTTGGAAAGAGCAGATGCATTGAGGCGGAAACTCTCTGGTGCACAGCTGAGTTCAACATAACCCTCATGCTGTGCAGAGTCTTGAGGGCTGCTCCTTATTTTTCCGAACCCTTAGCAGGAGCAGAAGCAGAAGTCCAGGTGGGGAGTTCAGCCTTGTGAGTGCAAGCCTTTTGATTGGCCTCCTTGTATTTGCACATCTCAACCTGGTGGCCAAAGATACTGCAGTAACCACACAGGTTTTTCTCAATGTGGTATTGTTTCTCCACTTCCATCAGTTTACTGTCCATGCCCAGGACATTAGAGAGGTCCTTTTTGGGAGCAGAAGGTCAGTTGGAAGAGGAAGATGATGTGGATGGAGTGAGAGTGG
The DNA here is from genome assembly GCA_001563735.1 of Leucoagaricus sp. SymC.cos. Classification (NCBI taxonomy): domain Eukaryota; kingdom Fungi; phylum Basidiomycota; class Agaricomycetes; order Agaricales; family Agaricaceae; genus Leucoagaricus; species Leucoagaricus sp. SymC.cos. Next base: position 348,998 of record KQ962113.1, on the reverse strand, counting down.
ATAATTTTGTGGGAGATTGCTGATGAGGAGGCTAAGAGGTGTTCTTGTTGTTGTTGTTGGTCAGGTTCGAGGTGGACAAGGATTGTTGCTTATTATGGAAGTGGGGAGTAGACAAGGGCTGATTGTTGGAAGAGGATTGTTGTGAAGATGAATTAGAGGGGTTCTCATGGGGTTGAGAGGAAGTAGGCAGATTCTCAGCAGTACAGGCATAGGCCCATTTGCATTCATGTTCCCAGTGATGGTTGTTGTAGACAGTTGCCACATGCATCATCTCTTGGAAACTGTGGAGCTTGCCTTATTCCCACATGCTTATTTGGTCCTGCAAATGGTTGGGCAGGCCCTTGTAATACCTATGGGTGAATATGGAATCACCTCAGTCAAGTTGACCAGAGTACTGCATGAAATCAATATTATAAGTTGTGATCTTGTTCCCATGTTTCATTCAGAGACTCTCTAAATTCTCTGCTGCCTCCCTGACCCAGTTAGCCAGGCTGAAGCATGAGCAGAGCTTTTCAGAAAATTCAGGCCAGCTGTCAGCCCATGAATGATGGATTCCTTGGTCCTCTTGATGGAGGGAAACATGGAACCATGAGGAGGTAACTCCCAAGAGGTAGGTAAGTGTGAAGTTGACTTTATCAGAATTGGTGGGGAATGAGCAGGAGTTTGTATGGAAATACAGACTATACTGAAAGAGGAAATTTTCGAGTTTCAGGGAAGCTTCCCCAGTGAAGGCTTCAGGAACCTGAGCCTTGTTGGTAGTAGTAGGAGGGGCAGAAGGCCCAACAGACTTAGTGAGGGCCTCAATCACTGCAGCAAGCCAATAGCTGTGGAGCAAGAGGGCTGGAAAGAGAAAGAGTCATCATCTTGAGGAATTTCTGGGTCATCATACCACTTATTGGGATCACCACCTGGACCATCCTCCGGGTCTGGGTTGGGTTCATCACCAGCCAGAGGATTTGGACAGTCATCATCAGAGTTAGAATGGGGAGTTTCAGTGTTGGTGCTGGATGGAGTGGAAGGACTGGAGGAATCATGATGAGGTTGAGGGTTGCCAGAGGGCAATCTTCCAGAAAACTGCAGAGTACAATGGAGAGTAGCAAAAGAAGAGCCATATTGAGGAGTGGCATTAGAAGGGCCAGCACAACAAGTGTGCAGAGGAACATGAGGAGAGGGGTAAGTACAAGCATGAGTGTTCATCATGGTAAGGGTGTGGTAGTGATAGCAGAATGATCAGTCTGATAATACTGTTAAGTTCTGAGCAGGATATGGAGGGAATAAGTGCAGAGAAGTCAGAAGGAGTCAGAAACAATCAATGCAGAGTCAAAGGCAGAGACAGAGGCATGAGATCAGAGAGGTTGGAGGGAGTCAGGAATAGACCTTGGCTTCAGCTTATGTGCTGTGCCATTCTACTGCCAGTGGTCCAATTTAGGAACAAAAGAGAATAGAACTTAGAGGAGACAGAGGGGACAAATAGTTTTAAGTTAGAATAATTGGAAATGTTGAACTAAGTCAATTATCAGACTGGAGAATACATGACAGTAATCCACTACTTATATACCCATAGAAAACATTAGAAAGTGATAAACAAGAAAACAGAATCAACAGAAAACTATACAATGTGACAGGCATGTGATGGAGACAACAAGGAGATAATGAAGTTACATGACATAGAATGAAAGACAAGCATATAGAGGAAAATAGATGGTGACATATGAAGTAAGAATGAAATTATAAAAGGTGGGCATAATATAAAAGGAAATGTAAAGACGGAGCGGAAACCATTGGTATTGAGCAGTAAGGTATGGAAAGGAATAAGAACTAATAATTAACAGGAATAAGAAGTGAGAGGAATTGGAAGAGAGACAAGCAGAACTGTGTGGGAATATTCAGAAACAAATAATATACAAAGAGAAAGGTAAGATATAAAATAGTTGGAATAGAAAGGGAATAATGCAGAAATAGTTGGTAGTAGTTGGGGCTAGTCCAGAATGTACAAGTTGTAACAGAGTGTCAGAATTGGGGATGTAGATCCTGTTGTCAAGATTAAGGAAACTGGCAGAATCGACTGACCAGCAGCCTTCAGGATTAGAAAGGTGTTTAGTAGCAATGGAATCAGAAGGAAGAGCAGAAGTTATATCAGAATGCAGCTTTTCTAAATCAATTATAGTGGCTGCATGAAGAGAAGGAGAATGGAGGTAAGTGGTGCATACTGATGTGGAAAGTTATTCTTGGGTGAAGATCAGTTGGCAGTTGTGTGGGTTGACTGTAGTATAGCCAGTATTCCCCTCTTTCAGGTAGACATCCCAACATCTAGTCAGGGCATCTGGCTTAGTACTGAGTTTACCTGGGTGGAATCTAATAACAAGGTTGAATTGGGAAAGAATTTCACTCCAGCAGGCCTGTCAGTGGGTTAGAACTTTAGTGGTGCAAAAATACTCAAGATTTTTATAATCAGTAATGATGTTGATTGGGATCGACATGCCCTCAAGGTAATATTGCCAAATGCAGAAAGCTTTGAAGATTGCTAGGAGTTCTTGATCATGAGTGTCATAGTTAGATTCAGCAGTACTAAAAGTGTGGTAATAAAAGGCAATAGGATGTACTTCACCATCCTTGGCAATAATTGAGAGAATTGCAGCAAGGGCATAGTTGGAAGCATTGGTTTTGACTATGATCTGAGTGTCAGGAACCCAATGGGTAAGGATAGAAGCTGTAGTAAAAGTGTGTTTCAAGGAATCGAATGCTGATTGGCACCGATCATCCCACTGCCATATAATAGCTTTGCAGGTTAGGTGGGTCAGTGAAATAACCATGTTGGAATAATTGTAAATGAATCAGTCATAGAAATTGGTGAAACTAAGGAACAATTGAATGTCTTTTACCTTTTTCAGAGATGGCCAATCTTGAATGACCTTGATCTTGTCCTCTGACATTTTAAGACCATTGGGAGAAAGGATATAGCTGAGATATTCAACAGACTCAGAGTGGAACTCACATTTATCTGTGCAGGCATATAAGCCATGTTTTTGGAGCTGCTTGAGAACCTTGCAAACATATTTCTGATGCTCAGTGGGGTTGTCAGAATAGATGAGGATGTTGTCAAGATATATGGTAATGTAGACATTGAGGAGGTCACTGAAGATGTTGTTCATAAAACACTGGAAAGCAGCAGGTGTGTTAGTAAGACTGAAGGGCATAACCAACTACTCAAAGGAACCATAGCAGGTCTGAAACATAATTTTCCATTCATCACCTTCAGTGATGCAGACAAGGTGGTAGGCATACCACAAATCTATCTTGGTATATAAGCAGGCTTTGCAGAGAGTATCCAAGAGGTCGGAAATGAGAGGGAGAAGGTAGTGATCCTTTTTGGTGATGTGGTTAAGACTGTGGAAATCAACACAAAGATGCAGAGAACTGTTCTTTTTCCAAACAAAAAGAACAGGAGCAACATGAGGAGAAGAAGTGGGGCAAATGAAGCTGATAGAAAGGTGTTTATCAATGAATTCACATAGGATAGCTAGTTTGGTTTGGGAAAGAGAGTACATTGGACCAATGAGAGGTTGAGAACCCTCCTCAATGTTGATCTTCAAGTCATAAGGCTGGTGAGGAGTGAGGGTATCAGCCCAAGCCTTGCTAAAGATGTTGGCAAATTTGTGATATTCAGCAGGCACATTGGAGAGGTCTACTGGTACATCGGAAACTTGAGAGGCACCAGCAGTAGTGGAGATGGAAGAGAGGCCTAGGCAGAAATTGCAAGAACTGGGGAGATGGGAAGCATGAAGGAATGCAGCAGCATTGATGAGGGAGATGGAAGGCCAAGGAATGTCAGCAGAAGATGGTGAATTGGTTAGGTCCATCTCATGGCAAAAGCCAATCACTGACATGCCAGGTTGCGCCCTAGTGTCTCCATGTTGTATCTTTGTAAAAAAGTCACTGACTCCTGCCTACAAGAGTGGTGGGAACTCTTTCTCAGCAACACCCAATATTGCAGGCATTCTTTCCTTATGCTTCACCATAAAGATCCCCCCCATGACATCATCCTACCACAGTATCACAATGGTGGCTCATGGCTTCGAGAACTCCAAACATCATACTGCTCAAATGACATCATTCCTATCACAACAAACTTCAACATTGTCACTCGTGCTGTACATATTATCACCAACCATGCATCTATCAGGTTGTACAGGGCTCAGTTCTTTCCTTGGGAGTCCACCACCTGCTGTTGCAGCTTCTGGATGGAATCCCATGAACATATCATCATCAACTGTCCTCTCTATCATAGGAAGGATGAACCAATTCATACACTAAGTCAATTTATTGACTTTCTTTCATTTAATCCTTGGGTATTTGCATTTGCTGCAGATGCTCATCTACTACAACAACCACCTTCTACCCCTACCCAATATGCTGGGTTGCATGCAAGTGTCTCCATGTCACCTCTCCTACTTTGTCCCCCTTCTGGTCCAGTTGCTCATCATGTGGCACTGGTAAGCAATTTTGGCTGACTCTAGATGTTTTTCCTTTAGTCTATCCTCTTTTCCTTTTCACTAATAGTATTACTGCTTCCAAGCATCTCAGTAGTTTTAGCATAAACACACTCTCTCATGAGTATTTAAATAGTTTTGGTTTTGTTCTGGATTTTCCTAGCCTAGTCTTGTACTTAGGTGCAGACTGCAATTGAGAACCATGAAATAAATATAGAAGGCCAAGGAATGTCAGCAGCAGAGGATGGTGAATTAGAAGTAGGTGGAGATAGAGTGTTGACAGGAGTGTGAACTGGGGCATTGGCTGGTGTGGTCCTAGAGGAGACAGAAGTGGTGGAGTTGAGTGGTAGTGGTCAGAAAGAGATACTGCTTGAAGCCCAGTTAATTGATGGATTGTAGTGAGCAAGCCAGTTATATCTAAGTACCACAGTATAAGAGGGATCTAACTGAGTGACATAAAGGTCAAGAGAGATTGATTCACCAGTTGGAAAGACAGCAGGAAGGTGCACTAGTTCCATAATATAAGTATTTGAAGTTCTGTCAAAAAGTCTTAGTTCAACTGGTGAGATAGGGGACATAGGAGTGGAATACATGCAGATGAAATCAGAGTTGATAAAACAATGAGTAGAACCACTATCAATGAGAGCATGAGCAGAAGTAGAAAGTTGTCTATTAGAAAGAGAAGGAAAAGAAAGAGGAACAGAAAGGGAATTAGGGTTAGAAAAAGTGGATGCATTGAGGTGGAAACTCTGGTGCACAGATGAGTTCAATGCAACCCTCATGCTGTGCAGAGTCTTGAAGGCCACTCCTTATTTTTCCGAACCCTTAGAGGGAGCAGAAGCAGAACTGGACACAGGGAGTTCAGCCTTGTGGGCATGAGCCTTTTGATTAGCCTCCTTTTATTTGCAGGTCTCTACCTGATGACCAAAGATACTGCAATAACCACACAGGTTCTTGTTGATATGGCATTGCTTTTCTGCTTCAGTTAACTTGTTGTCCTTACCCAGGACATTAGAAAGGTCCTTTTTGGCAGTAGGAGGTCAGCCAGAAGAGGAGAAGGATGTGGACAGAGCAGGAGTGGAGGATGTAGACAGAGTGGGAGTGGAGGACATGGATGGAGTGAGAGTAGAGGATGTGGATGGAGCAGGAGTAGAGAACATGGATGGAGCAGAAGTGGAGGATGTGGATGGCAGAGCAGGAGTGGAGGATGTGGACAGAGCAGGAGTGGAGGACATAGATGGAGTGGGAGTGGAGGACATGGATAGAGTGGGAGTGGAGGACATAGATGGAGCAGGAGTAGAGGACATGGATGGAGCAGGAGTGGAGGACATGGACAGAGCAAGAGTGGGGGACTTTGCAGGAGACTGTTGACAAGGAGGTTGCTGGTTGTTCTTGTTGTTGTTGTTAGTCAGGCCTGATGCAGAGGAGGGTTGTTGCTTGTTGTGCAATTGGAAATTCAATGAGGGACAATTGTTGGAGGAAGGTTGACATTGGGAAGATAAATTGTCAGGTGGACATCTGCAGTTTTGAGAGGAAGCAGGCAGGTTTTCAGCAGTGTGGGTGTGGACACATTCACATTCTTGTTCCCAGTGATAGTTGTTGTATACTGTGGTGACATACATCATTTCTTGGAACCTGTGGGGCTTGCCTTGCTCCTGCATGCTGATTTGCCCTGCAAGCAGTTGGGCAGGCCCTTGTAGTATCTGTGAGCAAACACAGAATTACCCCAGTTGAGTTGACTGGAGTACCACATGAAGTTGATGTTGCAGGTGGTGATTTTATCTCCATGCATCATACAGAGACTTTTGAGATTCTCAGCTGCTTCTCCAACCCAGTTAGCCAGGCCAAAGCATGAGTAGAGCTCCTCAGAAAATTTGGGCCAGGAGTTGGCCCAAGAGTAGTGGATGCCTTGGTCCTCTTGACAAAGAGAGACCTGGAACCAAGAGGAGGCAACTCCTAAAAGGTATGTGAGGGCAAAGTTGACCTTGTCAGAATTGGCAGAGAAAGAACAGGAGTTAGCCTGGAAGTAGAGACTACATTGAAAAAAGAAATTCTCAAGTTTGAGGGGATCTTCCCCAGTGAAGGCTTTAGGAATACAAGCTTTGTTGATAGTGGTAGGAGGAGGGGCAGAAGGCCCAATGGACTTAGTGAGGGCCTCAATTGCTGCTGCTAGTCAGTCAGCTGTAGAGCAGGAAGGCTGAAAGGAAAAATTATTGTCATTGGGGATTTCTAGCTTGTCATACCAGCTTTTGGGATTATCATCAGGATTGCCATCAGGATCACCACCAGGACCATCCTTGGAGTCTGGCTCAGGTTCATCACCAGCTGGAGGATTCAGGTGGTCATCTTCAGAATTAGGATGGGGAGTTTCAGTACTGGTGCTGGAAGGAGTGGAGGGACTGGAAGGATTACAATGAGGTTGAGGATTGCCAGAGAGCAAACCTCTGGGAAACTGTGGAGTATAACAGAGAGTGGCAAAAGAAGAGCCACACTGAGGAGTGGTGTTAGAAGGACCAGTGCAATGAGTGTGCAGAGGGACATAAGGAGAAGGATAAGTGCAAGCATGAGTATTTGTCATAGTTGCAGAGTGATAGTGACAGCAGAACAATGAGTCTGATAATACTGTTAAGTTCTGGGCAAAACTGAGAGGGAATAGGCATGGAAATGTCAGGAAATGTTGGGAATGATCAATGCAGAAGCAGAGGCAGAGACAGAGGCACGAGATTGACAGAAGCAGAAGAAGTCAGGAATAGACCTTGGCTTCAGCTTATATGCTGCACTGTTCTACTGCCAGTGGTCCAATTTAGGAACACAAGAGATTAGAACTTAGAGGAAACAGAGAGGATAAATAGTTTAAAGTCAGAATAATTGGAAATATTGAACTAAGTTGATTATCAGACTGGAGAATACATGACTGTAATCTGGTACTTAAATACCTATGAAAAATGTTGGAAAGTGATAAACAAAAGGTGGAATCAACAGAAAAGCTACACAATACAACAGATATGTGATGAAGACAACAGAAAGATAATGAAGAGGGATGACATATAATGAGAAGTGAGCATATGGAGGAGATGGGCAGTGACACATAAAGTATGAATGAAATCACAAATGGTGGGCATAGTATAAAAGGAAATATAAAGGTGAAGTGGAGACATCAGTATTGAGCAGAAAAGGTATGAAGGGAATAATAACCAATAATTGATGGGAATACAAGGTGAGCAGAATTGAAAGGGAGACAAGTGGAGATGTGTGGAAGTATTCAGAAATGAATAATATACAAAGAAATAGTAAGATATAAAACAGTAAGAATAGAACAGAAAACCAGCGGAAATAATTGGTAATAGTCAGGATTGATCTGAAATGTACAAGTTGTAACAGTGGTGAGATATGTACTATATCTGCATGTAGGACTTGGAACAACAATGGAGTGTGTGTTACTACTGGTGGCATTTCAAGCACCTTCTTCTGTCTAATTTGGCATAGATGACAGGTCCAAACATACCATGCTATGTCAATTTCGAGACCAGGCTACCAGAATCTATGGCCTACCATTTGAGTAGTTGCATAAATTCCTCTATGGCCTAATCTATCATGACATTTCTTCATGATTGATATACAGTGTTCAGGTTCTATCACTAGCTGGGGTTGTTTATCTGCTACTCCATGCTTATATATTTTTCTATCATCATCAAGCCAGAAGTGAGATGTAGCTCAAAGAAACTGTCTTTTCAGGATCCAGTTTCTCATAGCTGATTAGTTTAGGACTGGTAGTTAACCATTCTCTGATTTTCTCAAGATGCTTTTCTTGCTCAAGAATGTCAGAAGATCTTCTACCTCTGTTATATTGTACATCCTCTTCTTCACTCTGATGACTTTGCATACTGGTTTCTAGTTCTTCTATATCTTTTTTTTTGTTTTTTTAAATCAACAATTTATTATGCAGTGCTTGATTACAGTCCATGCCTAACTAAGTACAAGACTAAGCTAGGAAAATCCAGAACAAAATGAAATACTAAGTACTCATATGATCAGAGTGTTGGAACTGAAACTACTAAAGACACAAGGAAACAGTAATACTATCAGTAGAGAGAGAAAAGAGAAGCTATATAGTGTTTATAGTCAATCAGAATTACTTACTGGCACCACACAACAAATGACTGGCCTGGGAGGAGGATGGAATGAATGAGATAACACAGAGATGCTTGTATGCAACCCAACATGTCAGATAGGGGTAGAGTGAGGTTGGAATAGATGGGATCAGCAGTGAATGTAAACGTCCATGGATTGTATGAAAAAAAGTCAATAAATTGACTTAGCATATGGATTAGTTCATTTTCTCTGTGATAGAGAGGACAGTTGATGATGATATGTTCTTATAGCTCTATCCAAAACCTACATCTGCAGACAGTGGATTCACAAGGGAAAAACTGGCCTCTGCAAGACCTGATAGGCACATGGTTAACTATAGTGCATACAGCACAAGTAATGATGTTGAAGTTCATGGTAATGGGAATGACATCATTTGGACTGTATGATGTTTGGAGTTCACATAGCCATGAGCCCCCATTATGGTACTACAGTAGGATGACATCATGGGGAGGATGTTTATGATGTAGCATAAGGAAGGACCACCCTCAATATTGGGCATTGTTGAGAAAGAGGTCCTGCTATTTGCAAATGCAGAAGTCAGTTGTTTTCTTGTATAGATAAGACACAGAGACACTAGGGTGCAACCTGGCATGTCTATGATTGGATTTGGCTATAAGATGGACCTTTTGCAGCATACAGCATGAGAGGCCAGGATTGGTGGGAGCAGCATTGCAGTTGCACTGCATGCTTTTAGAAGGAAGGTACCAGAACTTGATAGACTGAGTTCTAGAATGTTCTAGCCATGGGCATAGGACATTGGCTGCTGTGAGTGAGTAATTTTGGCCACCATGTGGCACAGGGTCAAGTAGGGTCTGAGAGGACAAAAGGTGATCAGTGATGACAATGATATGGTCAATGTCAGAAATAGTGATTGCTTTGCATAGACTAAAGCATTGGGCAGCGAGTTCAGCTTCAGGAGCTGTACAGCACCCATTAGTGAAGGCAAGAGAGTGGGTGAGAGCACAGTTGCACCAAATTTGATAACAGGCAGTTACCTGTAAGGTAGAGTTGTTGGGGAGACTGCCATCTGTAACAACTATGGCAGTGTTGGAGAGGGAGTGGGCATGAAGTAGTTCCAAGTCCAGTCATTGTGTGTGGTTACCAAGCTCTTCCAGACTTGACCTATTGAAATCAAAGAAGGAAAATCAATCAGAAAAATTGTCTAATAAGCATGAATCAGGCTTATTAGAAATGTCAAACAGTTTGAAAACTTCAGATTTATTGAGCAGCATCATGTCAGCCTCCATAACCAACCCCACCACTGCCAGTCTTTCTTTTTCTGTCATAAGGTCAATTGACCTGGGATGAGGAAGAGCACCCTTAGCATTTTTAGTGCTAAGGAGTGTATGAATGATATGAGAACAATCTAGCATAGCATAGTGAAGGCTAGACCATTTAGCAAGTTTTTTGAGATAGAGGTAAATGGAGACAAGGCCCATGATGCATTCAACTCCACTTGAGGGGGATGTACAAAAAGCACCAGTGATCCATAAGGCAGCACTATGTTGCATTTGTCAGAGAGATTTGAGGTGGGTGCTAATATGGGTGCCAGAGTAGTACCACATACAGAAACTGTGAGTGGCAAGGGAGACAATGCATGAGTGATATAAAAGTCATTTTTGGTGAGGAAGAAGTCCACATGTGGAATTGCCAAGAAGCTTCATGGCACAGACAGATGTGAGGGCCTTGGTAGACTGGTAGTGGACATGCTCTTTGAAGGAGAGTTGTCAATCAAAATAAAACCCAAGGTATCTCCAATATTCCTTGGGTTTGAGAGGAGTAGATCTGGTATAAGAGGCAAAACTAAGATTAATAGGAGGGTTGGTGTCTTTGTGACTCTGAGAAAAGTTAAAGACCTCAGTCTTGTTGTGTTTGAGGACAAGACCGAAATCATTGATGAGTTTGATGATAATGCAATATGCATAGGTGACCTGATTATGACATTGAGTCCACATTTCTCCTTGTCCAATGACTGTTCCATCATCAACAAAAGAAAGAAAAAAAACTAGTCCAGCTGTATCCAAAGAAGCTAGAAAATAAATGGGAGCTAGATAGAGGCCAGAAAGGATGGGAGAAAGAGCTGAGCCTTGTCCAACACCAGTATTAGTGTCAAAGAAGGGAGAGCAAAACATATTATAGAGGTAAGTCATAGAATATCCCACTAAATAATTGGTGAAAAATTGGGTGACCTATGGAGCGAAACCCTGTTTATGCAGAATATGTAGAAGCATATTATGATTCAGAGAAGGAAAAAACTGAGAAATATCAAATGCAAGTATACTTGTACATAGCTTCTTTGCCCACCCAGTGTGAACTAGGTGAGTCAGATAGATGCCAGCATCTTTGGTGCTTTGTTGCATAATACTGCCCATCTGGCAAGGATGGATAGCATTGTGTTTGACTGCTTCAAATTGCATTCTTTGAGCTAGTATTTTTTCAAAAGATTTGCCCAGAGTATTGAGGAGTACAATGGGATGAAAAGACTTGAGAGTGGAATATGACAGTTTGTTGGGTTTAGGTATGACAACAGGAACTGATTCTTTGAAATGAGTAGGCCAGCATCTGGTATCAATGCATGCATTGGCCAGTCAAAGCATGAGCATATGGATTCTGTTGTATTGGAAGAAGGATTTCAGAAGCACCCAGGAGAGGTAATCAATGCCTGGAGCAGAGTTCTTAGCACACCCTTTGAGCACTTCATAGATCTTGCATAGGGAAAAAGGACTCCAAGTCTATGTAGAAATATTGTCAAGCCTGTCAAAAGCAGAAATATTAATGTCTCTATGATTGGCTGAGTTATATGTGCCATCAAAAGCCTCCCATAACAACTCAAGGGAGTTGCATGATTTTCCTTGATATTCAATAGCTTTTACTGGAGGCAACTTGTGATCTTTGGCCCATACCATCAAATTCCAAGGTCTCCTATTTTCTTCAACAATTTCTTTGATCTTAGCATCAAAGAATGTTCTCTTTGCAGACCTGACGCTTCTCCTGAACATCATTCAGTTCTCTTTACTTCTCTCTTCTCAATACACCTTCAACACCCTTCCACAGTCTTTGTTCTACCATGGCTTAGAGCATGTAGAAATAAAACTCATAGTAGTGTGTTTATCCCATAGCATACTAATGAGATCACCCATCTGCACCAAAACACTTTGAACTTGCACTTCAGTCAAAAGATCAGCTGATGGAAGCACTAGAAGCCCCTCCACCAACTCTTTAATGAAGATGTTCTCTTCTTCAGAGCCATATTTGATGCCCTTTCTCTGTATAGGGATGTGTTTGGGTAATATCAGGATAGCAACAAATAAAGGGGCATGATCAGACTGAAGTCTGTGATTAGCCAGAATGTGATGTCCTTCAACTGAGATGTCATTAGCAATGAAGATGAGATCAATTGTTGAGTCAGATTTAGATTGATCAGATGAGTATTAGGTGGGGATTTGTTGAAGTGGAATTGATTGATCAAGCCTGAGATCCATCATGAGATCTATGAGTTGATCAGCATATTTGGAGTGGTGTTTGAAATGAGGATCCCAAGCTCTAGATTGAATGTTGAAGTCTCCCCCAATATAGAGGAAACAAGGTAAGGTGTGAGCACATTGAAGGAGATAGTCCAAGACAGTGTGTTTGTCATCAGAGTATACATTCATGAAGTAATAAATGTGTTGTTGGTAGGAAAAGGAAATAACCAATATGTCACAGTCAAGTTTGGTAAGACCAGAAGCAATGGAAGGTTGAAGGTAAAGCAGTTGATGATGAATGTATGCCATAACACAAGGTTTGACAGAGGAAGGGAGAGATGGTGCAATGTAAATCTAATCAGGGTGTAGCAGTGCACCAATGACATCTTTTCCTGTAATGGAGTCAGCAGATATTGTCTGTCTAACTACTTTCCATGCAGGTTCTTGAAAGAATAAAATGTCTACACTATCAGCAAAACAAGCTAGAGTAGATTCCATAACTGAATAATTATGATTTACATTGAAAGACAGAATGTGAATGTTATCAAGGACAAAATTCTTCATGAAGAAGGTTTAGGCCCTTGTCGGCCCCCTAGTGTAGAAGTTTGATTGTAGTTGTGATGCTTGATGGTAGCAGCAATGCATTGAGCCCTTTGGGCCTTTGCCTCATCAGCTTTGTTGGTGTGCTAGGTTGTGTTGAACTTGTTATGCCAGTATGGGCATCATTTGTCATTTGCAAGATGATCATCTTTGCAGTTCAGACATTTAAACTTATGAGGGCAAGGGACATCTTCAGGAGTAGGGAGATGAGGGGGTTTGGCCTTTTTATTGGCCCTGCAACAACCAGAAGCAGCATGATGGTTCTCAGTTTTGTGAGGACCACCACACCTAGCACATTGCCATCCTTGAGATCAGCAATTTGCAGTAATATGACCCCATGTTAAGTTCCAAGCAGGACTGAGAGGGAATAGATGCAGAAACATCAGAAGGAGTTGGGAATGATCAACACAAAAGCAGAGGTAGAGCCAGAGGTGTGAGATCAACGGGAGCAGAAGAAGTTGGGAATGGACCTTGGCTTCAGCTTATGTGCTGTGCTGTTCCACTGCCAGTGGTCCAATTTAGGAACACGAGAGAATGAGTCTTAGAGGAAACAGAGAGAATGAATAGTTTAAAGTTGGAATAATTGGGAATGTTGAACTAAGTCAATTATCAGACTGGAGAATACATGACAGTAATCTACTAATATACCTATGAAAATGTCGGAAAGTGATAAACAATAAAACAGAATCAACAGAAAACTATGCAATGCAACAGACATGTGATGGGAACAACAGAGACATAATGGAGATGAATGACATATAATAAAAAGCAAGCATATGGAAGAGATGGGTGGTGATGTGAATGAAATCACAAAGGGCAGCATAGTAAAAAAGGAAATGTGAAGGCAAAGCAGAAACCATCGGTACTGAGCAGAAAGGTATAGAAAGAGATAATAACTAATAATCAATGGGAATAGGAAATGGGCAGAATTGAAAGGGAGACAATTGGAAATGTGCAGAAGTATTTGGAAACAAATAATATACAAAGAATTGGTAAGATATAGAACAGTAGAAATAGAAATGGAATAATGCAGAAACAGTTGGTATTAGTTGGGGTTAGTCCAGAACATACGAGTTGTAACACCCCAGTGCCAGCAGTTCTGACACTGAGGGATACCCAGATGCATATTGCAAGCTAAAATAGTTGCAATGTCATTGTCAAAATTAAAAGAATGATTGATAAGAGTTTTAGCTTCAGTCCTCTTCTGAGAGTCCCAAATATTGAACCAAATAACAGCTATATCAGAATGCATGGATACTTTCATGATGCAGGGGGACAAAGCAAGAGAAATGGAGTAGAAAAGAGGATTACACTTGATAAAATAAAGGACATCGTCAGCTGTTAGCTGATTTGAACTGTCCTCATGCCACTCAGTGGGTGTATAGTAACTGACACCAATGATTTTGAGATATGACTTGGACATAGGTGCTCTCATCTGGGGTACTTTGGTATGTAGGACCTTAGCTACCCAGTTTTGGATGATACTGATTTCTGCCTGATTGGGAATAAGGTTAGTGTTAAGAGAAAGGCCAAGGGATGGACCTGAGTGTCCTTCAACTATGGATGAGATTTGAAGCTTTGAATGTTCTTGTGTGAGCCTGCAATTGACAGACTCAAGAATGTTGCAGAAGCAGTGAACAGTGTTTTCTCTCACCATTTCATCATTGTAGAGAATAAGGACTTGTTTTCTTGAGGGCCCCTTGGTTGTTGTCTTGACTACAAACTTCTTCTTGTTAGTAGTCTCAGTGTTTCCACTAATAGTGGCATTGTGCATAGCAACAATTTTATCAGCTGGGAGTTTGTCCCCAAAGGCTTTGGTAAGCTCAACAAGGTCAATAGCTTGTTTAGTGGCCTGGGTAGAGAGAGAAGGAGCTTTGGAACATGTAGCATCTGCAAAACTCTTCTTAGGGGGAGGAGTCAGAAGAGAGGGTTTAGAAGGGCTCACCTTAGGAGGCAGAGAAGGTGTGGGAGGAAATGTCAATTTGATCAGTGGTCTGGGAGGGGTATGAGGGATTTTCCTTTGAGATGTGGAGGCATCCATGTTGATATCCTTGTTTTCCTCAGGTTGAGATGAGGGAACAATTTTGTGTTTCTTTCCCTTGTCAATTTTCTTGTTATATTTCATGCTTTTAGGAAAAAAAAGTTTTCCCATCAATTGCAAAACAGAAAAGGTATCACTCTCTTGAGGAATGTATCCTTCACAGATAGACATGTCTCCAATTAATGTATGGCCCCAGCCACCATCATAAATTTCAGTCAGAAGAAACACTAGCTCATCAGCACCTCCTGAGTCAGGTGTAAATTTGCCTGTATTAACAGGAAAGGCTTTGACCCATTCAGAGCAGTTCTGAAGGGCCATGCATATGTCACTGATAGAGGACCTGAATTCCTCAACTGTAAGTTTATTGTCAGTAATAGTGCCAGTGCCTTCAGCATTAGAACTATTCTGATTGGATCCATCAATATCTTTCATTGCAAAGTCATCATCAATTCATGGCAGTGGCTGCAATTGCACAGCTGCTGTATGCATTTCAGCTTGCAGGAGATTAGTGCCAGCAAGCTCATCTTTGATCTCAGGGTTGAGGAGAGAGAAGTAGATGGGGTTAGGAGTAGTGATGTCACTAGTAGCATTGCTATCACTCCAGTGAGGTTCAGAGAGTTGAGGAAGTTGAACAATCTTGGATTTAGGAGGGCCTAGCATCATGCTAGGTGTCTTTCCTGTAAGGTTTAATGCTTTCTCAGCATTGTTTTTTCCTTCAGTGCTACAAATAGCCCTGGTTACAGCAGGGAGAAGCTCTTCTTGTTTGGGCTCTTAAATAGCAGCATTGAGATGAGTGATTTGATCAAGAGGATGATGTGTGTTGAAGTTGGAGGTGTGCTGACAGTGTACAGTGTCAGGAGTATCTGGCACTGGGATATTCTGATGGGTTTTTCAGACTTGAGGACCCTTCAGAGTGTCAAGCATATGAAAAGCACCAAAAATGGATGGCAGAGGGATGGAAGGCTTGAGAGCCTGTTGATTAGGAGGAGGGAGTTATGTACTAGGGTGTTACAACTCGTATGTTCTGGACTAGCCCTGACTATTACCAACTGTTTCTGCATTATTCCCTTTCTATTCCTACTATTTTATATTTTACCATTTCTTGTATATCATTCCTTTCTGAATATTCCCACACACTTCCGCATATCTTCCTTTCGATCCTGCTCACTTCTTATTCCTGTCAATTATTAGTTCTTATTCCTTTTATGCCATTTCTGCTCAATACTGATGTTTCTGCTTTACCTTCACATTTCCTTTTATACTATGCCACTCTTTGTCATTTTATTCATGTCACTGCCCCTCTCTTCCATGTGCTCATTTTTCATTGTATGTCATTTATCTCCATTATGTCTCTGTTGCTCCCATCACATGTCCATCATGTTGTGTAGTTTTCTGTTGATTCTGTTTTATTGTTTATCACATTCCAACATTTTCCATAGGTATATAAGTAGTGGATTACTGTCATGTATTCTCCAGTCTGATAATTGACTTAGTTTGACATTCCTGATTATTCTGACTTTAAACTATTCATCCCTTCTATTTCCTCTAAGTCTCAATCTCTTGTGTTCCTAAATTGGACCACCAGCAGTAGAACGGTGCAGCACATAAGCTGAAGCCAAGGTCCATTCCTGACTCCTTCTGACCTCATCAATCTCACACCTCTGCCTCTGTCTCTGCCTCTGCATAGATCATTCCCAACAATTCCCAACTCCTCCATGTCTATTCCCTCTCCATCTCACTCAGAACTTAACAGTATTATCAGACTGATTGTTCTGCTATTGCTGTCACTCTCCCACAATGACAAACACTTGTGCTTGTACCTACCCCTCTCCTCATGTCCCTCTGCACATTCATCACACAGGTCCCTCTAATGCCACTCCTCAGCATGGCTCTTCTTCTGCCACTCTCTGTCATACTCCACAGTTTCCTGGAGGCTTGCCCTCTGGCAACCCTCAACTTCATTATAATCCCTCTAGTCCCTCTACTCCATCAAGTACCTCCACCAAAACTCCTCATGATGACTCTATTGATGACCACCCCATTCCTCTGGCTGGTGACAAACCCAACCCAGACCCCAAGGATGGTCCTGGTGGTGACCCTGATCCCAATGATGATCTTGACAGTTGGTATGATGACCAAGAACTCCCCAACAATGATGATTCCTCTTTTTGGGCTCCCTGCTTTACAGCCAACTGGCTTGCAGCAGCAATTGAGGCCCTAGCTAAATCCATCAGGCCTTCTGCCCCTCCTTCTACCACTATCAACAAGGCTTGAGTTCCCAAAGCCTTCACTAGGGAAGATCCCCTCAAACTCGAAAATTTCCTTTTCCAATACAGTCTCTATTTCTGTGCCAACTCCTGTTCCTTCCCCACCAATTCCAACAAGGTCAACTTCACCTTGACCTACCTTTCAGGAGTTGCCTCCTCTTGGTTCCAGGTCTCCCTCCGCCAAGAGGACATGGGCATTCACCATTTCTGGGCTGATTCCTGGCCCAAATTCTCCAAGGAGCTCCACTTGCACTTTGGCCTGGCTAATTGGGTTGGAGAAGTGGCAGAGAATCTTGAGAGTCTCTGTATAAAGCACAGAGATAAAATTGCCACTTATAATATTGACTTCATGTGGTACTCCAGTCAACTTGACTGGGGTGATTCTGTATTTGCCCATCGCTACTACAAGGGGTTACCAAACTGCCTCCAAGACCAAATTAGTATGCAGGAGCAGAGTAAGCCTCGCGGCTTCCAGGAGATGATGCATGTAGCCACTGTCTATGATGACTGCCACTGGGAGTGTGAACATGAATGTGTCTGCACCTACACCACTGAGAATCCACCAAGCTCCACTCAAAACTGCAAGAATCCCTCCAATAATTCATCTTCCCAATGTCAATCCTCTTCTTTCAACAATCATCCTCCTTCCAATCCTCATTCTCACAATAATAAACAACAATCATCTTCTGCCTCAGGTCTGACCAACAGCAACAACAAGAACAACCCTCAGCCCTCTCAACAACAATCTCCTGCCAAGTCTGCCACTCCTGCTCCATCAACATCTTCCTCCTCTTCCAACTGTCCTCCCACTCCTAAAAAAGACCTCTCCAACATTTTGGGCAAGGACAGCAAATTGACCAAAGTGGAAAAACAATGTCGCATCAACAAGAATCTCTGCAGTTACTGCAGGATTTTTGGTCATCAAGTTGAGACATGCAAATATAAAGAGGCTAACCAAAAGGCCCACGTCTGCAAGGCTGAACTCCCCACTTTGACCTCTGCTTCCGCTCCCTCTAAGGGTTCAGAAAAATAGAGAGCGGCCCTCAAGACTCTGCACAGCATGAGGGTCGCATTGAACTTGTCTGTGCACCAGAGAGTTTCCACCTCAATGCATCTGCTCTTTTGAATCCCAATTCCCTTTCCATTTCTCTTTCTTTTCCTACTCTTTCTAATGGACATTTTCCTCCTTCTGCTCGTGCTCTCATTGATAGCAGTTCTACACATTGTTTCATCAATTCCAATTTCATCTGCACACATTCCGCTTTCACTTCCCCTATCTCTCCAGTTGAGTTAAAGCTTTTTGACGGAACCTCAAACACTTACATTACAGAACTAGTGCACATCCCTACTGTTTTCCCCACTGGTGAATCTATGACTCTTGATCTTTACGTCACTCAGTTTGACTCGTCTTGTGCTGTGGTATTAGGACACAACTGGCTTGCCCACTACAATCCATTGATTGACTGGGCCTCAAGCAGTATCTCTTTCTGACTATTACTGCTTGACTCCACCACCTCTGTTTCTTCTTGGACTGCACCAGCCAATGCCCCAGTTCATTCATCTGTTGACAACTCATCTCCACCATCTTCTGCTCTGGATTCACCATCCTCCGCTAACATTCCTTGGCCTTCCATCTCCCTCATCAATGCTGCTGCATTACTTCATGCTTCCCATCTTCCCAGTTCCTGTAATTTCCATCTTGGCCTCTCTTCTATTTCTGCTACTGCTGGTGCCTCTCAAGTTTCTGATGTACCAGTAGACCTCTCCAACGTGCCTACCAAATATCATGAATTTGCTGATGTCTTCAGCAAGGCTTGGGCTGATACCCTCACCCCTCACTGACCCTATAACTTGAAGATCAACATTGAGGAGGGCTCTCAACCTCCCATTGGTCCAATGTATTCCCTTTCCCAAACAGAACTCGCCACTCTACATGAATTTATTGACAAGCATCTTTCTATTAGTTTCATTTGCCCCACTCCCTCCCCTCATGGTGCTCCTGTTCTCTTTGTTTGGAAAAAAGACAGTTCCCTACATCTTTGCATTGACTTCCGTGGTCTCAACCACATCACCAAAAAGGATCATTACCCTCTCCCTCTTATTTCTGACCTCCTGGATACTCCCTGCAAAGCCCACTTGTACACCAAGATAGACTTGCAGCACACCTACCATCTTGTCTGCATTGCCAAAGGCAATGAGTGCAAAACCACTTTTCAGACCTGCTACAGTTCCTTTGAATGGTTGGTAATGCCTTTTGGTCTCACTAACACTCTCGCTTCTTTCCAGCGTTTCATGAATGACATCTTCTCCAACCTCCTTGATGTCTGTGTTACCATCTATCTTGACGACATCCTTATCTATTC